>VSWD01000003.1:9530200-9820367 GCA_033119305.1 Pinctada imbricata | reverse complement strand
AAACCTACACTTTGCGCTATTCTTAGCATGTGCAGTACCGTTAGTTTGAGTTGTCATCCTTGCCGCTAACGGTAAAGTGTAGGTTTCGACTCGATTTAAAACATGGAAGCTGTCGTGCCTTAGAGAAAGGTAAAGAGAAGAGAAACGGGCGTTAAGAAAGGGTTATAATTTTTCTTTCTAGGAATCAGGTGCCTGTGGTTGTAAAATGGTAGCACTTATGTACGTACCAGTAACTTACACCAATAGATCGATTTCTCTGTTATTCATCCACCAAGTACTCTTTTAATATCGGACTTGCAGCTTATGAAATGTTGACAGCTCACCAGAGGCTGACAATAAGCGGTAACAACATCAAAAACACAGGTTTCTTTGCGTTGTGTCACCTGGCGTCATGTAACACAGGAAGCATCCTCGCGATTATAAAAGTGAAAACCGAACCTGGAGAAGACGGTATCGTGAAATCGGCCTATTAATGTCTTAACATCCAGAGGAAATTCACCTGAAAATTACCTGTCCATTTCAGACAGAAAATATGAATGGATTGGCTGCAACAAAGACAGAAATAACTGAATAAGAAAATAGCATCTTCATTGTGCTGTAACTAACGCGTATAAAAGGCTAAGAGGAATTCCTAAAGGCAGTATGACTTGCCATTGAGCTTGTGGATATCAATAACTTATCTTCAAATGTACAAGATTTACCAAGGTAATCAACACAATGACAATTAAACAAACTCTGGACGTAGTCCGAATTGACTCTAGCATAAAATTGAAGGAACAACAGAGTTAAATGGTTACTTCATAAATGTATCACAGAATGTAAATATTATCAAATCAACCTTAGATAGTAACAAACCTAAATGTTGTCAACGAAAAACTGTATCTTTCCGACATCGCGTCGTGAGTCGCCGGTTTGAAGGATTTGCGGTCTTCTTTGACGTGATCCCGTCATTATTTTTTTCTTGTTTCTTATGCCTGCGCGTGTATTTTGGAAACTTATTCGATTGGTTCACACCATTTTGATATCATAATATTTTCATATTTAAGAAAAGGTTGGATTATGGAATTCAGACAATACTGTGACAATCAATAATTTCTGGTACGAATGCCTACACATAAAATCTCCGCGAAGGAATGACATGAAAACCTGGAAACTGATTCTTCTTTCGATATTCTCCTTTCAGACAATTTTCTCATATTTCAATGCCCAGTCCACAGGTTGCACCGATTTTTTTTTTACTTTGAAAGAGACAGGGGCGGATCCAGAACTCCAATTGACGGGGGGAGGGGGGGGACATACAAATTTTGATTGGAATCACTTACTAGGCCCGAAGGTCCGAGTGGGGGAGGGTATGGGAGGGGTATCCCCTTGATTTGCTAAGGATCAAGATTTTTTGAAAGGGAAGGGAGTGTCCAGCTAGTCGTAAGTTCCCGTAAAACTAGGGGAAAATCAGCATTTTTTTTTAATTTGCAAATTCAAGGCGAGACCTGATCACCTTACCATCACTCTAGGTTCGCGCATTTTTGTTAATTTTTGTAAGGTAAAGAAATAAGTAAATGATCAATTTCCTTGACAAACAAGAGAGATCAGGGATGTTCCATTCTCTGCATTTTCCATATAGAAAGGTCATTATTTATTGGCCATATTTGATTCTAAAAATAAAGAAAAACATGAATTCATTTTTTACTCTTTGCAAAATTCTTGGAGGTAGCCGGTCCAAATCTGGTCAAAACAATTTTAATTGTTCATTTAAGAAGAATCGCCACTGACCTCGATTTTGAAACGATCTTAAAAAAAGGTAAAAAAAAAATGTCTTTTTTATACAAGGTTATATTGAAGATTTGGTAAAGAAAATCAAATATGTGTGCTTATGCCTTGCGTAGGACTTTTATTCCCGATTTTTCCCGCAGATAAAGACATAATTCAATGTTGATTGTTTCCGAAACGTGTACGTCCACAAACAGATATGACAATGCATCCATCCCGACTTTGTTATCTATCCCCGAGAAATTTTATTCAAATCGGAGGTTTCTGGTGTGTTTTTGGGGCTATTTCTTACTAATTTCATAGATTTAGTTCGGAAACAGTAGTTTGATGCTTCCAAAAGCATGTCATAAGTGCCCCTTCTTTGAGCACTGCCAAGGGGGGGGGGGAGGGCACGTGCCCCCGTCCCCCGTGCCCCGTGCCCCGTGCCCCGTGCCCCCGAAATGATCTGCTTATAAGTCCTTGATATCATATATGTTTTGGTATAGATTAGCTGGTTAATAAATTGGTTAATCAAATCGATTCTACGAATTATCATACTGTACATAGTCATTTTATTCTTCCCAAAACGCACCAAAATCTTGTAAAACGTATCCCAGCGTCTTGAAATAATATGAATTTGATACATAATAAAAGGAGTTCTTCTACTTCTTCCGAATGAGTGCATTATGAACCGCACATTGGCGCGTATTTTCGCACAAATACATGGTGCTGATGGATCACAAGTGCAGATAAAATTAAATAATTTACATGCAGGTAACATCTGTCCCCTCTATTTGACTGTGTGTATAATGTATGCAACTGGCTTTTGAAGCACTCCAGTGTGTTTCAGGCAATGACAGACTGTGGTAGGCTGTTCCAAATGCGAATGGCACCAGGAAAGAAGGAGTATTTATAAGCGGAGGTTCTGGCATAGGGCACAAGGAATTTCTGGTTGTGTCCCCTAATGTTGATGGCTGTAGGGGTAAGGTACGATGTAGGTATGTCTACCAAATTATTGACTATCCTGTACATCATTATGGTTTTGGCTTGCACCCTTCTCTCCTGTAGGGTCCTCCATCGAAGATGGTCTAGCATAGATGTTACACTGCTAGCTTGTTCTGTGATTGTCATGTGTGACGAATCTTGCAGATCTTCTTTGTACCGTCTCCAGATTCCCGGTCAAATATGCTGTATGGGGATCCCAAATTATGCTTCCATACTCCATTAAAGTTCTAACTAATATTGTGTAGCATAGCATTTACAGTTTACGTAAAGATAATATATAATTTGATTTTTTTTTATGTTTTTAAAAGTTATATATTGTTATCCATGGGCGCTTTTGCCTCTCTTTGCCATTCTCCTCTGTTTTCTGTTGAATTGCAAAAGTCGTGTAAATCGATTTTAAAGTAAATTATTTATGTAAATCATGCAAAAGCACAACATATGTTACACTGAGTTATACATGTAATGAGAAAGCGCCCCGTCTTCTCGCATTGGATTTTTTTGTGTGATTTTTTGTTTGTTTGGTATAAACAAACAATACTTAGGAAAATACCATCCCTCCTATTTTATAATTTGCAAAAAAAGAAAAAAAAAACCCCGAAATCGTAGGAGCATTTGTGGACATCATACAAAATTTTACTAGATCCTCGTAACTTAACAAATCACGAGAGATCAGAAAATAGAACTGGCTATCGATTCTAAAGAGCGAGCTGAAAAAAAAATCAAAGAGATTTTTATTAAGAGTTTTTTTTTTTTTTCATTTGTTCCCTCCGGATCCTGTAGTTTTCATATTTCAAACAACTATACATTTGACTTCTTTGATATTGAATATAATTGAAATCTGAACCGCCCCTTTCATTTAATCTTAAAAGAAGGAAGGGCCTGCGTTTGGTTTAAAAATCAGTCTGACCATGCTAAAGGTGCGTAAATTTTTAAATGAGTTCGCAAATCTCAACAAAATGAACAAAGAATATAGATAAGCAATAAAAACAAAAAAAAAAAAAAACAAAACAAAAAACAAAAAAAAGAAAGAAATAAAAATAAAATAAAATAAAATAAGATAAAATAAAAAAAAAAGATAAAATAAAAAATATCTCAAGTAACTAATAAAAAATACACACACATCCCCCCCCCCCCCCCCTGTATTTAGAAAAAAAAAAAAAACAGAAAAAAGCAATGAACATGATGAAACCCAGTAATTACACCATACAAACTACATGTATTTGGGTTTTTGTTCTGAATACACGTCATATCTGAAGCAATGTGCCCCTCTGTGAAGACTGCGGATGAAATTTATAAACTTGAAAACTTGTAGAGATGAGCGAAATTATAATTTATACTGATAATTGATTCAAATATCACAACTTTGATTGTTACCTGTAACTTCATATACTATGTCATAAAATTTTATGATATTGATGTATGCTAAAACTGGTTTAATCAATAAAAATTAATAGCTATTCTCTGTAAGCATTTGCACTTTTATGAAGGACACATGGCACGGCATGTCTCAGATTTTGATAAAATTTGTACATAAGGTCGGGTCTGACCCAAAAGTAAAAATTTTATATTTTATTAATATCACATCCGGTTGCCACGGAAACGGACTTTGAATATTGAAAAAATGCATTTTTGGGCGTTTTTGAAGTCACTTACATAATTTATGCAGCATAATCTAAAACAAACACTGATGAATTATCTGGACCCTACCATTGTTCTTTCAAGTTAAGTAATAATAATGTTGGGTTTATGGTCTTATCTATATGTTTCCATAGCAACAACACAGGTACCCTATCAAAATAGTATTTCTGGCATTTTATCAAAATTCAACGATAAATTACTTAAATTTTTGAGTTTTTTAATGCAGATAAAACAAAAGCATTTACATTGGGACAAAGTTTCTTTTCGTTGCTATGGCAACATGACCTCAAATCGCAAAAATGAAAGCAATTTTGGACAATATTTAGAGTCCTATTTTTACTAGATCATTTAATTTTTAATTCAAAGTGATATAAATCAATTACTGTATTCAAGTAGATCTTTTATTACACGAAAGAAAAATTTTAAAAGATATTCAGGAAATAGCCCGTTGCTATGGGAACAATTGTTTAAATTTGCTCGTAGGCCCACTTTTAGTCCTTGGATACCGGCATCAAAAGTTAAGTTATCTGAAATTTTTGAAATCTAAGATAAAGTTTAGACTTTGCTTTATCGTATATGTAGAAAAGGTTGTGTAAGCCTGTTTTGTTCATTGAGGAAAAGGCTCCGAAAAACAACAAAAAATGCTTATTCTTATCATGTATGGCCAAATTACTATAGCAACCATTAATTATTTGAAACTTTTTAATTGTATTTTGATAGAGGCTTACTTGATCTTTATTGTTATTGAATTTGAACTTCCTGGGATTTAGAATTACTGTTTTATGAAAATAATAAAAAAATGGTTGCCATGGTAATATATGTTTCCCATAGCTTTTTCATGGTTTTTGAAAGAGCTCCTTGTGTTGGATATTTTCCAACAATTTTTATCTGTTCATCACGATGAAATTTTTTTTAAATGACTCTGAAGTTGCAAAATAAGTAATATTAAAGACCATAGTTACCATTGCCAAGGTAACTTATGTACATAGCAACAAGTGGGTTTATCTTGAATTTGCTCATTTTATAAAATAAATCCTATTTCCTTTATCATATACCCATCAAGAGAGAAGGAAAATTGGAAAATACAAACAGCATTTTGAAATCAATATATCAAAATTAGCTAATTATGTTGTCATGGTAACCAGCCTATTTCACAATATCAGACACTACTAGTGAGCTTATTTAAAATTTCATGTCCTAATCTTTAGGATGCATAAAAAGTCTTCGATTGATGTCACATATAGACCACATTATAGAGCTTCAAATAAGCTAAATTTTTCCAATTTCTTAACTTTAAAGGCCGTTGCCATGGTAACCAGATGACCTAGAATGAAAATTTTTGTCAAATTTTCCTTTTTTCATTGGTCCTTACTTATGTGTGAAATTTCATGAAAATCGGAGACCATGCGTGCCGAAATTGTTTAAATGGTTACAGAGAATTGCTATTAAACTCAACAGAATAAAGTAGGACCGACTGCATGCGCACGCTGCATGTTTTGACGGGAAGATAACGATTATGAGTCACAGACAGATCAATTTTTGTACGATTTAGTGTCGATTCAGGGTCTGGATAAAGAAGGCGAGGTAAGTTATACATATATTCTGATATATAAAGATCTGATATGTAAAGATCTGATATAAAGATCTGATATATAAAGAAATCCTGGTTTATCGTTGGGAAAGATGAATCTAGGTTTAACAAAATTTTATGTCGGTCATGAGCTCAAACAGGAAGCACAAGTCATAAATACAAACTAATAGAAATTAGGCCTGGTATACAATTAAGTGGATGGATATAGACAAAGCAAGCCTCTGAGAAGATAATTATACAGAAAACTCTATTGTAATGGAATCCGAAATCACACTGCCAATGGGCAGAGTCGGGGCAAATGCCCATCTTATTAGGCCCATATGTATCCCTCATGGGATTTTAGGCCAATTTGGAACCAACATAAGACTTGTATACATCATTTTTGTAAGTAAGAGACACATCTTTTTAATGATTTTATGAAATAAAAAGAGAATATTCCAATGACACCGTATCTTAATCAAAGGACAGTGTTTTTTTTTCCATAACGGACAACGTGTAATGCCTTGTGCCTAATAGCGCTAGATCTACAGGCAAGTTGAATCTATACTGTGCGCCTCTTGTTAAGATTTGTTTTTATACATTTTTGAAAAAGAATTAAATAAAGTCTTCAAAGGAAAAGAAAACTTGATTAGTTGAAATGTTTCAATGATAATTCGAGGCACCTGGATGACATTTAATTATTGGCATTCCTGAATTGGAATAATATATAATAATGAAATTTATCTGCAAGAATTCGATACTCAACAAAGCAATCGTTCAATCAAAGAAACATGATTTTGGATCTAAACATCAAAATTTTCAAAGGAGCGATCCATACAAGTGTGTATGACAAAAGATATGATTTTGGATTCCGCATAGTAAAATGCATAGACTACTGTTAAACGGCACCTGGTCCCACCTCCTAGCTTGCTAGAGGTCCGTCGATGTTTAATTTTGTGCTCTATTGTGAGTGCTGTTGAGATTATCGTCAGGATCTTCTTTAACTCATTAAATATCTCAACTCATCCGATACGCTAGAGCATGTAATAATGATTTGGAATTAGTAGACAGTAGAAAGTAGAAATTTACAAATTACCAGGGAACTTTAAGGTCAGGATTTCCGCTTTCATAAACTAGTTAAGAGTTTGGAAATTGAACTAAATTTCTTTCCGCTTCTTTTGAAATTCGGTCCTATACATGCACCAGAGTATATCAATTTTGAAATTTCACAACCTGCATTTTACGGTAACATAATAAGCAAAACATAGCAATCCAATGAATGCTCGGTCGCCTGCTTATTTTTCAAAAGAGGATCAAATATGTTGGCCAAGGTCACTAGGTCAAAATAATTAGTTACTGTATCAGTAGGAAAGTCAAGTGAAATTCACATGTGCAATATCAGACCTATTATACTTAGCAATTTAAAGATATGATCAATCTCAAATTTACAGAAAAAAGGTCAATCGTCTAGGTCAAGGAGTAAGAGTAATGTCCAAAAGAAAGGTCCCATCATAAGAAATATATGTCAAATATTTTAAGCCCTTTCACTTACACATTAAAGATATAGCCCATCCTTAAGATTTTTCCTGAAAAATAGGTCAAATATGTAGGTCAAGGTCAATTATACTCAATTTGTTTTTTAATTTCTATAAACAAGCCTGAACAATAGCAATACACATGAGAAATATCAAAGCCCTTTCACATACTAATCAAAAGATATAGCCCATCTTCATTGTCAAATATCTAGATTAAACTCACTACCTAGGGCAAAAGTTATGGTACGTGTAAAAATACCTTAGCACAAGGAATACGCATGTGAAATATCAAAGCCCTATCACATACCAATCAAAATATATAGCCAATCTTAATCTTTTTGAAAAGTAGGTCAAATATCTAGGTCAAGGTCACTAGGTCAAAAATAATGATATGTGTAGAAAGGTCTTTTCACAAGGAATATACATGTGAAATATCAAGACCCCATCACTTACCAATCAAAGGATATATAGCCAATCTTAATTTTTGGAAAATAAGGTCAAGGTCACTAGGTAAAACAATATGGTATGTGTAGAAAGGTCTTATCACAAGGAATACACATGCAAAATATAAAGCCCTATCACTTACGAATCAAAAGCTGTCGGAGTGACACCCAAAGTATGACAAACAGACGGATGGACAGACGGATAACGGACATAGTAATCCCTAAGTGTCTCTATGCTTTGCAGGAGATACAATAAAGATGGATCAATGGTAAACAACTTTTCCATAAAAAAGTGTCAGAATCATCAAACGCCTTTTATACCTTGGTTATGATCCTAATTTCACTTAACGGGTACTCTGAATGGCACTTGACCTTGTTCAATTAGTAAACATCTTCAAATTCAATAGCATCATTTAAGAACAGATAGAATTATAGAATCTAGCATCACTTTGAGTATTGGATTGAAAACATAAGTCGAGGATGGGATTGATCATTAAGCCCAACCGAGGAGTAAGCTGAGGTTGGGACGTTGATCCATCCCAACCGAGACTGATATTTTTCTATCAGGACCTTAAATGTTGTGCTCGATTATTTTTCTCGCACGTTACTCCTGTATACGCATCAAAATGACTGATCGTCGTGCTCAATTAATATTCACGCGAAATAACGTGCGTCAGGTTGTCTTTGACGTCAAAAAGCAGCAGTGCCAGATCAGTCTTTCTCTCACTTGAGACTCATTTGTCCTCGAAATTAGGTGTCAGGAAAAATGTTGTCTCACCCTACAGGGTGAGATAAGCTCATTCCGCAAGTGCTTTTAACCGTAACGTCGTTGTGACGTCATATATGATTGCTCCAATAGCCGGTCAAAATATGAAAAAAGAATACATAAAAACTCATTTTTGAACTCTTTTAGACAGTGAGAGAAAAATAATATATTCCCGGATGTGATCAGGGGCACGGAAATCAAACCCTCGTGTCCAGGATTTGCTTTTGTCCACGACTCGGCAAGCCTCGTCGTGGTACAAGCAAATCCTCGACACTCGGGTTGGATTTCCTTGTCCCTGATCACATCTTGGGATATATTCTATCAATTCCATGTGCGAGAAATAAATGATCAAATGGTATAATTATTGAACACAATTTTATGCATTTATTGAAAGATTACGCTATGTTGCTTAGATATTTATAGCTTTAATAATCTACATATTGAACTATTTTCCAGCTAGAATATGGCAGCGAATGATTCTAGTACACCAGATTTGGAGGAAATGGTGGGAACGAAGAACGCCACTACTTGTTCAGGTTGTCAAGAGTCTAAAGACATCGGCAAATACTGTGTGACGTGTCGCAAAGATTGCTGCATAACCTGTGCCGACAGATCACACGAGCATCACGTGATTCTATCATGTGATCACACAATAGTAAAAAGCTTAAAACTTTTCCAAAATGATGCCTGCACTTTGCATAAAAATGAAAAGTTGTCGATGTATTGTGTCACATGTAAAACACCATGCTGCCACACATGTATAGACGAAAACCACGATGGACACTCCTTGTCCACAATGAAATCTATCGCCAAGCAAGCGGACTCTATGTATTTGAAACTTGTTGATGATCTGCCCGAAGCTACTTCGAGGTATTCTCAGAAGCAATTGGAGTACACCAATTATGTCACATCAGTGGATGCAGTAATTACCGATATCAAAAGTAAGTTTGAACGACTTCGTTTGAGTATTGACGACTTGGAGGCTTCGATGATTGAACCACTTGAGAAAGAAGTTTATGAAGCAAGGAACACACACACAGATCTTGGACAACCTATAGTGGAGGCAGAATGTCTAGTTCATCTGTATGAAGTTGCAAAGGAAGAGGACAGTAATATTCAGAAAGCCATCTTCCTCTCAAACTGTCCCTCACTTGATGTTTCGAAACTTGAAGGCGACTTTTATCCCGCGCCAATTTCATTCAAGTCAGTTGCATTGAAAAATCTCTCTGCAGAGGAATTTATTGGAAGTGTTATCAGAGGGGATGGTCAACCTCTACAGAAATTGAAAACTCTAGAAACATGTACTGAAGATTCAGTTCTAAACGTGCTAAGTATGAAATCAAACCAAAACGTCTCCTTAAATGGCAGAGTTCTACATACAAAAGATGGAAGGAAATGGTTTATATCTCATCCACAAATAATGTATATCAGCTATTATAGATGCAATAAGATTGTAACAAACGTGTCAACATTGTTCGAGGATGGAACTTGTGAATCTGTTTTAAATGATTACGATGAAATTTCTGTTACTGATATCTCAATTATTCCACCGTCTGATTTGGTTTTCACAAACTCCGAAACAAAACATATATGGCGTATAAACATGGAAGAGAGCTTGTCAAAAACGCTTGTTGCTGATACATCACCAGTGACTCCAACAGGGATTTGCATCACTAATG
This sequence comes from Pinctada imbricata, assembly GCA_033119305.1. Lineage (NCBI taxonomy): Eukaryota > Metazoa > Mollusca > Bivalvia > Pterioida > Pteriidae > Pinctada > Pinctada imbricata. The sequence continues at coordinate 9,809,985 of VSWD01000003.1, read as the reverse complement.
ATAACAAACTTGTGCTAGGACTTCGGGAACCACAAGGCGGTCGGTCTTTGATGAGAATTTGTCACCTTACTGACCTTAGGTCCCTTGCTGAAGTGGAAAAAGATGATCAAGGGAAACCGTTGTTCTCATCTATTAAATGTATTGTACAGAACACAAAGGAATATTTCATTGTGCACGATGCCGACAATTTACTATGTATAAATGAGCAAGGCTGTTTGAAATGGAAAATAAGGAAAGATTTTGAACAGTTTTGCGTTGATAAGTTCTGTAACATTGTGGTAGCCACGAAAGATGAGATTAGAATTTTGGATAGTAATGGAAAATACTTCAAAACGTTGCTCACGAAATTTGACTTTCTTATAAAAGCGACATCTCTTTCTATTGACATGGATGGCTTATTATGGATAGGACAAGAAAGAAGTACAAAAGTTGTAAAGTACTGGAATTAAACTAATTCAAGAGAAAAATACTTATTTTTGAATAAAGAAAAAATAAAAACCATAGTGTTATCAGGTTATATTGTAGCTTCAGTATATGTATTCACGCAAAAGTATTGAGGAGAGCTGTGTTTTGAAATGAGATTTTATGAAAAATCAATGCCCTAACGCCTCTTTTAACATCAAAGAAGTACTTATCAGTTATTCAGTCTCAAAGGCGAAAATGTTAGGCAAAACCAGTCAGCGTCTCCTGATTGCACGCAACACCCGTCGAAAAAGTTCCATGAGAACATGTCAAATGGAATACTGTAAATTGGTTTTTATTCGTCAGGAACAAATTTTCGTCATTTTCGTCAGTGCCTCCCTTGACGAAATTACGTATCGACGAATATAAATACTCTTGACAAAATATAGTGTAGAAAGGAAAAAAGAATCTTAAGAGTTTAGAATACAACAAGCAAATGATAAATCATTCAAAACTGAATACGCACACAAAGTCACATATAATGTACTTCTAATTACTAAATGATTTGTTTTCACAACAAGCTAGGTGGTACATGTCTCTAATCATTTGTTTACCAATAATTGTTAAACAAACAATGAAAACAAACGCAGACGGCCTATATATGAATATTAAGTTGGCATTTGAACAGACAAATTTATAGTTTAGGGACCCTTGGATGACGAATTTACGTACTGACGAAATGGTCATTTTGAACGAATTGACGAAAATTGGTACTGACGAAAATAAAGCAATTTACAGTATTGGATAATGTCAATGGTAAACTTGAAATAGACAAAATCAGTTCTTATATGTTAACAGGTTCAAACGAACGTTTAAGCTCATGCATTTCTCTTTCATAACTTGTCATGGGTAGTTTTGTTTCTGACCCTAATCGATGGGTGGGCTACGGTAGCTCATTTATTTGATACTCTCTGACGTTTAAGTAGCACGGCCTATGGCTTGCAAAGATGACAGTAGATACATTCTTTTCGGAAAACGTAGTTCTAAATGAAGGAATACGAAGAGATATAAAAAATACAATATTGTAATGACATAAGAGAAAAAGGGAACAAACAGCAACAATAGAATCACATCAATATACCGTCTTGCATCACAACGTCATAGGTTCACTCTGTTCTCAATATTGTAATGAAGAGCGCCAATCGGAATGAGATGCGCCTTGAAGATCCAAATGATCAATATACATGGAGGACATCACTACACACATGGATGATGGAGAATTAAACCCCACAGAGTCACAGTGCAGAGTGCGACATTCAAATTAATTTTTTGCTTTGCTTTACAAATTTAAAGTTGTTCGAAAAAATACAAATGAACAAACAATTTCTGTCGAAGTATTGTCATGGTATCTTATCTCCTTATCTCGGATAATGGAACTTCCAAATATATTCTTACTACGCGGGGCCAATCTAGATTTGATTGATGAATACAACTGTGCACCTCGACGTGAAAAGTAGTGACATTTTAACGTCGCTTGATAAATTTAAACATACCGGCTGCACATAGTGAACAATGAAGACTTTAATTGTCTATCAGCTCATAAACATTGAAAGAATCAATGTCCATTCAACTACCACTGCAACTACGAGGGCTTATTGATATTTTGTGAGCCTCGATTTTCTAGGTTGCAGAAGGTATTCTGCTGATAGATTATCTCCAAAAAAGACAAACAATTAATGGTTCATACTATGCTTCACTTTTGACACAGTTACGGGAATATTAAAACTGCTGAAATCACACTAGTAAAAGGTTTAGATATCTGGATGATGTGCGAATACCCCCTCACTTTAACCGGATACACAACTGTTATTTGATAAAAAAAAATCCTTTTGAATTTGAGGTGGCATAAGATAGAACAAAGTTAAACGGAGGGATCCAACACAAAACTCCGATATTTTTCATTCTTAGAATTTTCACTAATAGTAATGGGATATAGATTAAGTACATGTTTCACTTACTGAGCAATATACCCATTCAGCCCTGGAGCCAACCCGCTGTAGCTATATGATCAATATCTTACAGTAGGTGTCAAGATGTTCTGTCGTTACCTGATGGTCGTCCTAAGTCGGCACCGATTGCCCATGGGTCTCTTTGGTTTATGTGTTGTCTTTTATGTTCGATGTTTGATGTCTCGTTTGCTGTTCCTTGTCTATTGCTGTATGTGTCTTCTCTGTGTTTTCACTTGGGGTGTTTGGTGTGTTGATGTTGGTGCTGCAACCGAGTTTTGTCCTTTCTGAATGTTTGGCATAAATTAAGTAACTTAAATATCAATGTAGAAATATAGAAATATATGATGTATAATACCAATTTCTGTGCACCATATGCGCATTTCAACAATTTATGTCTCATCAGGGATGTCAAAATATAGCGTTTGTAAGAAAGGAGGGGATCTCCAACAACACTGGGTTTGCAGCACCCTCAGCAAAACCTCAAAACACCCAATGCAAAAAACACAGAGCAGACATCAACATAAAGAGACACAAAAGAGATAAGGAACATCAACTCACATCATAGAAACATCAAACAGAAAAGACCACACTTAAGGAGGTCCAGGACAGCCAGACTTAAATTTGATCCTATCATTTAATTTTCCCAAAAATTATAAATGTTAATAATTGAAACATACTTTTTCCACATGCAAAGTTTCATCAATTTTTTTACCGTTAGTTTTGAAGCTACGAACGTACATATATACTCATCAAAAGCCCCAAAATGGGCCGTACATGTGCCGTTAAAATTAATACACTTTAAGTAATGAAAAACAATTACAAATCTTCTGTAGAGGCAGAATATTAACAAGTTCTGTATTTATCATTTAGATATGATGTGGGCAATCAGATATGTATAGAATTATGAATGATCACAAAGACTTTTAAAAGAAATTGTCGAAAGGAGATAAATTAATGTCTGTTTTCAAAACATCTTTGAGTTGCTATTTTTTTAATAATAAAGTCCGTTTATCTGAAACCCTATCATTCATTTTCCGTAAAAACTTGATATTATCTTCTTCATATGCCAAGTGAAACACCGATAAGTTCCTATTGAAATTTTACCTTCAGTTTTTAAGTTATAGTGATTTCATTACCCCTTGTCCCTTATTTCTTAGTTACCTAATGCTGACGTTCTTTCGAAAAACGCTCCAATGTCGCCGTTTCTATTGTGACGTAATAATTGATCCAGAACTTTCCAATGGGGTTCTTTCGGATGCTGTTCTGGACCCCTTAAACCAACGAGACCAATGGGCAACCGGTGAAAACTTAGGACGGTCATTTGCCACGTAAGTAGCAGACGGTGTGATTATCCTGGATTACGTTCGCAAAACCCTCCTACTTTTCCGATTACCTAGAGGTCTCGAAGAACTTACAATTATGGTGAAAAACACCCCCTCACTGTTAGACGACCACACAAACAAGATCGCAAAACGCAGGGGCCCATGCAACACAGATGAATATGTAAATGGATATAAAAAGAGGGCGTACGTAATACAGTCCGTGTTCTGCCGGCTGTAGCGAACTCATATATGTTCAACCGATGTATCATCTTTTACAAATAATGTATACATGAATGATAAAAATATTATTTCAGTGAAATAAACTATACATTTTGGTAAGTCGCTGTCTTATGTGATGATCGAAGCTGAGGAAAAGTAAAAATTTAACAAAACTGAAAGACATGAAAATTGAAAAGTAAGTGCAATAATGAAATAATAAGATATAAGATAAAAATCATTCCAAGGAATACATGTGTCGTCTGCGAAACATAACGACACTCAGGAATAACTTTTATAGGGTGTGACATCCAAGTTTGACAGACAGACGGACAGGCGGACGGACAGACAGACGGACAACGGGCAAAGTGATCCCTAAGTGTTGCTATGCTTCGCAGTCGACACAAAAACTATACAACTATTGTATACCTGAAAACGGGTTCAGAAATAATGTGCTTTCAATTTTAAGTTTCTTAAACGTGGGTCCTGTAGCATCATATCCCAACCATCCTGCTACGTCTTTCGGTAAAATTTTGGACATAATAATTTTCACACCCTTTGGCAATATTACATTGTTTAGATTGAGGATCACTTAGGAGGGTTAAGTACCCGAAACTTGCATGTCTAGTCCATGCTGCAAATTTATCTGTTCTTAAATTATGCTATTGAATTTGAAGACGTTTAACATTTGAACAACGATATTTGTATTACCACGCGAATTCAAATCGATTAGAGGAAATTACAATTCTGTATTGTAGATGGCGCTAGGAAAATTCACTTCGGCTTATTTAAACTGTTTTGCATGAAGTACTACTGACGAGGATTCAAATATCCGAAACACGTGTCTAGTACAATAAAATTGGTACTATAGAACATATATTTCAATATTGACAATTAATAGTTTTAATGAGGCCACTTAACAACGCAAAAGGTTAGAACTGAAGAAATCTTTTTCAGAACAGAAGTAAATATGATCAGTTAAAATTCAAACATTGAAAATTTGATTTTCGAAACAATTTTGTAACCGTCTTGTGAGTTCTTTCAAATGAATCAATATGGAATCCATATGGAAGTGTTTCTACATGTAGAAATGATACTACAAAATACTCTTTGGAGGATCATAAGAAAATGAAATAAAAATTTCCCAAATAAACCAACAATATACTTAAAACTGGAGGATACATTATCGAATCTGACTAAGAGAGATATCATCAAGTGCAGACAACATGTTTTGAGGGGGATATTAAGGTCAAATGATAAAGTCAGCTTGATAATCATGGGCGTTTGAAGTATCGGTATAAATTCGGTATGTATATTGAATTTTCAAACTTAAATTTTGTTTTAAAGTTCCCGTTAAGGGCATTATGGATTTGAGATTGTATATGGTGCATCTTCATGTTTGCTAATCGATTCTTTTTATGAACTGTTATGTAATATAACACAATAAATATGAGTGCGGTATAATGGTCCTGAATGTAGGTCGATTAATTTGATAATGTTCTTCAGACACGAGTGCATTTGATTTTATCTTATTTTTCCTCTTATGTTCTTTCAAGAATTTGTAGAAAACATTTATCAACGCGCCAGATCACGTCTGTTTGAAACTCATTTCACCCCTTGAAATTCTTTAATGTCTAGAATCTTTCTGACGACCGAATACATCTCCCTCTTCATACGGGTCATTGCTCTTATCAGGGAATGGTATTCGATACATAAATAAAGTGATAATGACCTGGTCTAAGACTTTTGGACTCATAATTCACCAGGTTAATGAATCATCCCGATGTGACAATGCATGTCAATCTTAAACGACAGATGTAAAGCTGGTTATGCCGAATTTGAACTTATAATTGAATTAATTTGTATGGTTTCTCTAGGGAGTAAATTATATCTGACTCTGAATTGAAATGATTTGATGAGTACAGAGAGCAGAGTGAGAACTGGTGGCGGTTTAATTTTTAGTCTGAAGTGATAACAATCAAAATGTGATATAGCTATAGTCCAAACAGTGAAAACCTTTATTTTGGGAATATAAAGCAAAATGAAGGATATAATCGTGATCTGAAGGAAAAATACCTTTATATATAAAAGTAAACGAGTGATCCTTTTCGGTAATTTATTTCAAAATATGATATAAATCCTTTATGAATCACGGACAAATATTGCGTCTTCAAATTTATAGCATCATTCAACAACAGATATTGCGGCATGGACTAGACATGCATGTTTCGGGTACTTAACCCTCGTCAGTGATCCTCAGTCCAAACAATGAAATATGACTAAAGAATGTGAAAGCTATGTCCAAAAATACCGAATGACGTTGCAGGATGGGTGGGATATGACGCTACAGGACCCCCTTTTCAGAAAGTGAATGCGTTGAAGCGAACTTGATCGGATTTGGATACTTAAACAGATGGCCGATCTTGGGGAACATTTGCGTTCACCCTTTCTCTCTAAATTGATGTACTTATTTGAATAGTTCATACAATTAAATGAAGTTGAGCTATTTTTGAAAGTATTGTGACATGGAGGTTGATTGATAACAATTTTTAAATCTATACATACTTGAACATGATGGTTTTAAATTAGAAAGATAAGAAAGTTACTTCAAACAAGACGAAGTTACAAGAAAAACAAAAGACAAACAAAATGCTTTCATATACATGTATTCCTTATCTTCAGGCTCAAGATGACTGTCAGTGATTCCAGTACACTAGATTTCGAAGCAACAAGATTTACGAAGGAATGCTCAAGATGTAGAGGGTTAACTGACGATGCCAAATACTGCATGACATGTCTCGGAGACTGCTGTCGAGCCTGCATGGAAACTCAACATGTAGACCACAGTATCATATCGTGTTCAAATTCTGGCTTCTACCTGTACATTTCATAAAAATGAAACTTGTGTAAAGTGTGGGACCCCATGCTGCCTTACTTGTCTACATGAAGACCATGATGGCCATGCAATGTCAACAATCAAATCTGTCGCCAAGCAAGCTGAGTCTCTCTATTCAAGTCTTGGTGATGTTTTGCCCCAGGGGAAATCTACATTGGTATCGATGAAGACGGAACATGACAATTATATGCAAGCAGCAAATGTCGTCAAAAATGATATCAAAAGTCAGTTTGAGACGCTTCGTGTACGAATTACGGAGATGGAGGATTCAACGCTTCTGATAATGGAAAAGGAGGTCGATGAGGTGAAGAAAATGTACAAAGATAATGAGAAACTAGTGCAGGAAACAGAATATTTAGCAGGTCTGTGCAAATCAGCAAATGAAGATGATAAGCCTCTTCTAAAAGCCGCCTTCTTCTCAAACTGTCCCCCACTTGGAATGATGAGTTATGAAAACGGATTGTTCCCAGAACCTTTGTCATCCACTCCAGCTTCAATGTATATACCTGAAACAGAGAAAATGATAGGATCCATTACAAGATTAAGTGGCTAGTCTGTATCGATTAGCGAATCTTACAATGCAAAAAATGGCAATCCAGCTCTAGAGTTGATAAGTTTAAAATCAGTCGAAAATGTGGCCTTAAACGGCAGAGTTTTATCCTCGTTAGATGGTAAAAAATGAATAGTTTCAGATTCAAAGTATGATTCTGACACGTCGTATTCGACATCAAATGTTGCGATGTTGTCTAAATCAGGGCTAGAAAATATAACTGAAATAACAAAAATGACAAAGAAATTAGAGTTCGATATCTCTCTGATTCCACCCGCAGATTTAGTATACATAGACTCGAGAAAGGTATGGAGAATGGACACTAATGGATGCAGAAGCCTCTTAGTTGATACCTCACCAATAAAATCTACTGGAGTTTGCTTCACTAGAAATGAACAACTTGTGTTGGGGCTGTATGAAACCGGCAATACAAGCCGGTCATTTATACGACTATTCACCTTAAATGATCTCAAAGCCCTCGGTGAAATAGAGAAGGATGAAAATGGAAAACAACTGTTTTCGTCCATCAGATCCATAATCGAGAACGGAAATGGAAGTTTCATCGTGCGTGCTGGCGGTTATGTACAGTGTATCAATAAAAACGGAAAACTAATATGGAAATTGAAGAAAGAATTCAGTCACTTTTGCTGTGATAAATTCAGTAATATATTGATAACAAGAGATGATGAGATAAGAGTTTTGGATTGTAATGCAAAATATGTTCAAACTTTATTGACTATTACAGCAGATTTTCTTACCACACCAATGTCCTTGTCTATTGATACGGAGGGCGTATTATGGATTGGGAAAGGTGACAGTGCAAAAGTTGTGAAGTACTGGGAATGATTCCATCTGACAGACAATAAAATGTCACTATGTATTCTTGACAACCTTAAGACCTATATGTTGGCTCGTTTGCATTTCCGGTACTATTTAGCCCCTGTTGAGAGTTGTGTCGAGGGTTAGGCATTACCGCCAATTAAAGAAATAAACATTACAGAATTACCCATCAGTTGAAACCAAAACAAGACATTGTACACACATATCTTATTATTCATGGACAACCAGTTAATAAGTAGGTAGAAGTTTTTTTCCGTGATATGAACGTATTTTTTTGTTCTGTTCTTTTCGAAGCTTTGTATTTGAATTGGTTATTTGATTAAAAAATAAACTTAATTAATGTACAGATATTGCAGAGTATTCTTTTCTATCAGCTTGTCATATGATAGTTATAAGGACATTGGATCTAACCATTTTAAATCTATGCATTGTCGCATTAATCCAGAACAGACGTTTTTCGTTTTTAGAAAAGGACTCTGAAGAGGTACATGCTTTATATATATAAAGCTGTTGTCCATGTTTCAGTAATTTTGATGAAATCTTTCTCGTTTTAGCCTGTCCATTCATTTTTCATGTCTCATATACATGTATTCCACAATGTCTTTGATAACATGACCAGTGTAATACCTTTTCACAACATTCAACAAGTACCGTTTGTGGTTCCTTCGCTAACACCACGCTACTCAGTAGGAAGTGAAAACTTATAGAGAAAACCCAGAACGGTTGCATTATTCGTAGAGAACATTTACAACGAGAGGACCAGCAAACATATAGGAAAAGAGAGTAGGCATGGAGATCCCCTCGTTTTGCAGAATATTAAATGTGAACCCAATTTACAAAAAAATATCTTTTCAAATTGTGTTGGTAAAGGTCGATTGTAAACATAATTATTTACTTGCACTGTATTTATAATTTATTTATACACATGTTTCAGTGATGTGATTATTGTTGTCCTTTTTTTGGTCTGTTTATATCTCTTGTGTGCGTTGTCACTAAAATGTAGTGTCTGTAACGTTTACCTTGTTTAGAGTCAATTCTTGTGGATAAATAACATCTTTATACTTTTCAAAAACAGGATTATTGACAGTCAGAATACAATCCAGGTACCTAGAAGTACCAATGAAACATTTCACATCATCGTGTTTTCTTTACTTTTGAAGATTTTGAAAAAAAAAACTTTTCCACATATATATAAAAATAAATCTGCAACAAGAAGCGCACAATTTGTACCCATAGGGATCCCTACAACCTGCTTGTAGAGATTCTCACCAAATCATACGTAAATGTTGTCCAAGATGAAGGACAAGGCACTACACAGGTCACTTCATGTCCATGATTTGTATAATTTGTATTCTGTAGCGGAAAAGAAACCCTTTGATTCAGATGTACAAATATAAGTTTTCCCCTCTTGATTATAGCACCATTTAATGAGTTTGGACAATTGATAATTAATCTTGTCGTGAGGACGCTTTGTGTACATAATTATTTGAAAAGTCCTATAAAGAAATTGCTTGGCTTGAAAATTTCTAGATTTTATTTTGTCAATCACATCCCCTGAATTTTAAATAGACCAAAATGAATTTACATCTTCTCTGTTTAGAACAGTTTCACAATGTTTTGCAACGTGTTCCTTTACCGCCGTGAGGGCTGACGTCAGATTTCCAGACATAATTGTAGTTGAGCAGTTGCTAGAATTAGCAATGTATCTAAATTTTTAAGGAGATTTGTGCAGTTTTGGTATGCAGTATATTTTAGGAAGATCCAATTTAGAAATAGGGATGTTGAATGAAGACATTTCACTGTTATGTTTACTCAAAATGTTGGGGACACTTTCATTGCTTTTGATATAAGATTTGTAGACGAAAGTTCCGAAACTAAAGTTGATATATAGTAACGTTTTCAAATAATCATGGTGTTGCTTTACCTGCAGGAGCGAAGACATATTTTTCATGTAAATTACGTAATTTGGATTTGAAATATCTTTCAGATTTAGAACTTGGATTTTCAAAAAGATGAGGATTTTTGTGGAAGTTGTCTATTCGAATGTCAGTAATGTCCAAAATGAGGGTTTTCCAGTCATTCAGATAATACGATTCGACTCCTTCCGATTTACACCATCGTTTGGTATAGTTATCTAAGGTTTCCTTTTAGATACGTACTTCGCGACATTTAAAAAAATCTATCTTGGATGGGATTCTATTCTTAGGTCTTCTTTTTTAAGAAGACCACGGAGCTGTCTGTCCTGGATAATTGAAAAGTCACCTGTAAGAATTATGACCAGTTGGTTTATATAGGTATTCAGACGTTGCACATTATCAAGAAGCAGGATTCAAGTATTTCATGATCTGATGTTACTTTATTGTACTTAAATAGGAGATTTCTAATTATAGTCTTTTTATACCTGTAACAAATAAGAGGAGGTTCTAAATTGACGCAGGGCCTCCAGAAACACACAGATGGATATGTTGATGGATGTAAAAACAGAAGGCCTATTAAATACAGTCCGTGGTTTGCCGGGTGTAACAAGCTAATGCATGCTATCACTCGAGGAGTCCGACTGAGATTCAGAGAGAGATTGCCGGGGCCCTGTCATCTCTAAATAGGTTTGGACAGGCCCGGCATGTGGTCCTGTCATCACAGTCAGTCAGAGTTCTATCCTTAGAATGCGCATGTACAAGGCTGTAAATTGGCTAAGTATCAAGTCAAGTGTCCGTCTGGTGACAGCAGAATCAAATCCACGGAAATCTTTCATGGAATATGTGCAGTTTGCATCTTTTGTGAAAGTATTTATCGTTTGTTTAAGGTATCAATCAAAAGAGATGCAGGTTCTTAAATGTGTACACGAACATCCCTAAACTATGATCCTTGAACATAACAGAAAAAACTTATATAGTCTGAATAATATTATGGATGTGTTTAAACTCGTTTAAACTCGTTTGCCTTCCTGAAGAAGATTACGAACCAAATTTTATGCACCAGACACGTGTTTCGGTTAGTAAATCCCATCAGTTGTAATTTATAATTTCAAATTGATTTTACGACACTGTCTAATGTATTCTAGTAGCGCCCTCTGGTTTAATTGTTCGTGTTTAAAATTGTATATCTAAATTGCATAGAGTGCGTGGTTCAAAATTTCCTGTAGGGTCGATTCAGTACCATAGTTAGATAAAAACAAATTTTGAATCAGAAACTTTGTAGTAACATTTATATCCCTTTTCCTTCACCCTTTTGAATCAATACACTGAAGTTGCATGACAAACCCTTTTTTAAAGAAGATCTTTAATAAATTATAACTTAGTGGTGTAACTGGTATTATATTCTTTTCTATTGATCAATATGAATACCCATTTGGCAATACCAGAATGCACTCCTGATCTTGTAACCATGGCTGTTGTAAACATATTTTTAAAAGGAAGAACGAAATGCATGCACACGCAGTATGTTTTGACGGGAGATAACAATGAGTCAAAGTTACCTAAGATCGATTTAACTGCACTGCATTATATTTCAATCTCTCAAGGCACTTAAAAAAGTGAAAAAAGTACCGGTGTCAATATGCAAGGAGAATAGAAGAGCTAGATGGTTGGCAAGCAATGGTGTTTTCTTTAGCGTTATTTCTTATTGAAGACAAAGGTTTCTAATTATGCATTTCGTAATTGTTCACACAGAAAAAAAGAATGATGTAAGTGTACCAAAGAAGACGTGCCAATCGTAGTTCAGTAGAAAAATATCCAGGGGAATATAGCTTAAGGTCAGGGTGGCGACTTTTAATAGAAATGAGGTAGAAGAAAGATGGATATGTTCATATGTAGAGGGACATCTCCTCCAACTATTCAGACAAAAATATCAATAGTTGCCCGTCTTGGTTTTTGGCTATAAACGTCCATCATTGGCCTATTTTAACATTTTTGTCATTTTAGAGAATACCACATCATAACTTTACATACCTCTGAAATGCATGAATTTCAAAAATTCATATATATCCTTATTTTCTACGATTCTTATAGCTTGTTAGTGAATTAAAGGCTATTCTGAGAAATTCTGATAAAATAATCAGTTCTAAGAAGAGTATTTCCTGATAAAAACTATGTTGCTGGTTGTCATGGCAACAACTCATTATTTTTATTAATAACTAGAAGGTCGCCAGCAACACAATTTCTTTTCTACATATATATCTATGGTATTGCTTTATCCTAAAGCAGTCATATCAATATGTACCCGAATTAGTTTTTGAGCAAAATGACTGTTTCTATAAATAGCACAATAATTTATGCAAAAAATCAACATTTTGACCCAAAAACATAGAGTTTAACTTGAAGTTCGAATTTCTAATTATCTCACTTTTAAAGAGTATAATGGATAGTAAATATTCTGATGTTTGAATCTTAGTTATCAGAATTCATGCGAAAACTAACAATTTTTTTCCTATTTTCGGCGATTTTTCATTGAAAAATATGCATTTTCCCAAAAATATCCATTCAGTAATGAAAGTTTCGAGGATTATTCTTTTTTCTAAAATGATGTAACAATCTGAGCTTATACCATGTATCGTTTATGTCGGTTTCAAATATTATGTGATATGAAAATAGAGTTCTTTCCCTGTAGTCGCAACCATAACCTTGCTTGTACAGGTCTCCATTAATAAGGTAATCGCTAACCCAAGAATGGACAGATAAGCAACGAAAAACTGTTTTGTACGAGTGAAAAGTTAGGTTTTCGCACGTAAACTAGGTTTCACAAGAGAAAAACTAAATTTCAAAGCTGTAAACCCTAGTTTACACTCGAAAAACTAGGTTTTCCATGTGTAAACTAGGGTTTACAGCTGTGAAACATAGTTTATTGAGTTTTTGTGACTTTGGCGTGCCATATATTGACTTTAAAATTTAATTGACAGATGATAAGAATCGTAAGTACACCTTCAATCTCATACTGTTTCTGCTCCTGTCATATGCCACGTTGCTATATTTGTACGGGTGCATACATATTGATTTCAACTATAGTATCTAAAAGAAATCATGCAGTCGCTGCATGGTTTGACTCGGAAATAGATCAAGGGTAACTTCAAAATTCGATTTTCATTGAACTAACTGTCTCGTAAACAAGTTTAGAATAAGAATATAAAATCACAGTCATGCAAGATATAGAGATGTGCTTTGATGTTCAGTGGTAATTCCGATAAGCAAAACTCTAGGTTATGAGTTATGTTACAGCTAAATAAGCTGACGGAGGAACTTCAAGTGTGAAACAGGTGCACCAAAGGTAAGGCGAATATCAAATATCGGTCAATGATTTTAAGCAGTTACGATGATACGAAATGAAACTTAATTTCTCCTGTCATTTTACAAAGGGAAAATATTACAGTGGAAGATATTAGTACCGTCGCGATTATGTTTTACATCATTACATATACCTGTGCGGATATATATGTAGTTAATAAAGTATGTGTTCAAATATTCTTCGTACAGCAGAAAATTGTTTCTCTTCAGAGTGATATGTGTAACATTTCGACTGTAAACATAAGATTTATATTTTTAAGTTTTCATGTCACGATTCAATATGTAGTATCACTTTGAGTATCGGATTGAAAATATACGTCGAGGATGGGATTGATCAACAAGTCCCAACCAAGGAGTAAGCTGAGTTTGGGACGTTGGTCCATCTCAACCGAGACTAATATTTTTCTATCAGGAACTTAAATGTTGTGCTCGATTATTTTTCTCGCACGTTCCTCCTGTTTATGCATCAAAATGACTGATCGTCATGCTCAATTAATGTTCATGCGAAATAACGTACATCAGGTTGTCTTTGACGTTAAAAGCAGCAATCAACAGTGCCAGATCTACGATGGCCGATAGCAGCCATGCCAAATTACAGTTACAAATTGGCAAATTGTACATGTTGTCATTGCTATGTCCATGTCGAAAAACTCTTTTACCTATTCCTACAGCTTTTTGTCATCATTGCTACCAATTGTCAAAAACAAAACTCTTGAGTTTGTAATGAGTCATGTACACTTTTCGGTGATGGCAGTTTACACTCTCTACTGCCATTAAAATTCCTTCAATTATTTTATCTTTTGTGGGTACATGTATAATGTTATCATTTTGATATCAAACATACACTTTTGTAGTGCTTTTCCTCTACATTATCTTGTTAGTCTCGTCATGTTTATAGCATCAAACGTTCTTCTGTTTTCGTGTGCTTGAACATCCACGGCGGGAGCCAACAGGGGATTCTTACTCTTCCGGGAACTTGGTCCTACCTCTAGCTTGCCTGGGGTCCGTCGATAATCAATTTTTTGCTCTATTGTGAGTGCTGTTGATATTATCGCCGGGATCTTCTTTAACTCATCTGTGAAATTCTTTCTGGTGACCGTTTGGAGTTACACGTTAAAAATAAGAGGAGAGCAACCATCTGTAGTGAACCAGACATGCACGCTTCGGATAATGAATCCTCTTAAGAGGTATCCCAATCCAAAAAAGTAGTTGAAAAAAAAAAGAAATTAACTTAAAGCGTACTTTAAGCCAATATGATTAGAATTGGAAAAAAAATAGCTTAATGAAGAGCCCCCTGGTCTTATTCAAAGTTTCTTAAATCTATTTTGTTAAGTGAGCTGGTCAAACTTTTGTGTATGGTCTTTTCAGAAGCGTAATTAAAAAGAGAGTTGGGGCCAAAATCAATGGAGGGATGATGATGACAAATATGGATAATGACCATATCCCTGTTTACAGTACAAAATCGATAAATCAGAAAATCAGAAACCGAAGGCATACAAAATCAGGATAAAACAGGAACCAAAGCAAACAAACAAAAACCTCCACCATATGAAAAGAAGCGAACTCCCGATTTGAGAGTGAGACCAGGTGTCCAGGAAGAGTAAGCATCTCCTGCTTGCATGCAACACCCGCCGCTTCAATTCGGTAGAACTGTCACATCCGGTTACTTCCATTTCGGAAGACATATAGTACAATCTTTGGTTGGATGTTTCAAATGGTCTATGACAAAATATCATCCACCATTCTGGAGAGTGGGACATCATAGTGTATGACGAGTTCCCCATATCGACCGTAGAACTTCCTCAGTGACGATGTTAGTCGGTCACAAACATATCCCTGACTGAGAAGCTTATCTGAAAGACGCCTAGCTCTCAGAACAAAATCCGTGTATTTGGTACTTGCTCTGGCATAGCGTATCAACTGAGATATGAACACGCCATAAGCAGGCGATGAAGGGATGTTGATACTCAGAAAAGGAAAGTTTGTAATGCTGAAGTCGTCACGTTTGTCATAGAGTGAGGTGTTCATGTGACCATCAGTGTCGTAGGACAACATTATGTCCAAATAGGATGCTGAATTATTTGTCTCTGTAGTTTCTTTGACTTCAAGCTCCGAAGGATAGATGCTGCTCAGGTGATCCGAGAATTATGGATTATTGATGGACAACACATCGTCTATGTATCTGTAAGTGAAGTTGAAGTCAGAAGCTAAGTATCTTTTCCCTTCAGAGACCAAAGATTGAATGAATTCAGCTTCGTACGAGTTAAGGAAAATATCGGCAAGGAGTGGGGCACAATTGGTCCCCATTGGAATTCCGACAATTTGCTGGAAGACCTTTCCTCCAAACACCACAAAAATGTTGTCGATCAGAAAGTTTAACATCTGAATAATGTCTGCTTCAGTGTTCGTATTTTCATAATCTGACTTTTCTTTTACAAAGTAGGGTTTGTCATAGTTAACAACAATAAATTTGTATTTGCGATTACCGTTCTTACTTGTAAACGCATTACTAATAATTTTTGCGAGTCTTTCTTTCAATTTAGAATGTGGAATTGTAGTGTAAAGTGTCGAAAAATCAAAGGCTTTGATCGAATGGACTCTACTAAAATGAGTGGATTTCAGATGTTCTAAAAGTTCCTTCGAATTCTTTAAAATCCACATCTGGTTGATACCACTGCGAGAATATACTGTCGAACAATATTTTTGAAGCCCAGATTTGATTTCAGATAAAACTTTGGTGAGTAAGATCGATACAGATTTGGTAGAACATATTGAAGAACCAGCGATGAAATGATATTAGGGTATTTACGTCCTATATTTTGATTATTATTTAGAATTAAATCGTTTATTTAAATTCATGAGCTTTCAAATATATTGTTATATTTCGCAAAGCATTTCTTTGGCACCAGAAACTGAAAAAAAAAAACGCTTCAAACACCAATTTTTTTTTCAAAAATCAAAAACAAAAACAAAAGTTATTCATATAATTATTTTGCAAAGACTTAGCGTGTCCAATTTTCATGTAGAGTCCGTAAGTTTATATATTTATATGTATAATACTTTTATACACTTATGATGTATATTATGTTTCTTATGATTAGTTAATTAGCTAAATAGTTAGCAAATTATCAATAAATCTACTGATTATGCTAGTGATGTCTTATCCTACACTCACTCCTAAATTCAATATTATACCTAGGACGGGAATTCAAAATTTTAAAAAGTGAAAAATTGTGCTCCGCAGATCTTTCAAAGTTCAGAACATCCTGACGATATACCTACATTTGTATATTTATTCCAAAGCTTTGACAGATTTATGTCTGTATGTCAAAGTGATAACTTCAGACTTATTGGAGTGATAAAACGAGTGAAGGAATTTTAATGGCAGTAGAGAATGTAAACTGCCATCACCGAAAAGTGTACATGACACATTACAAACTCAAGAGTTTTGTTTTTGACAATGGGTAGCAATGATGACAAAAAGCTGTAGGAATAGGTAAAATAGTTTTTCGACATGGACATAGCAATGACAACATGTACAGTTTGCCAATTTTTAACTGTAATTTGACATGGCTGCTATCGGCCATCGTACAGATCAGTCTTTCTCTCACTTGAGACTCATTTGTCGGCGAAATTAGGTATCAGGAAAATGGAAGTGCTTTTAACTGTCACGTCGTTGTAACGTCATATATGATTGCTCCAATAGCCGGTCAAAATATGAAAAAGAATACATAAAAACTAATTTTGAGCTCTTTTAGACAGTGATAGAAAATTATCAATCCCCAGATGTGATCAGGGACACGGAAATCCAACCCTCGCGTCCAGGATTTGCTTTTGTCCACGACTCGGCAAGCCTCGTTGGGTACAAGCAAATCCTTGACACTCGGGTTGGATTTCCTTGTCCCTGATCACATCTGGGGATATATATTCTTAATTCCATGTGCGAGAAATAAATGATAAAATTGTAGTATTGAAAACAATTGTATGCTTTTATTGAAAGATTACTATGTTACTTAGATACATTTGTATTTATAGCTATAATAACCTACATATTGAATCATTTTCCAGCCAGAATATGGCATCGAATGATTCTAGTACACCAGATTTGGAGGAAATGGAGGGAACGAAGAATGCCACTTCTTGTTCAAGTTGTCAAGAGTCCAAAGACGTCGGCAAATACTGTGTGACGTGTTGCAAAGATTGCTGCATAACCTGTGCCGACAGATCACACGTGATTCTACCATGTGATCACTCAATAGTGAAAAGCTTTAAACTTTTCCAAACTGATGCCTGCACATTGCATAATAATGAAAAGTTGTTGATGTATTGTGTTACATGTAAAACCCCATGCTGCCACACATGTATAGACGAAAACCACGATGGACACTCCTTGTCCACAATGAAATCTATCGCCAAGCAAGCGGACTCTATGTATTTGAAACTTGTTGATGATCTACCCGAAGCTAATTCGAGGTATTCTCAGAAGCAATTGGAGTACAACAATTATGTTACATCAGTGGATGAAGTTATAACTCATATCAAAAGTCAGTTTGAACGACTTCGTTTGAGTATTGACGACTTAGAGGCTTCAATGATTGAACCACTTGAGACAGAAGTTTATGAAGCAAGGAAAACACACACAGATCTTAGAAAGCCTATAATGGAGGCAGAATGTTTAGTTCATCTGTATGAAACTGCAAAGGAAGAGGACAGTAATATTAAGAAAGCCATCTTCCTCTCAAACTGTCCCTCACTTGATGTTTCGAAACTTGAAGGCGACTCTTATCCCAAGCCAATTTCATTCAAGTCAGTTTCATTGAAAAATCTCTCGGCAGAGGAGTTCATTGGAAGTGTAATCACATGGGATGGTCAACCTTTGCTGAAAGAGGAAACTCTTAAAATCCATGATGATGTTCAAGATATAAATGTGATAAGTTTGAAATCAAACCAAAACGTCACCCTAAATGGCAGAGTTCTACCGACAAAGGATGGTGGAAAATGGTTAATTTCTGACTCGAATTATAAAACGTTTGATAATGATTTACAACGGTATGTTGTTGTAACAAACTTGTCTACATTGGACGAAGACGGGACTTGTAAATATGATTTAGATTTAAACGATGGAACTTCTGTTACTGATATCTCAATCATTCCGCCGTCTGATTTAGTTTTCACTGATTCTATAAGAAAGCGTATATGGCGTGTAAACATCTCTGGGACAAAAACGCTTGTTGCTGATACATCACCAGTAACTCCAACAGGGATTTGCATCACAAGTGATAAACGACTGGTGTTGGGGCTTCATGTTTCCGGGAAAACTGGTCGGCAATTGATGAGAATGTATTCTCTGAATGACTTAAAATCACTAGGTGATATAGAAAATGATGATCATGACAAGCCATTGTTCTCGTTTATTAATAGCATCGCACAGAACTCGCAAGAAGACTTCATTGTTCACGATGGCGACAATTTATTGTGCGTAAGTGAGCAAGGCAGCTTGAAATGGAAAATAAAGAAAGATTTTGAACAGTTTTGCATTGATAAGTTCTGTAACATTGTGGTAGCCACGAAGGATGAGATTAGAATTTTGGATAGTAATGGAAAATACATAAAAACTTTGCTGACGAACATTGATTTTCTTACCACACCAACATCCCTTTCTATTGACAAAGATGGCTTATTATGGATAGGACAAAACGAAAATACAAAAGTCGTGAAATACTCGAAATAAACCAATGTCAGAAAGTACTTATTTTGAATGAAAAAATAAACTTCACAGTGTTATCAGTTTACGTTGTAGTTCTTGAATAAACACACGCAAAATATTTGGGAAAGCTGTGTTTTGAATTGAGATTTTGCGAAAAATCAATGCCCTAGCCCCTCCATGGAATATTGAATAATGATAATGGTAAACATGAAACAGACAAAAATCAGTCCATATACTTATGTATACATGCTAAAACGTTTAAGCTCTTATAGCTTCTTTCATAACCCGTAATAGGTGGTTTTGTTTCTGACCCTAATCGATGGTGTTTTTTTTGGGGGGGGACTACGGTAGCTCATTTATTTGAAACGCACTGGCGTTTAAGTAGCACGGCCTATGGCTTGCAAAGATGACGGTAGGTACATTCTTTTCGGAAAACGTAGTTCTAAATGAAGGAATACGAGGACATAAAAAGACAATATTGTAATGACATCAGCGTAATACATAAGAGAAAAAAGGGAACATCACATCAATATACCGTCTTGCATTACGACGTCATAGGTTCATCCTGTTGTTGTTCGAAAAAATACAAATGAACAAACAATTTCTGTCGAAGAATGGTCATGGTATCTTATCTCCTTATCTCGGATAATGGAACTTACAATTATATTCTGACTTCGCTACGCGGGACCAGTCAAATACAACTATGCACCTCGACGTGAAAAATAGTGACATTTACCTTGCTTGATAAATTAACATAGCGACTGGATATAGTGAACAATGAAGACTACGAGGACTGAATGATATGTTTTCTAGGTTGCAGAAGGTATTATGCTGATAGATTATCTCCAAAAAAAAAAAAGACAAACAATCAATGGCACATACAATGTTTCACTTTTGACACAGTTAGGGAAAAATATTAAACTTAAGCGCCGCGGAAACCTCTTTAGTAAAAGTTTTAGTTATCCGGGTAATGGGCGCATATCCCCCCTTTAACCGGATACACAACTGTTATTTGATAAAAAAAAAAACCCTTTGACTTTAAGGTGACATAAGATAGAACAAAGTAAAATGGAGGGGTCCAACACAAAACTGCGATATTTTTCATTCTTAAAATTTTCACTAATAGTAATGTGATTAGATTAAGTACATGTTTCACTTACTGATCAATTTACCCATTTAGCCCATGTGCCGACCCGCTGTAGCTATAAGATCAATATTTTACAGTACTAATATGTGTCAATTCGTTCTTTCATTACCTGAATGTTTGGCATAAGGTAACTTTATTAAATATAAATTTAATGTCAATGTTGAAATACATTTTGTTAAATACCAATTTCAGTACACCACTTGCGTATTTCAACAAATTCTGTATCATCAGTGATGTAAAGATTGAGGAGATCCAATTAATGAACATATGAAGAACGGTAATTCTGATGAAGCATTTAAGTTTATGCCAAACATTCAGGAAACGACAGATAACCCTTTGGTTTAGAATGATTTATCAAATACGGAGACTAAGAATTTAAGTAAAACTAAGGGAACGGTTTCATCTGGACTAATATAATAGTCTACCACATGAGTTATCAACCTCGTGGTTGAAATGATCAAATATTGAAACAAATATTCCCAATTTGTACGGAGAAAAACAAGAATTGAGACAAATGTGTTCCCAATCTGTTCTGACATTTGAACTCGTTGAAGTGTATTTATTACTTCTTTCCAGCTCTGTCGCCTGAAAGAAACTTTGTTTCGGCACTTTATTTGCTAATTCTAGTAACTGCTTCACTTCAATTTTGTCTAGAAATCTGCCGTCAGCACTTACTGCTATTAAAGAACACGTAACTAGATGTTGAGAAACGGTTCGATGTAAACAGGAACGATGTAAATTTATTTCGGTCTATTAAGAATTTAGGGGATGTAATTGGCAATATGAAATCTAGAAATTTTCAATCCAATACGATTTCTTCATACGACTTCTCTAATATGTACACCACACTTCCTCATGACAAAATGATCCATTATCTAATCTCATTAAATGGTGTTTTGATCGAGAGCAGAAAACTTACATAAGGCATGGTCCATTTGATATTATGGGGGGGGGGGGGGGGGGGGGGGGCTTGGGTTTTCTGTTGGAGCAAGATTATTTTTTTCGCCCCGGACCGGGGCAAAATTATTTTTTTCTTGCAAAGTTGGAGCAAGGAAATTTTTTTAAACATTTGATTTGAGTATTAAGAATATTTGTGTTTTTTTCAATAGAAATTCTTTATTTTTACTTAAATTACTCTAAACATTACTTTATTTTTATGTAAAACTTGTATTCACTTCTAAACTGAGAGAGATAAAATATTTTTACAATATGCGATATATAATTTTCAGGAACAAAATGTTTATAAGGTCATGTAACATATAAGAGGGTCTAATGCAAGTTTTAACATGTAGAAATGTAAACTAGTGAAAAACTTATTCAAATTCTCTTTCCAAGCTTGTACATAAAATTAGACACTATGGTGATACATGTATCTATTAATAGTAATATATTATATTGATAATGTATTTAAGCATTATTATTGTTTTCAGTCAACTGCATACTTTTGATATTTTCAAATATGAAGTTGCCATTACCGAAGAATACTATGGCGAGCGAAGCGAGCCAAAATTTTTTTATAGAAAGTAAAATCTGTGGCGAGCGAAGCGAGCCGAAAAATTTTCAGGAATTTTAAGCGAATTTTATGGTTATTCTTCAAATTCAGATTATTTGTAAGAGCAAGATTATTTTTTTTCTGTCACACCATAAGCAAATTTATTTTTTTCATCAAAATTCAGAGCAAAATTATTTTTTTCGAAAAAACCCCAAGCCCCCCCCCCCCGTGCCTAATTTGTAGATCTGAATCGTAGGGTTTCTTTTCCTCGACAGACACTACAAATCATACAAATCATGGACATGTAGTGACCTGTGTAATGCCTTGTCCTTCCTCTTGGACAATATTTATGTTAGATTTGGTGAGGATCTATACAAGCAGGTTGTAGGAATTCCTATGGGTACTAACTGCGCGCCTCTTGTTGCAGATTTATTTTTATACACTTATGAAAAAGAATTTATCCAAAATCTTCAAAAGCAAAGAAAATTTGATGATCTGAAATGTTTCAATAATACTTCTAAGCATCTGGATGATATTCTAACTACTAGTATATGCATTTCAAATTCTCTCAAATTTCTAAAGCCTGGGTCCTGTAGCATCATATCCCAGCCATCTTGCTACGTCTTTCGGTATATTTAGGACACCATTTCCATAGATTTTGGTCATATCACATTGTTTAGATTGAGGATCACTGACGAGGGTTAAATACCCGAAACGTGCATGTCTGGTTCATCCTGTAAATTTATCTGCTCTTAAATGATGCTAATGAATTTGAAGACGTAAAACATATTGACAATCCTGCTTTTGAATTATATAACTAAAGAATGAAATTTATCCACAAGAATTAACACTTAACAAGGCAAACGTTACAAATACAGAAACGCCATTTTTGGACCTAAATATCAAAATTGTAAAGATTCATACAATGACAAATATGGATAATGACCATATCCCTGTTTACAGCACAAAATCGATAACCCAGAAAATCAGAAACCGAAGGCATACAAAATCAGGATAAAACAGAAACCAAAACAAACAAACAAAAACCTCTGCCATATGAAAAGAAGCGAACTCCCGATATGAGAATGAGACCAGGTGCCCAGGAAGAGTAAGCATCTCCTGCTTGCATGCAACACCCGTCGCTTCAATTCGGTAGAACTTTCACATCCGTTTATTTCCATTTTTGAAGATATAGAGTACAATCTTTGGTTGGATGGTTCAAATGGAATTCCGACAATTTGCTGGAGGACCTTTCCTCCAAACACCACAAAAATGTTGTCGATCAGACAGTTTAACATCTGAATAATGTCTGTTCCAGTGTACATATTTTCAGAATCGGACTTTTCTTTTACAAAGTAGGTTTTGTCATAGTTTTCAACAATAAATTTGTATTTGCAATTACCGTTCTTACTTGTAAACGCATTACTTATAATTTTTGCGAGTCTCTCTTTCAATTTAGAATGTGGAATTGTAGTGTAAAGTGTCGAAAAATCAAAGGCTTTGATCGAATGGACTCTACTAAAATAAGTGGATTTCAGATGTTCTAAAAGTTCCTTCGAATTCTTTAAAATCCACGTCTGGTTGATACCACTGCGAGAATATACTGTCGAACAATATTTTTGAAGCCCAGATTTGATTTCAGATAAAACTTTGGTGAGTAAGATCGATACAGATTTGGTAGAACCAGCGATGAAACGTTGTTTGTACGGATTCTTATGCATTTTAGATATGCAGTATAAGTATGGTAAATCTAAATCTAAATTGGTAGTGTCGAAGCCAAAGGAAGCAAGAGCTGATTTGTGGTTATCTATTATTTCAGAGGAAGAAAGGTTTGTTGGGGTGTAAGTGGGATTTCCAGGTGTCGAATTTAAACCCAACTCTTTAACTAGACTGTCGAAATAGTACTTTTTGCAAGTAAATGTGAAATTATTTGAGGCTTTGTCCGCTGGTGTGATGACATAATGTTCTTGGAGGTAGGTAAGCTCTTTGATAACATCAGGGTCTTTAAATATAGACACGAATCTGGTGTTCACAGTTGATTTTAATCGGTTAATTCTAGATAAAAGTAACCCTCTGATTGATTTTATCCATTCGGAAAGGGTGTCGAGCTGTACATCCTCTTTCTTTGCCCAACGTCTTGCATATTCTCCACAAGAGTCCATGATAATTTTGACATTTTGGTTCCATGTAAAGGAAATACTTTCTCTGTATTTGTGACCTTTATGAACAATGCTCTCAACTTGTCGTTCTTGAATATACTAAGGTCACCAGTAATAACGTGTCCACAAGGAGAGTACTTGAAATCCGATGAAGAACATTCGCAGGGAAGTGGATGTAGTGAGGGATTACTTAAATCAATACACTGCAGGAATCGTTTGTAATTGTAAATTTTAGATGCAACTGTTGGTGTGTAGCTATAGGAAATACAAGGAGATTCCTTTCTTTTGAAATATGGTGGGATTTTTTCTGTGACAGTTTTGTGATTCAAAATTTGACCAAGATTCAAGTTATCAATACCTTTGTTTGCAAATATTACTTTAATGAAAGGGCGGTTTGTTTTCTTCTCTGATTTATCTGATCTAACTGCTTGAAATAAACGAAAAGTAGAAATGTCCAAGATGACTCCTTGTAGTCTGTATTTTGGGGAACGTGTATCGGTATATGCGAGGTCCTTCGTATAATCGTAGATTTCGTGTAACTTTCGTAAAGGAACAGAGTATAATTTGGTACGAATATAATGCAGGCCTAGAGGCTCATTCAAAAATGGAACCAAGTCATCGAAGGAGAAACTATGTATCTCAGCCCTATTATATTTTCGAATGTCATGACTTCGAGGTCTTCTTTGTGGTCTGTTAAATAAGCTAGTCACATTTACCGATTGACAACCGGGACTTGTTAAGTTTCCTATAGTGCTGATGTTATCGTTGCACCCACAGGGCGCTGCAGTGTTAAGATTTTTTATCCAGAACTCTTCTCTGTTACGACGGAAAGGTGTGCTCAAATTGGGATTGTTTGTGGGGTGATATATTTTCTCCAGGATTCTGACTCTCATGGATAAAACAGAATGATCCGCCTGGTCAAAATGTCGCTAAAGGAGTTGACTTCCTTTATTATTTATTTTTGACCGGTGTCCTGACATTCTTTTTCGGAGCTGACAAAAGGGATGATTTGGATTCAACATAGTAAATTTCCCCTGGCTTGACGGTGATGTTCCAAGATTACCGTCACACGGCATTTACATATCACAGCTCACCCGGTACGCTAGATCATGTAATGATACTTTGGATTTTCACAGTAAAAATTTACAAATTACCAAAAAAACATTTAGGTCAAGGTTTCCGCTTTGAATATTCATAAACTAATTAAGACTTTCTGGAAGTTTTACAAAAATTACGATCAACTTCTTTTTAAATTCGGATCTATACACGCAGCGCATATGAAAAGCACTTTGGCTGTAAGCATCACTGATGAGGATAAGATATCCGAAACAAGTGTCTGGTGCATAATAGATCGGGTTGCAATTTTCTTCAAGGAGATATAGAGTTGGATCCTTCCGTATTATTATTAAAAAAGTCAGAGTAATACAGATTTATATTATTTGGATGCTCGTAAGACAATAAAGAAATAATTTCCCAAATATAAAAAATATACTTTAAACTGAGGCTAAATTCGAAACTGATTAAAGCCCCTTACGGAAGCCGATCACGATCTTGAAGCAGGTAACAGATTTTGAAGGCGTGTTTTTGTTCATCGCATTCTTATGATTATCTTGCGACTACCGCAGGACAGCCGTACGTACATCTTACAGCTGCCCTTAACATAATATCGGGGTAGGATGTTGAAAATCGTAAGACACCTTCTGTAGTCTTGCGGCATTCGTACGACAACCGCACGGCAGCCGTAAGATAATTGCAGATCCCTTTCAACCGTATATGTTCAGAAACCATAAAGTAATTGTATCTTGGGGCAAGAGAAGCACGAAACCACAAAATAGAAACATGTCAGCAGGACAAAAAAGGACATAGCGCCATTTATTTTACTGTATTACATGTGACGCCAACTTGAACAAAAATGTTTACCTCTCGTGATACCTCTTTTCATTTTGAAGGGTGGGAAGATTCGTGCACATTATCTCGATAACAATGCAATTTGTCATTGTATATCATACCCTCCTTTCGGTAATCATTTACATTGTTTGTATGTTTTCACATGTCTGCTTTGATACGTTGTTGATATTAGTGTTCATTTGGATCTCGTGCTTCCGGGGGTGGAAGACTGTTGCCAGCCGGAATTTTTTACAGCAATTTCAAGAGACAGAAATATTTTTTGCCAGCCATTCAGACCAGATACTTCTTTTAAAGCAGTAGGGAACGAAACACCTAAATCGGCCCTGCAATTTCCAAAGAACTTTGCATTGGTCATATGGATAATAAAATGTTAAACGTCGTCAAATTCAATAGCATCATCTAAGAGCAGATAAATTTACAGCATTGACCAGACATGCACGTTTCGGGTATTTAACCCTCATCAGTGATCCTCAATCTAAACAATGTAATATGGGAAAAGAGCATGAAATTTATTACTATGTAAAATGTTCCAAAAGACGTAGCAGGATGGGTGGGATATGATGCTACAGGCCCACGTTTTAGAAATGTTGATAACATAAAGTTTCTAACGAGTTGAAAAAACAATCAATCGAAGTTTAAATGTTTGTCATTTTGGCGTTCTTGATAAAAGGTGGCCAAAATTGCTAAAAAAAAATTCTTGAGTGGAAGAATTTGATGTGGCCGCATGCCTTAACTAAGATTAGTCTTTTAGGATATGGAGATATGCTTTTTTGTCATATTTGTTTATACATGCGGTCAATGCTTAATATAGAAGTAAATAGATTATGCTGCTATTTACTGCCGATTCTGGAGTTTTCAGAGGGCTTTAAACTGCAGATAAGCTATTTTCATGATCCGGAAAAAATTTTCGCCGGACCTTCGGGCCAGAATTTTTTTCTCCATAATACTCCCTCCGGAATGTTTTTGTTCAAAGTCTCCCCCGCACACTAAAAATCAAATGTTACTCCCTTAGCTCAAATGTTGAGAGTCATATTATGGTAGGAATGTAATTATTTATATGCATGTTTCTTACCTTTCCGGCTTTTCGATTCGTGTTTTGACTCTCAAACTAAAAATCAAATGTTGCTCCTTTAGGTCATCTGAACAAGCGATCCGTCTGTCCGTTCGTCCGTTGTAAACTTATTCACCATTTTCGTCTACTCCTCCGGCAGTGTTCAACCAATTTTCGGGAAGTTTTGGAAACATTTATGAACGAATATAGCCAAGGCTCTCAACCACCAAAGTTGTATTCAGCCTATCAGTCAAAGAATGTTGCATGTTTAAATCATATTCCGCTTATCAAGCTACATATGCTTTTTTCCAACGCTTACTTTTTAAAATCTTATGCATTTCAATGGGCCAAAATAAGGATACAATATTATGGTATGAATGCAATTATTTACATGCATGGTACTTACCTTTCCGGCTTTTGGATTCGTGGTGTGACTCTCAAAAGCAGTTCGGCGATTTCACACGACAGTCGCATGGCAGACGTACGACCTTCGCACGACAGTCTTGCGTGCCTTACCATGCCCGAACGATTACTTGCAAACAATAATAATTAACGTACGGCAGTTGCACGGCTGCCTTACGAAAGTCCTAGTAGTTCGTTCGGCTGTTGCATGACGGCCTGAACGGCGGTCGCATGACCTTGGCAAGACTGCCGTATGACTAATTGGACATCTGCGATCTACTGCAAAACTCCTTTGATCAGTCTACGGCACTTCAAACGACCATAAAATTGTACGGCTGGTGTGAAACAAGCTTAATGACAAATATAGATAATGACCCTATCCCCGTATACAGCACAAAATCAGAAACCGAAGGCATACAAAATCAGGATAAAACAGGAACCAAAGCAAACAAACAAAAACCTCCACAATATGAAAAGAAGCGAACTCCCGATATGGAAGTGAGACCAGGTGCCCAGGAAGAGTAAGCATCTCCTGCTTGCATGCAACACCCGCCGCTTCAATTCGGTAGAACTGTGACATACGGTTACTTCCATTTTGGAAGACATAGAGTGCAATCTTTGGTTGGATGGTTCAAATGGTCTATGACAGAATATCATTCACCATTCTGAAGAGTGGGACATCAAAGTGTATGACGAGTTCCCCATATCGACCATAGAACTTCCTCAGTGACGATGTTAGTCGGTCACAAACATAAGGTTGTTTTACACAACAATTGTACGTTCTTCGCGACCTCTGGGTAATTGGAGAAGTGAGGGAGTTGTGCGCACGTAATCCGGGATAACCACACCATTTGCTACTTGCATGACAAATGACCGTCCAAAGTCGGCACCGGTTGCCCATTGGTCTCGTTGGTTTATGTGTAGTCTTTTGTGTTTGATGTTTACATGTCATGTGTCTCTTTTCCGTCTCGTGCTGTACTCTTCTTTTGTGTTTTTGCATCGGGTGTTTTGGTGTTTTGCTGCTGATGCTGCAACGGGGATCTCCCCCCTTCTCTAAGAGAATAAGCATCATGCGCAGGATACATGTTTTGACGGGGATATTAAGGTCAAATGATAAAACAAGCTTAAATATGATGGGCGTATGAAGTATCGGCAATGAATAAGGAATGTATTCAATTTTAAATTTGAAATTGGTTTTAAAGTTTTCTTTTACGAAATAATGGACAATGAGATTGAGGTGGTATAGGGTGCATGCTCAAGTCTGCTCATCGAATCTCTGTATGTACTGTTATGTAATATAATGCAATAATTATGAGAACGGTATTATTGTCCTGAATTTAGGTCGATTATTTTGAATAATGTTCTTCAGACACGAGTGCAAATTTGAGTCCCTCTTTCCTTTTTAATTTACTTTCAACAATTTGTAAAAAGGAGTATAATTAACGGTTAATAATGAA
This sequence comes from Pinctada imbricata, assembly GCA_033119305.1. Lineage (NCBI taxonomy): Eukaryota > Metazoa > Mollusca > Bivalvia > Pterioida > Pteriidae > Pinctada > Pinctada imbricata. The sequence continues at coordinate 9,781,151 of VSWD01000003.1, read as the reverse complement.
ATCCTGATAACGTCTGTTTGAAACTAAACTAACCCTTTGGAAATGCTTTAATGTCTAGAATCCTTCTCCCTGACAGCAAAACAACTCTCCTTTGTTCCTGCGGGTCATTGTGCTTATCAGAAAATGACATTCGATGCATACATTAAGGAATACTGACCCGGCCTACGACTCCTAATTCTCAGTCAGGGATATGTTTGTGACCGACTAACATCGTCACTGTGGAAGGTGTACGGTAGGGAGTTCGCTTCTTTTCATGTGGTGGAGGTTTTTGTTTATTTGCTTTGGTTCCTGTTTTATCCTGATTTTGTATGCCTTCGGTTTCTGATTTTCTGAATTATCGATTTTGTGCTGTATACAGAGATATGGTCATTATCCATATTTGTCATACTCCAGGTATTTAATGGGCTATTCCAGAAATCTTCTATAACCCTCACCCTTTTAGAAAGTATAAGGACGGGTAACCAGTTTTTAAAAAAATCGTCATGAATTCCAATACCTTCCATAAAAGGGGTTGGGTTGGGTGTTACATACTATTTCTGGAATACTGTAAATTGGTTTTTATTCGTCAGATACCAATTTTCGTCATTTTCGTCAGTGCCTTCCTTGTCGAAATTACGTACCGACGAATGTATATGTTCCTGACAAATTGAGTCAATCTCTTAGTAAATTTAAATATAGACCGGGAGCACTGCGGAGGAGGGAGGAAGAAGCTGAAGGTTCCGAGTTTTAAGACATTGTTAAATAGTATGCTGTAAGGCATTTGATGAATAAACTATACTATTACGACAAGCAAATCAATTAAAACTGAATATGAACACAAAGTTGCATATAATGTACTTCTAAATTACTAAATGATATGTTTTAACAGTAAGGTAGGTGATATACCTGTCTCTAATTGTTTGTTACCGATACTTGTTAAACAAACAATGAAATAAAAAAACCCACACACATACGGTGGATTTGACGATCTAAATGTTAAGTTGTCATTAGAACAGACGAATTCACATTTTAGGGACCCTTGGATGACGAATTTACGTACTGACGAAATTGCCTTTTTTACAAATTGACGAAAATTGATACTGACGAAAATAAAGCAATTTACAGTAACCGAATAGTACTGCAAACAATACAATACAGACTACAAAATGTCCCAGTCTATGTCTTTTTGACGATAGATTTGTATAAGAGAAATGACCTGTGTTTGGTTCTTTTTTCTTAATTCGCGGAGCAACTTACAAGCAACATAACAGAAAATGTTGACAGTTCATTTATATAGAGAATAAGTGTCTTAATTTGTGTTTTGTTACGGGTATGCAACACATAGCAAGTGCATTTATCGTACATGTAATGCGCGTTGCTGTGAGTTGCATACCCGTGACAAAACACAAATTATGACATTTATTCTATGTATATTGCAATATAGTTGTATGTTTCATTCTTGTTTTCTGAAATTGTTTTTTTCTAGGTAAAAGTGTGACGTTAAAATTCCTCTCACCGCGGGTTTAGTTTGCAGGTTAGAACAGCCGTCGCGGCATGTTTCTTTAGATTTTATGCATTGTGACGTCACGAGTGTTAATGCACAAATTGCAACACATTCCTTTCAATAGCAACATCTCAGGGAATTACATTGGTTGTGCATATATAATGTAATGGGAACTAGTAGAACATTTTCCATGGTATGAAGATATTTCGTTATGTTCATTTCGACACCTTTATCTCAAATTACATCAAATCAGTTATTTGACTCGTAGTAGACATAGAGGATCTAGAGTTTTTTTAGTCCCCTACCAACAACGCCAAAGGGGACTCTTAGTTTTTTCCTATAGGTTTTTTTTCGTCACACTGCAACTACATTTCTAGGAATCTCATTGGTTGTTTAGCCGTAATTATGAGACTGTTACCCGTCTGCAGCCGTACTTTATGGCGTCACGGATATTGTTTCTTGACGTCATAGCGAGCATTTCCCGTATAAACGTTCAAACGTTTGGAATTTTCCTCTCGCTTCAGATCCTCTCATCTTATTTTTCTGCTAAAATGGATCTTATTCGTGGTTTTATTCACGTGTAAAATCTTTTGAATGGAAAAGAGAATTTTACAATCTATCAACAAATAAAAAAGTTAGAAATTTTGACGCCATTTTGAAGATTTCAATTATAAGTGATTTGCAGTATAACAAAAATGTTATTACGGTTCCAGACAGGCGATATGGACTGATATTCCTTCGGCTCGGGAAATATAAATTCCAGACAAGGTATATCAGACCATATTACCTATCTGGAACCGTAATAACGTAATTATAATTACTCTCCTCGGAAAATTGAAGTTTGTTTTATTTGTTGGAATATGTTCCGATTAAAATTCAGATTGATGGAGTGGTCTCGAGCCCTCAGATTAACTAGCGATGAAAGTAAATATTCTTACGACCAATACTACGCTCACAATGAAAGAAATATTTTAAAATAGGAAATTCAGTGTTACGTCATTGACGTTCTCTTTAGACTTAATGTTAAACACAATACCATTTAAAATCTAATTTCTATTACTGGAAGCGTAGTATTTGTTGCACAATCAGTTAGGAGAGATTGAGATGTATCCCCAAATATGAATTTTCATCGGAATATCTTCCGACATAGGAAACATTCCACTTTCCGATTTCCTTATTGATATGCGCGGACAGAAAATGTGGAGTGTACATAAGATAGAACTAACACCACTGTTTTATCTGTTTTAATGCAAGAAGTGGAAGATCTCTAATGCGAATATAATACGTTGCCATAACCACGATGTCCTGTCTCCTTAAGGTAATTAAGTCATAGATTTGTTTGAGTAATGTTCGTCTTTCTGGATAAAGAAAACAACTTCTTTCCCAAATTAGTCTTTTATTGACGGGAAAGTAAGACAAGGAAGAAGTAAATTTATGAATGGCAAGCGACATAAGTCCCCTACAGGCATTAATCCATGTCCTGCAACTCTGCCTTGACCTGTGCTTACACCAAAAGATGAATTCCACATCAAAATAAGTTCAATATGTGCATCAGGAAAGGTCTGGAGAACAGAAATTTCATAAACTTTGCCAAGAGGCCATACCTTTTGTAAGTACAGGTAAATCAAACCCAACTTTAACTTAATCTGTATCATACTATAATGTATCTTACATACCATAAATCAGCTCAATATCTACAACGTTACAGCCAAAAGAAGTCCAATGGCCAACTCCTGTAAAAATGGGTCAACATCGAGACCAAATTTAAACTTGGTCTGTATGACACCAAGATGAATTGATATATAATTTTGTTTTTCAGTATCTGCGAAAACATGGGAAAGAAAAACGGAAAACTGAGAATTTCATAAAATTTGTCAGGTTCAAGGGCCATAACTCCTGATAAAATGGGTCAATCGAATTGAAACACTAAGTTGATCTGTATCACACTGAGATATATTCGCATATCAAAAATATTTTCAAAATCTGCAATACCATGGACGAAAGTCCGAAAAACTGAGAATTTCATGAAATTTGCTAAGTCCAGGGGCCATAACTCTTGTAAAAATAAGTCAATCAAAACCAAACTCGAACTTGATCTAAGTAACACTAAGATGTAATCACATATCAAAAATTGTTTCTATCTACAACAACAGCCGAGAAAAGTCCGGAAAACCGAGAGAAGTTCATGAAATTTGCTGAATCCAGAGGCCGTAACTCCTGTAAAAATGGGTCAATCAAAACAAAACTCAAAAATCATTTCAATATCTTCTTAAACATGGATGAAAAGTCCGGAAAACTGAGAATTTCATGAAATTTGATAAGTCAAAGGGCCATAACTCTTGTAAAGAAAAGGTCAATCGGGACCAAACTCAAACTTGATCCGTATCACATTGAGATATACTCATATACCAAATATGCATTGACAGCGAAAAAATATGGAAAACTTAAGTGTGACGGTCAGACGGACGGACAGACAGACAGACAGATGGACGGACGGACGAACGGACGAACGGACGGGGTGGAAACTACAAGACCCCTCCGGCGAGCCGGTAGGGTACTAATAATCTGGAGATAAACTTTTGAATGACTACTAAAATTAGACGTGCATAAATCCATCAAGGTGTTGTTAAGTGGGAAGTAATTTTGACATTGATTTTGCTAAAATTGGATTTCATCTCATGTTTAGATGATAGCTTTCCGACATTAAATCAGAATAAGAATCTCATGATTATAAGATACCTTTCCACAATGTAAAATTACTTTTGAGTCTTAATGAACGGATTCAGCGTAACCACCACCCGTAACCGAATACCTAACGCCTCACCCAGTTAATCGTGGGAGACAGTGTAGTAATCTGGTTTATTAATTTTAAATGACTTCAAATAATTTCGAAAAATAGACGAGGAAGACAGAAATCCGCAGCAGCACTCACAGAAACTCTCCGAAACACCCGTATGTGAAAGCACAATGTAGACAAGCACAACAAGAAAACAGATACAAAACACAGAGTAGACAAGCACAACAAGAAAACAGACACAAAACACAGAGTAGACAAGCACAACAAGAAAACAGACACAAAACACAGAGTAGACAAGCACAACAAGAAAACAGACACAAAACACAGAGTAGACAAGCACAACAAGAAAACAGACACAAAACACAGAGAAGACAAGCACAACAAGAAAACAGACACAAAACACAGAGTAGACAAGCACAACAAGAAAACAGACACAAAACACAGAGTAGACAAGCACAACAAGAAAACAGACACAAAACACAGAGTAGACAAGCACAACAAGAAAACAGACACAAAACACAGAGTAGACAAGCACAACAAGAAAACAGACACAAAACACAGAGTAGAAAAAAAACAACAACAAAACAGACACAAAACACAGAGTAGACAAACACAACAAGAAAACAGACAGAAAACACAGAGTAGACAAGCACAACAAGAAAACAGACACAAAACACAGAGTAGACAAGCACAAGAAAACAGACACAAAACACAGAGTAGACAAGCACAAGAAAACAGACACAAAACAGAGTAGACAAGCACAACAAGGAAACAGACACAAAACACAGAGTAGACAAGCACAACAAGAAACACAAAACACAGAGTAGACAAGCACAACAAGAAACACAAAACACAGAGTAGACAAGCACAACAAGAAAACAGATACAAAACACAGAGTAGACAAGCACAACAAGAAACACAAAACACAGAGTAGACAAGCACAACAAGAAAACAGACACAAAACACAGAGTAGACAAGCACAACAAGAAAAAAGACACAAAACACAGAGTAGACAATCACAACAAGAAAACAGACACAAAACACAGAGTAGACAAGCACAACAAGAAAACAGACACAAAACACAGAGTAGACAAGCACAACAAGAAAACAGACACAAAACACAGAGTAGACAAGCACAACAAGAAACACAAAACACAGAGTAGACAAGCACAACAAGAAACACAAAACACAGAGTAGACAAGCACAACAAGAAAACAGACACAAAACACAGAGTAGAAAAAAAACAACAACAAAACAGACACAAAACACAGAGTAGACAAACACAACAAGAAAACAGACAGAAAACACAGAGTAGACATGCACAACAAGAAAACAGACACAAAACACAGAGTAGACAAGCACAAGAAAACAGACACAAAACACAGAGTAGACAAGCACAGGAAAACAGACACAAAACAGAGTAGACAAGCACAACAAGGAAACAGACACAAAACACAGAGTAGACAAGCACAACAAGAAAACAGACACAAAACACAGAGTAGACAAGCACAACAAGAAAACAGACACAAAACACAGAGTAGACAAGCACAACAAGAAAACAGACACAAAACACAGAGTAGACAAACACAACAAGAAAACAGACACAAAACACAGAGTAGACAAACACAACAAGAAAACAGACACAAAACACAGAGTAGAAAAAAACATAAAATAAACACCAAAGATGATACAGGACACTGAACACAAATCTTCAGGAGTGATGATCAAAAAGAGTGCATTAAACCAGGAATCTGTATCTATCCTGCACTTGGTTACTACATATGTATTAACTCTGTTTATATAATAATTCATACATACACGCGCTCTCAGCGGTATGATCTTTTTGTGCCAATTGTTCCCTACTTTCCCTCTTTTTTTTTCTCGTGTATGTCCCGTTGTATATTTTTGCTGTCGTTCATGCTTCAATTATGCATGTTCTCCACAGAAGTACATAATTATGTATTCAAAGTAATTGGCGAATGACCAATTTTTTTTCTTTTTTGAAATAATGCTGTAAAATTTATTCCATATTACGAAGCCCTTTAACATTCGATAATTTTCTGTCGTTGTATCCCCTTCAATCGTTATGAATACTTGTTTGTCAATATTAGACTACCCTCCTGATTTTGCAACCATGACATATACAAACATATTAAATGTTAAACGTCTTCAAATTCAATAGCATACTTTATGCAGCATGACCAGACATGCACATTTCGGGTACTTAACTGAAAGAACAAAATGCATGCGCACACAGCATATTTTGGCCGGGCGAATAATGAATAGTCATTCATTATAATGTCTTGTAAAGCACAAGATATGTTATTGGAATTAAACTAGGTGCGTTATTTACGTTCATTTGCCGGTATCGATAAATTAGAAAGATCAAGAAGGATAATTCACCTGTTATGATTTGTAAGTGATGATGTTTTCTCAAAGTAATTTTGAATTGCATTTAAAGATTTCTAATTGTGTGTTTTCATGTTGGAAATGGTACATTAAATAATGATATAAAGTAAGAAGCTACAGGACAAGGTTTAAAATCTGCCATGAAAATTCAAATTTCGAAATGTAAACTTGAAATGATACATGTATGCTGTCGAGTTGAATATCTTTTTTTTATAATAAGATTAATCAAATGTTTCGTTAAAAAGAAATATTTTTCTACAGTCAACGACTCGAGTGATTAGAACAAAGATGCTAATTTCAACATTACACGAATCAATAATATTCATTTTAAGACAATTTGATAAGTTTATTCAGGGAGAGGGGAGGGTGGTATTCAAAACGCTGAGAGGGCGTGTTTTGAATTAAAAGAACAATCAATTGAGTTATTCCACCACAAGATCATTAAAGATATTATTCTTAACATGTTAAAACACAATTGGCATGACGTACAAAAGAGAGTGTTGTTGATTTCTTACCCAAGTTAATTTTGCAACTTCGCGTTGGTACTCTACAAATATTCAAATAATCTCTTCATTGTTCAACTGGGAAAAAATGAATTCATTGGGGGACGATCATTTGACTTTGAGAAGAGACTGTGTTCCGGTCAGATCTGTTTTAACGCACAGATGGTAATATTAATCATATTTAAAGAAAAAAAATCAAACCAATTATTATGCACCGGAAACGAGTTTCGGATAGTAATTGCAGTAGATGAAACAAAGTGGAAACCATTTAATTTGGAATATGGAGGGAATCTAGAATGAATCGAGTTGAAATTGTCGTAAATATATCGCGAGTGAAGTGAGTGAAGGAAAATGCTCTAGCTCATTGTAAGACTAAGTTGCAGCAACCACAGCAATGGGATAAAGATGATTCTGACAACTATCTCAACAGCACCAAATTGAGCTTTGACGAACCCTAGGAAGCTAGAGGTGGGACCAGGTACCTGGGAGGCGTAAGCATCCCCTGTTTGGCTAGCATCATCCGCCGTCGATGTTCACGCACGAAAATAAATACAATATCTACAAAAGATGCACTGTCTGAAGTTAGGTCTGTAAAGAAAGTGTTATGGCGACTACGTCAGGGAAAATATATTTAAAAAACTTACTGTAAAATCCCTCGAGGGGAACCTTTTTACGAGCCCCACACGACAAATGGCATATAAGTGTGACACAAATGAGATAAGTTATATCCTGACAACAATCTCAACAACACTCACAATAGAGCACCGAATTGAGCATTGACGGGCCCCTGTTATGCTAGAGGTGGCACCAGCTGCCCGGGAGGAGTAAGCATGTTTGGCTAGCCGCAAATTACCAAAAAAAAAATAATAATAATAATAACCCAGAGTAGACAAGCACAAGAGTCCCAAAGGGACAAGAATGATAAAAATCAAAGACAAGATCAAATTCCTAAACACAAAAGACTACAAGAAAACTAACGAGACCAATAGGGCAATCGGTGCCGACTTAGGACGGCTATATGTCGCCTTTTTAAATAGCAAATGCTTTGGTTATCCTGATTACGTGCCCACATGTGTCTGTGTATCGGGTGGTCTTGTAAAACCCTAAATATTGTGTATTTAAAAGCCGACGGGGGACTATATAAGGGGACAGGTAAATTTTCTGTCAGTTCCTCACTGACCGCTATATGGTTAACATCTCTTATTTGTATCTGATTGGTTCCCTTTAATCCTTTTACCCCTATCAATTTTTGATTGACAGCTTAAAACGGATGAGACTCGGGTTTCTCGTTAGCATAATAAAGGATTACCTTTCGGTTTGTCTTTGATGTAACACGCCGCTCGCAGACGGCGTTGTCTTCAAAGACGGTATACCACGCCTATCAAGCTTATGTCACTCAGGTATACCTATTAACGACCGGGTGGTTCCTAACGTCGGCCTTTAAGTCTATTCACTGTAAGACGACCAAACAAAAATATAGCAAAATGCAGGGTCGTATAAACCAACAGAAAGAAAGTGAATTGTTATTCATCTTTATCATTATCATCCAAAAGTAACTACATGTACATTTTCATCAAGAAGGTATAGAGTTGGAATACTTCCGAATTATTCATATAAGCACTTATTTCCTTTTGTAGTGTGAAGTAGTTAAACTCGTTCATTGTTTTGTGTATTTATTACTTCTTTCCAGTTCTGTCGTATGAAAGAAACTTAGGTTTGACCTTTTATCAATTTGACATCATAAACATTATTTTGCTTATTATCGTCCAAAAAGAAAATCACCGAAATTAAAGGAGGTTAACATCTTAGCACCATCCCACCAATGGTATTTTCAACATAGATTTTCATTTGGACATGTTATTGAATCGACACTACAGGAAATTTGAAGCCGTGTACTCTCTGTAAAGTAAATACACAACTTTAAATTAAAAAAATAAAACCAGAGGGCGCTTCAGAATTGAATATTGGCGGCTCCTGAAAATCACTTTCGCTGATAGCATCACTGATGCGGATTTAATATCCGTGAGAAACCACGTGACCGATGACATCACTGGTCACATGTTCGACCACATGACTGATGACGTCACAGGTCACATGACCAACCACAAGACGGGTGCTTGATAAATTTGTTCGAAAGTATAGAGTTGGAACACTTCCGTATCATTAATGTAAACGAGTGCTATAATACAGTTTTGAAATATCGAATTAATTTCTTTAATACATTTATTTCTCAGGAATATAATGGCTGCATGTGACTCCAGTACACCTGACTTAGAGACAGCACAGAACATCACTAATTGTTTGAGTTGTCAAGAGTTAATTGGCGTCGTCAAATACTGTGTGACGTGTCGCAAAGATTGCTGTAAAAGCTGTGCCGACAGCTCACATGAGCATCACATGATTCTATCATGTGATCATGTAATAGTGAAAAACATAAAACTTTTCGCGACTGATACTTGTGTCGTGCATAAAGAAGAAAAATTGTTCATGTATTGCGTCACATGCAAAATGCCCTGTTGCGTCACATGCATTGACGAAAGCCATGATAACCACTCCATGTGTAAATGGAAATCTATCTCAAAGCAAGCAGAATCCCTGTACGCTAAATTTGTCGATGTTTTCCCTCGAACAAAATCAAGTTACAATTACATGACAACGGAATACGAAGATTATGTTCAGTCCATGAATTCAACGTTAACAGCTTTGAGATGTCAGTTTCAAAGTGTTCGAATGGCCTTTGACGAGATGGAAGCTTCAATGATTGAACCGCTGGTAAAAGAAATCGATGAAGTTAGACGAATACACTCGGACCATGAGCAACAATTCCAGCACGTAGAGTGCTTAAAACACCTATACGAATCAACACAAAAAGACGGTCATTTGGAAAAAGCTATCTTTTTCGCCAACTTCCCATCATTTGAAAGTCTCAATTTTGGAAATCACTCTTTTCCTGAGGCGGCTGAATTTGAGCCAGCTCAGCTGAATATTCCAAATGCAGAGGACATTATTGGAAGTTTGATACGATATGATGACGAACCTTCACAGGTCGACGTTAAAAATTTACGTGTGCTTAGTTTAAAATCAATTGATACCCTTTGTTTAGATGATCGCGTGTTACCGACAAAGGATGGCACAAAATGGATTATTTCTGATGCTAAGCAAATTAAATGTGAAATATCTAAAAAAGATATCTTGAAAAGAGCAACAGTTTTGTCGACATTGAATAAAGACATGAAACGGCTTGAAGTTTTGAGCACGAAAGATGCCACATCAACTTATATTAAGGATGCATCAATTATTCCACCCTCTGATATAGTATACACCGACTCCGACAAAAGGCAGGTATGGCGAGTAAGCGTTCATGGACATAAAAGACTTGTTGTTGATACATCACCAGTAACTCCAAATGGCATATGCTTTACTCGCAATAAACGACTTGTATTGGGTCTTAGCGAGCCATGGAGTAACGGTCGGTCTTTGATAAGGATGTATCATCTAGAGAACCTACGATCAATCTTTGAAATAGAAAATGATGAACAATGGAATAGATTGTTTTCTTCCATTGAAGCCATCTTTCAGAACCCTCGTGATGATTTCATTGTGCATGATGACAACAATCTTCTATGTGTAAGTAAGCAAGGTTGCTTGAGATGGAAAATAAAGAAAGATTTTAGACACTATTGCATTGATAAGTTCTGTAACATAGTTGTAGCCACTGAAAATGAAATAAGAGTATTGGATGCCAACGGAAAATTTCTAAAAACTTTGCTGACGAATTTCGATTTTCTTACTACACCAACATCCCTATTTGTTGACACTGATGACTTACTATGGATTGGACAAGGCAACAGTACAAAAGTTGTGAAGTACTGCAAATAAAACAGTGACAGAAAGTGTACCTTTTGAACGAAAACAAAATAAACATAGCGATATACATTTTGTATGTTATGTCTATCTGTATGCATTATAAAGAAGTTAAGGTTTTGTATGAATATAAGTTGGTGGCTCAGTATATCCCCTTCATTTGAATTTAATTAACCAGTTCTAAGAAATATATTTTGAAAGTATTACAATTACTTATTAGGATATAAAAAGTGAAGTGAATTCAAAATAAATCAAGCATATTTTAAAAACTCAATACTAGTATATATACAAGGGTTCTGATTTCCTGTAGATACTTTTTGCATTAATGTGACATCTAAAGACCTGGTAGAGATATAAGGATTAGAACATAGTCCATGGATTATTGAATATTAATTGTCTAGTCTGAAGGAGAGACACAAGCTTAATGAGAACATATCTATATTTTGAAAGTGAAATAAACTTGATCTCATTTCGTTTTTGGGAGTTCAAATCCTTCTTTTATTTGTTTACGAATTGAATAAAGGACAAGGATGTTTTTGACGTCGCAGTGTAGTTAACTCACTACATGAAAATATCGAACTCCTGTATTAAAATCAATTCGGTAAATCATTCATCATTTTGCCTTGGATTTGCTAGAACCAATTGATTTGCGTTTATGGAACTTCGTAAAATGCACGCCCTCTAAAAAACTCTGAAGATCGACAGTTAGTCAGCCATTACTGTAAAAATATATTCGCATGTAAAAGGAGCAGTGGAAACAGCAATGTCCATGTTGTCTTCGTGTATTTCTACGAAATGATAAACCATGTTTCTTGTTACAAAACGTTTTAAAAATTAAAATATTTCGGGTACGTCTTTGACAGTAAGAGGTAGTCGCAAATGTAACCGTATGTAAACAAATGGCGAGTAGTATTGCAAACACGACAGCAGCGATATCGGTCCTCGACAGAATAAAACAGTTTCAAATGTATTAGGATTGCTACAGACTGTCCACAGAAATTTGTCGGACTGATAAAGCCCATATATGTTTCGGCTTACTTCGCCTTCTTTGGTCTAGATAAACCCGACAAATCTGTGTAGACTGTCAGTAACCATGTTAAACGTCCTCAATTGCGATAGCATCATTTAGGAACAGATAAATTTGCAGCACTGACAAGGTTTTGGGGAAATGTAATATGACAAAAGATTGTGGAAGTTATTATATCCAAAGATGTACCTAAAGATGTAGAACGATGGGTGGTATATGATGCTACAGGACACACGTTTAGAATGTTTACATCTTGAGAGTTTGAGAGTATGGATGAAGTACGTGTTTCTCTTTGACAATACATCCTTTCAGCCCTGGTGTCGACAAAATGTATTTGTAAGATCATGTGGCTCTGCCAAGATTTTTTCTTAGAGCAGTTGCATTTATCTTTTCCCTTACTCAACGCTTCAGTGGACCACTGTGGTGATGAATTAGGCAGATGGAATGAGAAATATGCTAGCTAGCCGAAAACACACCATCTTATAAATATTTGCATAATTATCGATACGATTTGCAGATTTACTATTCTTTAGGGATATTTAATGCACATTTCCCCTGTACAGGTCGGGGAGGCGTGAAAACGAGTTATCAAAACTTAATGGGGCTTAAAATGGATCCTTCGAGTCTTATTTAAAATTGCCACGTGACATGCTAATGATATGTTCAACGCGAATCCCCTTTCGTTAAATTAGGTATATATTGTCTAAATATGCTTGATATGAATTTACTTCAGACCTATCAGATGACCTTCAATATGAATTACATATCATAGAAATCTATTCTTGTCAAGAACAGACGTATATTCAGAGAATACTTCAACGGACATTTTTTATCTGTCTGTGCACCATATCATTACATGGGTGAGCATCGAAACTTTTCTACTAATGTGTTTTCTTGATCGGAATAGATTACCATCATGTATACAGCCAATTGTGCCTCATATGAAATTCATGTGAATTTTACATGAGCTTTACATGAGAGTTTACATGAAATTTATGTGAATCGAGCACGGACATGAAATTTACATGAAATTTTTCACATGAAATTCATGTGAAGATTTTTACATGGATGTTATGTGAATTCAGTTTCCTGTGAATGTCAAAAATTCATGTGAAATTCATGTGAAGGAAATTTATGTGAAATTCATGTGAAATACTTTTCACGTAAATCTTATGTGAAATTTATATGAATTTTACATGAACTTTCATGTGAAATTTACATAATGCTCATTTCATATAAATTTCATGTGAGGCACAATTGGATGTGTATCAATTTCAGTGAACAATATGTGCATTTCAACAAATGATGTATCATCAGTGCATGATGCCAAAACAGAGGAAATCCAAATAATGACATAAGAAGAGCAACAAATCTGAAAAGAAAGATCCAGCTAAAGACAGATACCCCTCTGATTTAGAATAATTTAGCAAATGTTTAGTTTTATAAGAATTCAAAACATATTTCAAGTCTAGTGTCGAAACAATGTTAAACTAAGGGAATGATATCATCGGGACTAATAGTCGACCACTGATATAATGTATCAACTTTATGGTTCAAATTATCAATCTTGATATACATGTTAATAGCTATTCTCTGTAAGCATTTGCACTTTTATCAAGGACGCATGGCACGGCATGTCTCAGATTTTGATAAAATTTGTACATAAGGTTGAGTCTGACCCAAAAGTAAAGATTTGTTAAATATTCTCTTAATATCATATCCGGTTGCCATGGAAACGAACTTTAAATATTGAAAAAATGCATTTTTTGGCGTTTTTGAAGTCACATATATCATTTGTGCAGCATAATCTAAAACAAACACTGATGAATTATCAGTACCCTATCATTGCTCTTTCAAATTAAGTAATAATACTGTTGGGTTTATGGTCTTATCTATATGTTTCCATAGCAACAACACAGGTACCCTATCAAAGTAGTGTTTTTGGCATTTTTTTCAAAATTTAATGATAAATTACTTACATTTTTGAGGTTTTTATGCAAGTAGAACATGAGCATTCACATTTGGACAAAGTTTCTGTACGTTGCTATGGCAACATGACCTCAAATCGCAAAAATGAAAGCAATTTTGGACAATATTTAGAGTCCTTTTTATACTAGATCATTGAACTTTAATTCAAAGTGATGAAAACAAATAAATGTATTCAAGTAGATCTTTCATAACATGAAAGAAAATGTCTTTTGAATATTCAGGAAATAGCCCGTTGCTATGGGAACGATTGTGTAAAATTGCACATAGGCCCACTTTAAGTCCTTGGATACCGGCATCAAAAGTTAAGTTATCTGAATTTTTTCTAAAATAAAGTTTAGACTTTGCTTTATCGTATATGTAAAAAAGGTGGTGTAAGCCTGTTTGGTTTTTTAAGGAAAAGGCTTCGAAAAACAACAAAAAATGCTTATTTTTTATAATGTATGGCCAAATTACTATAGCAACCATTAATTATTTGAAACATTTTTTTATTGTATTCTGATAGAGGCTTACTTGATCTTTATTGATAGTGAATTTGAACTTCCTGATATTAATAATTACTGTTTTATAAAAATAATAAAAAATGTTTGCCATGGTAGCACATGTTCCCATAACTTTTTCACGGTTTTTGAAAGAGTTCTTTGTGTTGGATATATTCCAACAATTTTTATCTGTTCATCATGATGCATAAATTTTTAAAATGACTCTGAAGTTGCAAAATAAGTAATATTATAGACCATAGTTACCGTTGCCAAGGTAACTTATGTACATAGCAACAAGTGGGTTCATCTTGAATTTGCTCATTTTATATGATAAATTCTATTTCCTTATCATATACCCATCAAGAAAGAAGGAAACTTGGAAAATACAAATAGCATTTTGAAATCAACATATCAAAATTAGCTAATTATGTTGTCATGTTAACCAGCCTTTTTTACAATATCAGACACTACTAGTGAGCTTGTTTAAAATTTTATGTCCTAATCTTTAGGATGCATAAAAAATCTTCCATTAATGTCGTATATAGACCAAATTATAGAGCTTCAAATTAGCTCAAATTTGCCATTTTCTTAAATTTAAAGGCCGTTGCCATGGTAACCAGATGACCTTTCATTGGTCCCTACTTATGTCTGAATTTTCATGAAAATCGGAGACCATGCGTGCCGACATTGTTTAAATGGCAACAGAGAATTGATAATAACTATGTGTACCAACATTAATTCACAAGAAAACCAGATAAAAAGTCGATGAACATGATGAAAGGGAAGTTGGGAAAGAAAGAAAGTGTAATAATGAACATGTTTTTAAACTCACCCGAGCGAAGCTCAAGTGAACTATTGTTAGAGCGTGGCGTCCATCTTCCATCCGTCGTTAACTTTTTCACATTCTCTACTTCTTCTCAAGAAACTCCGAAGGGATTTTGATGAAACTTGGTAGGAATGAAGTACTCATGGTCCTCTGTGCTGTTGTTTTTGTCCAGATCCGTCAATAGGTGGCGCCACCACAGGCAAAAGTATGTCACGGGGGTACCCTCCTTAGACAAACTTCTTCTTCAGATCTGAAACACATATTGACAAACCGAAAGCATTTGAATGATCTAGAAGGATCGCAGCACATTTAAGGCCTTCCATAGAAATGACGTAGAAGTTTTTTCCGCCAAATAACGTAACGTCATATGACGTCATGGACCCCGTGTCGTCAGGTTAGGTAGCAACACATTTATTAGCTTTCGTTATCGTTGATACCTTTATTTACTAGATGAAATTGCATTTATACAAAAAACAAAACATATTGCTTCATCACTGACACATCGCCGGGTCAATATACTTTTGAGAAAACCCCTAATCTATATCTGTACTCTGTGACCCCGTACACCGAAGAATGCGATCTGCGTTACTTAGAAGCAGGTGCGAATCAACAGTTTACAGAGCGGGTAAAACGAATAAAAAGGCAGATTTTGGTAAGTATAAGCGATATCAAACTTCAATAACTGGTGCTGTATGAAGGAAATATCTTAGAATTAGTACAATTACATCATGGAATCAATTTATTCATAGAGATAAAAGGAAACTCCTTGGATTACCAAGAGACATGTGTGAAATGTATGTGTAAATGACAGAATTTCAACGCGTTCTACTTAAGTTACACTGTTACTGCAAAGCTGAGTAGTAGCTAAACTTTATGTGAATAGTTTAGACACTTGTAGATTATGATATCAGTTCGTACGAAAGTTGAATGATGAGGGAAAAAGGGTGAATGTGATATCATACTAATGTGCCCATGCCCATGTATATGTTGTTTTCATAACATGTACCTATAAAAATGTTTACATCTGAGTACACTTGTAGTTGTACAGTAAGTTATACTTGCAGTAGTATGTGCACCGAAATATCGAAATATTCAAATACCAATTATTAATTTTTTTTTTTCTTCAGAATGTTAACTAAATTTAGAATGGATTTCACACCAGCTGCTGCATGAAAAGAAATATTGTCACACACTGTGAAAGTTTCAGAAACACATGCATGTATCTTAGCCACACAGTACTGTTCATTTTGGATATTTTTGCAGGTACAGAATTTTTAAATTTATGTGTAGAGTAACATTTGTTTTGCCTATTAAGAATATTATAATGTTTTAAAAAAGAAGTCAAATAAAATAAATGCATTTACTATCTATAGTGAATAATCTAAAACTATAGCCATACCAGGCTTATTTAGCTATTCATGAAATTGAATTTAAAGACGTTTAACATTTGAACTACTTGGTGAGTGTCACTGCTGGTGGACCAGGAGTCCCCGAGGGCACATGTAGCCAAGTTCGATCAACTTTGGTTGATCGTCTGTCTTTTCAACGCATTTGAAATTTTCTGTTACAAAATTTCTTGAAATTTCTAAAACGTGGGTCCTGTAGCATCATATCCCACCCATTCTACTACGTCATTTGGTACATTTTTGGACATAATAATTTTCACATTTTTCGGTCATATAACATTGTTTAGACTGAGGATCACTGACGAGGGTTTAGTACCCGAAACGTGCATGTCTGGTCAATGCTGTAAATTTATCAGGTTTTAAATGATGCTATTGAATTTAAAGACGTTTAACATAATAACATATCACTGCGAATTCTTTGTAATTTATGTCCCTAGGACATAGTACATGTATATTACATAACTATTAAGCTTGTAAAATTATGAATTTTGAGTCCAAGCTGTACCATACACTTTGGATTTTAAAAGCTAGATTTATATAATCAATATTTTTTTTCTATTTCAGATCCTTGCCTTGAAGAGTGAATGCTTGAATAATAACTTTGAACAACCACACACATTACAGATGAAGAAATGTTACTTTGAATATATGATAAAGAAAATTAATAAAATTCTCCTAAAATTGATCTGTACTAGACTTCATGCTCAAATCTCCAAGAGCGGGGAGGGGGGGGGGTAAATTGCTTTTGTTTTAATAGTTTGTCTGCCTGAAGCATTTAGCCGAGCATGAGAGGGCTTTCAAGGTCAACATGTACACAAATCTCTATGTGCATTGCAAGAGCAGATACGAAGATTTGAAATTTAAGCTTCACTTTGCTTTCAAAAGATACATGTAGCTACTGACACCTGCATGGTATGTAACAAAGACACGTAAATAAATTATTGTTGTACTTGCAGAACATCTCGTACAAGGTGGCTGTTAAGGAGAGGTCCCATAATACCAGTTATTAAAATGTCGCTCACTCTTATGGTGTTAGGAAAAAAATGACATATAATCTCAAGCTCCTGGCAAGAGTTATTCACGCACCATTAATTTGTTCAAGCTTTACAATTATTTTATTTGATATCTGCAATGCAGAAAAAAATAAGATTGGGTCATCGGTCAAATAACAAATTTGAAATACTGAAAATATTCAACAAATTTGCTTAATGCTTACATCAAATTTGTCATAGGAAAGTCGTTTATCTAAATTTTGGTGGATCACTTTGTCAGTAGTCCCTCCCCCCCCCCCCCCCCCCCCACATCATGTTGTCACGAA
The DNA here is from genome assembly GCA_033119305.1 of Pinctada imbricata. Classification (NCBI taxonomy): domain Eukaryota; kingdom Metazoa; phylum Mollusca; class Bivalvia; order Pterioida; family Pteriidae; genus Pinctada; species Pinctada imbricata. Next base: position 9,763,050 of record VSWD01000003.1, on the reverse strand, counting down.
AATATCGGGAGTTATGAAACAAGGTAGGATTGCTACTCGACCATTCCGAGGCACATTTATTGATCATATACGTACAAATGTTTGTAACGACAAGGATCCGATATTATAATAAAGGAGTAACCTTTCAAATATTTTGAAAGGCGAATTAAGGGAAACATGATTGTTGCATGAAATCCGGCTATAGATTTGACCCCAAAAAATCTCTGAATTTTGCATCTGCTGTAAATAATAATCCTGTCTGGACGACTATCAAATAAATTCATGATCTGAAAATGCAAAAAAAAAAAAAAGGAGAGAAAACAAAACCACCCAAAACAAAGCCGTTACACATACACTGAAAAGTCCTCCAGCCCGACCCACCCCCTTTCCCGGCCCCATATATCAATGACCGCTCTTTAAATTTCTGTCAAACACGCTACCATGTATTTCGTCGATCTCATGAAGAATTTATAAGTACTAATTCACTTTCAGGGGACATGGAATTCAAATAAAACATGAAATCTAATTAAATAAAATCGAGCAGAAGATTCCCAATGTCAGTGCAGCGTGGGCGATGAATATGAACTCGAGGTCACGCTTTACTTTCAATTTTCATCAACTTTTGCATGCAATTGCAAGTTGTCAATTATAAGTGCTTTTCAATGTCAGTGTCAGCTACGCTTTTACATGGGTTGTGTTTTTATTTATTTATTTTTCTTATAGAAAATATACACTGAAAATGTTTAAAAAAAAGACAAAGAAAAGAATCTTCTGACACATTGAAATTAAATTTAAAATCAGTATGAAAGTATACCTAAATTTTAATATTAATATGACAATGGACATCATCCACGGAATTTGCCGATTCCTCTATTTGCAATCTAGATCAAATTTTGTTTTGTTTTTTTTTCTGCTGGGAAACAAACATCAGTTTTATTATTTTTTTACCCTTATTTTTTCCCCGATGTCTAGAAAAAATAATATTGGATCTAGAACTACCCGGTGTTGTCCAGAGACCATAGGACTATAAGGTCTCGTTTCTTAAAATAAGAAACCAGAGAATCCATAAAATATAAAAGAAATTTTGGTATAAACAGTGAAGAATCTATGTATGTTATCGATCCCATTGCGGTCAAAGGCGTCATAAGTCGAACAAGGTTTTTTTTTCTGTCACGGTAATGATTATTAAAGGGACGTATAATGTATGTAAGTAAATATTACGAGTTAATATAATCAATCCATGCAATTCTAAAGCATGTCCGATATTATACAGCATCATGTTAATCTCATGTATATTGGGTTCATGGGTAGTACGGTAACCGGCAAGACCGACACCCCGGCGTGGCGCCTCCCCCCCCCCCCCCCTCCTTCTTTTCCCCGATTCACCCCTCAATATACAAAAAGTGAAATGAAGCTTTAACAGAATTAAATAAATATTGCATTTTTTCATAAGTTGAAATGAAAATTTTATTCAAATTAACATTTATTTAAAAAATTAAAACGGAATTTACAGAGAGCGCGATTACGTCCCTTGAATAAATCTGATTCCACAGAACGTTTATTTGGTAAACGAACGAACTACCGATTAGCACCTGTCAGAGAAACTGCAACGGCGCAAGATGTTACCGTACATAAATTTAAGTGAAATTTGGCTCACATTTTAAGAGATAGGTGTTCTTCAATAATTCAACTGGGGGAAACGTTTACATTCTATATTTTCTTTTAAATTTTCTGCCATTCGTGCCTGTGTCGATAATATTTTATGAAATGGGTATATTTTTCTCGATTTTTCAAGTAGTCGTTCTTTATCAAAGATTTCCCCAGCAAGAAATAGGTAAATGAAACCCCCCTTTGTAGTATGGTATCAATATTTTCTTTGAATGATAAGGTTTCACCTTGCGCCATCTGATTTTGTATGACCAATGTTGATCTACGAAAATATACATGTCACGTGACAAGCCGACGTTCGGGGAGCATATATCAGTAATTAACAGATAAATTATGATATAGCATCTCTACTGATACATAAACTATTTCATTCCATCTTATTTGGACAATTTAATAATTCCTTGAAAATAGCTATCAAAACTGACATCAAATTTTGTCAATGACGTCATGGAAGGCCTTAAATGTGCTGCGATGTCTTAACAAGTGTTGTTGTTTTTGGTTTCAGTCTGAAGTCAAAGTTTTGACGCGTTTTTGACATCTTTTAGACTTTGTCAGAAAGAAAGGAGGGGATCTCCAACAACACAAGGTTGCAGCACCCACAGCAAAATTCAGAAATGCTCATTTTTTAACTGTTTCTTTGACTAATTCTACAAATGTGTGGTTTTGGGTCCTCATTCAGTGCATGTTTGTCACATTTAAGTTACTTTTTGCTTTTATATACATTACATGCTATAATCTTTTTTTTTTTTTTTGGATTTTTTATGATTTTTTTAATATATCAACAGATATGATTAATGTTCACATGGACCCAAGGGTTTTGGGTTCAAGTCCCGGCACAAGCATCTCAATTTTTTTCTTCCTTTTTCATTTTTTTTTAATTTTGTCACCTTTTTATGCACTTTTAAATCATCTGAATGCTTTTAATTTCATTTTTGACAAAACAAAAAAAGACCAAAAAAAAAAAAAAGAATTGTCTTCAATTTTCATTTTTTCCGTTTTGCAAACTCTTTAATGTCATTTTTATGTCACTATGTTTTGCAGGCGCACATGCATTCTTTGGAATGATTTTTTTTATTGTTTATATGTGTTTATGTGTATATAGTCCCAAAGTTGTTGGTTCAAATTCAAGCACTGACACTATCATTATGCAATAAAAGTAGTTTAAGAGTGTGCATGGGTATCAGATGAGCCTTGTGCCCCCTGGGGTTCTTGTTTTGAGTATCATGAATGACGAAAATAATAGTCTTCCGTGTTGCTCGAAGCTAAAGGGAAAACATAAAAAATAGCAAAAAAGAGAAGATATGAAGATTGAAAAGAGAGTACAAATATGAAATATAAAATAAAAATGATTTAAGATAAAAAATAACAATTTTGATGCAAAAGTCTGGAAATCATTACTCTAGAAATGTTATTTATTAGGACAATTTTCCAGTGACCAAAAGGATCAGATAATCCAGTAATCCGCGTTTAGATCCGCACGGTGGTTTTTGGTTTAAATAAAATGGATGACAGATCGGCAAGTATCGGTATCTGCGGATCTGCAGTGTTTAGATGAAATTTTATTTCTTTTGATTTAAGAAATTGATTAAGACAAACACAAAAACTGCCGAAAACCCCGGCCTAAAAACGGCCGAAACCCCCTCCCCTTTCGGAATTATAATGAAAAATCATGTATGACAAATATTGACAATGCCTATATCCACCATGGGGTATCATGTGATACACAAATGATATGTTCCACGGGAGTCCCCTTAGATTGAACCAAGTATAAACTGTCTAAATCTACTTTGTCTTGTTTGTGTGATGTCATCTTACAGTGAGGAGGTTGTTTTACACCACAATTGTACGTTCTTCGAGACCTCTGGGTAATTGGAGAAGTGAGAGGGTTGTGCGCACGTAATCCAGGATAACCACACCATTTGCTACTTGCGTGACAAATGGCCGTCCAAAGTCGGCACCCGTTGCCCATTGGTCTCGTCGGTTTATGTGTAGTCTTTAGTGTTTGATGTTGACATGTCGTGTGTCTCTTTTCCGTCTTTTTCTGTACTCGTCTTTTGTGTTTTTGCATCGGGTGTTTTGGTGTTCTGCTGTTGATGCTGCGACGTGATCTTGTTGGAGATCTCCTCCCTTCTTTTATATGAATTTATTTTAGGCCTATCATATGGTCATTATTATAAATCATATGATGGTAATTTATTCTGGTCAAGAATAGACGTATATTTAGAGAATACTTAAACAGAAAATTTTGTATCTGTCCGTGCACCATATCATAACATGTGGCGAGCATTGAAACATTTCTGTTTCAGTGTTCTCCGAATAAACGTCTATTCTTGACCAGAATAAATTACAATCATATAATTTATAATGATGACCATATGATAGACCTAAAATAAATTCATATAAAGTAGATTTAGACAGTATTAACTTAGTTCAATCAAAGGGGATTCCCGTGATCCATATCATTTGTCTATCACGTGATACCCCACGGTGATATACGTGTGTTCCACAATTTCTTTGATAACATGACCAGTATAATACCTTTTAACAACATTAAACAAGTACCGTTTGTGGTTCCTTCGCTAACACCATGCTACTCAGTAGGAAGTAAAAACTTATAGAGAAAACCAAGAACGGTTGCATTATTCGTAGAGAACATTTACAACGAGAGGACCAGCAAACATATAGGAAAAGAGAGTAGGCATGGAGATCCCCTCCTTTTCCAGAATTTTAAATGTGTACCCAACTTACAAAAAAAATCTTTTCAAAATTGTGTTGATAAAGGTTGATTGTAAACATAATTATTTACGTGCACTGTATTTATAATCTATATATACACATGTTCTTCTTCATGTTTCAGTGATGTGATTATTGTTGTCCTTGTTTTGGTATGTTTATATCTCTTGTGTACGTTGTCACTAAAATGTCAATTCTTGTGGATAAATAACATCTTTGTACTTTTCAAAAACAGGATTATTGACAGTCAGAATATTATCCAGGTACCTAGAAGTACCAATGAAACCTTTCACATCATCGTGTTTTCTTTGCTTTAAATCTTTTTCATATGTGTATAAAAATAAATCTGCAACAAGAGGCGCACAATTTGTACCCATAGGGATCCCTATAACCTGTTTGTATCATACATAAATGTTGTCCAAGATGAAGGACAAGGCACTACACAGGTCACTACATGTCCATGATTTGTATAATTTGTATTCTGTAAAGAAACCCTTTATTCAGATGTACAAATATAAGTTTTCCCCTCTTGATTTTAGCACCGTTTAATGAGTTTGGACAATTGATAATTAATCTTGTCGTATGTGTACATAATTATTTGAAAAGTCGTATGAAGAAATCGCTTGGCTTGAAAATTCTAGATTTCATTTTGTCAATTGCATCCCCTGAATTTTTAATAGACCAAAATAAATTTACATCTTTTCTGTTTAGAAAATTTCACAATGTTTTGCAACGTGTTCCTTTACCGCCGTGTGGGCTAACGTCAGACTTCCAGACAAAATTTTAGTTGAGCAGTTGCTAGAATTAGCAATGTATCTAAATTTGTAAGGAGATTTGTGCAGTTTAGGTATGCAGTATATTGAAGGAAGATCCAATTTAGAAATAGGGATGTTGAATGAAGACATTTCACTGTTATGTTTACTCAAAATGTTGTTTTTGTAGACGAAAGTTCCAAAACTAAAGTTGATATATAGTAGCGTTTTCAAATAATCCGTGTTGCTTTATATCTACAGGAGCGAAGACGAATTTTTCATGTAAATTACGTAATTTGGATTTGAAATATCTTTCAGATTTAGAACTTGGATTTTCTAAAAGATGAGGAGTTTTGTTGAAGTTGTCTATTCGAATGTCAGTAATGTCCAAAATGAGGTTTTTCCAGTCATTCAGATAATGCGATTCGACTCCTTCCGATTTACGCCATCGTTTGGTATAGTTATCTAAGGTTTCCTTCTAGATTAGTACTTCGCGACATTAAATAAAATCCATCTTCGCGACATTTAATAAAATCTATCATATCCCACCCATTCTGCTACGTCTTTTGGTACATTTTTGGACATAATAATTTTCATACTTTTTGGCCATATTACATTGTTTAGACTTAGGATCACTGACGAGAGTTTAGTACCCGATACGTGCATGTCTGGTCCGTGCTGTAAATTAATCAGGTCTTAAATGATGCTGTTGAATTTGAAGACGTTTAACATTTGATTGGATTCCATACTTAGGTCCCTTTTTGAGAAGACCACGGAGTTGTCTGTCCTGGATAATTGAAAAGTCACTTGTAACAATTATGACCAGCTGGTTTATATAGGTATTCAGACGTTGCACATTATCAAGAAGCAGGATTCAAGTATTTCATGATCTGATGTTACTTTATTGAACTTAAATACGAAATTTCTAATTATAGTCTTTTCATACTTGTAACAAATAAGAGGAGGTTCTAAATTTACACAGGGCCCCAAGAAACACACAGATGGATATGTAGATGGATATAAAAACAGAAAGCCTATGAACATCAGTCCGTGGTTTGGTAACAAGCTCATGCATGTTATCACCCGCGGAGTCCGACTGAGATTCAGAGAGGAGAAGTGGCCGGGGCCCTGTCATCTCTAAAGAGGTTTGAACAGGCCCGACATGGGGTCCTATCATTTCAGTCAGAGTGCTATCCTTAGAATGCGCATGTACAAGACTGTAAATAAGTCAAGAATCCAGCCAGTTGTCCGTCTGGTGACAGCAGAATCAAATCCATGGAAATCTTTCATGGAATTTGTGCAGTTTGCATCTTTTGTGAAAGTATTTATCGTTTATTTAAGGTACCAATCAAAAGAGATGCAGGTTCTTAAATGTGTACAGGAACATTCCTAAACTGTGATCCATGGACATCACAGAAAAACGTACATAGCCTGAATAATGATATGGATGTGTTTAAACTCGATTGACTTCATGAAGAAAATTACAAACCAATTTGTATGCACCAGACACGTGTTTCGGACAGTAAATCATATCAGTGGTACCTAATTTATAATTGCAGTGTGATTTTAAGGCACTGTCAAATGTATTTTAGTAGCGCCCTCTAGTTTAATTCTTCGAATTTAAAATTATGCAAAGGGTACATGGTTCAACATTTCCAGTAGGATCGATTCAGTACCATAGTTAGATAAAAAGAATTAAATCTTAAATTTTGTAGTAACATTTATATCCCTTTTCCTTCACCCTTTTGAATCATTGCACTGAAGTTGCATGACAAAACTTTTTTTTTAAAGAAGCTCTTTAATAAATTATAACTTAGTGGTGTAACTGGTATTGTATTCTTTTCTATTGATCAATTTAAATACCCATTTGGCAATACCAGAATGCTCTCCTGATCTTGTAACCATGGCTGTTGTAAACATATTTTTAAAGGAAAGAACAAAATACATGCACACGCAGTATGTTTTGACGGGAGAGAACAATGAGTCAAAGTTACCTAAGATTGATTTACTGCACTGCAATATATTTCAATCGCTCATGGCACTTTTAAAAAAACAAGTGAAAAATGTAAGGATACGTTCATTTGCCGGTATCAATATGCAAGGAGAATAGAAGGGATTGACTCAGCTAAAATGGTTTGTAAGTGATTTTTTTTTATTTTGTAATAGTTCACAATGGAAATGAATGATGTAGGTGTATCACAGAAGAAGTGTCAATCGTAGTTCAATAGTGAAAGATCAAAGAAAATCTAGCTTAATTGTGTAAGTCTCAATTAATAAGGCAATCACGAACTCTCTAATTGAGGCAGAACCAGATGCCCAGGAGGAGTGAGCGTCCTCTGACTGCATGCAACACCCACCGCGAATGGCAAATAAAAAAGTTTCAAATCCGGTGATGTCCAAATAGGTGAAAGACGGTCAAATTGGAAATGCCTTTAATCATCTTTGATAAGCAAATGTCAAAATATGCAAAAGGAACTTTGAAGCGACCTCAGAACTCATCAGTTACATTCTAAGCATTTCCCATGCATGACCTTGAGTAAGCAACATACCTGCGAGTATTCGTACTTAGAATATGCCCTTGCAGAGCGTATTAGTTTTGAAATGAATACGCCATAAGCAGGCGAAGAGGCAATGTTGCTGCGCATGAAGAGGACGCCTGTAATGGTGAAATCAAAATCGCCGCGTTTGTCATAACGAGAGGTGTCCAAATGAGTGTTGTCATTGATCGATAGTAGTATGTCTAGGTAAGAGGCTGAAGTGCTGCTCTCAATTGTTTCTTTCATGTCCAATTCACTGGGATAAATAATGCCAAGGTAATTCTGAATGGTTGGATAATTAATGGAGAGTTCGTCATCAATGTATCTGTAAGTCCAGTTAAACTGCGACGCTAGCTTCTCTTTGTTATTTGAAAGCAGAGACTGCATGAATTCTACCTCGTATGAATTCAGGAATATATCAGCTAAAAGAGGAGCACAAATTTTGCCATAAGGTTTCAAACAGTTTAATGGAATATTTGTGCTCCACCAACAATGAAAATATCCATTCTAGCATCTTGATTATTTCTTCTTCAATGAACTTTTGTTCTGAATCAGTATTCAATGACAAAATCAGTTTCTTAACGTCTTAAATAAACCTTATAGATGTACCCATCAGTAATTCAGTCTCATAGTCGAGAAGGCAAGGCAAAATCATTCGATTTTCTACAGAAACGGTTCCGAACCTCGGAATGAACAAAATTCAAGGTGCCCGGGGAGAGTCATCGTCTCCTGATTGCATGCAACAACAATTGCCAATTGCCATCGTTACACGGACGTAAGAGGTTTTTATTATGGAATGCAACCTAGTTCTAAGCTTTGATGAGGTATGGTGAATATTGAATACTGATATTTTACTTCTAGAGAATGACATATGAAAGTAAGGAACTGTCAAGCGAAGGAATAAAAGTTACCCCGAAAATTAAAAGTTTGAACCGTCAAAGTTAAAAAATTTCCCCATACATATCAACGGACAAGTGACGCGGTTTTTAGTCATCCTCACGTAAAATTTAAGAATTTTCCCCATACATATCAACGGACACGAGAAGCGATTTAATCCTCCTCACTACAGTTACAGAATACCACTTCCACCCAACACTTGTATCAATAGAATATATTTTCCGAAAAAGGTTTACTCTCTAACCAAAGAGGGAGGGGTACGGCAATCGGTGGTAACTCAAAATGAAGCGTGGGCGCTTTCTTAAAAGTGCATGATGTTAGCCTTTGCCCCTACAAGATCATTAAATATCATAACATATACATATTTTTTCTTAGGAATATCATGGCTGTAAATGAATCAAGCACACCGGATTTGGAGACGATAGAACCTGCCACTTGTTTGAGATGTCAAGAGCATCATGACGTCAAATACTGTGTGACATGCCGAAAAGACTTTTGTATAGATTGTATTGTAACATCACATGGAAATCACAATGTTCTTCCTATTGAACATCCAGCAGTAAAAAACATTAAACTATTCTCTAATTATACTTGCCCAGTGCACGATGAAAGACTTACTATGTATTGTAATGATTGCAGACAACCATGTTGCATGGAGTGTTTTGAAGAAAACCATAATGGTCATTCTCTATCATCGATCACATCAGTTGCAAAACAAGCAGATTCACTGTATGCTCAACTTTCCGATGTCTTACCAAAGGTAAAATCAGAATACAAGTGGCTAAGTAGAAAGCATGCTAATTATGTCCAATCAGTCGATGCTGCTATCTCTGGCATAAGGGACCAGTTTCGAAAATTTCGTAGGACTGTTGACAATATGGAGACTACCATGATACAACCATTGGAAAATGAACTTTATAAAATGAGACAAATACCCACAGAGCAAGGTAGAAACTTACAAGAATTTGAATGCTTAGTACAGTTTTACAAATCAGCAACGGGAGATGAAAACAATCTCGATAAGGTTATTTTCTTCTCTAACTGCCCTGCTTTTGAAAATCTGAAAATTGACAATCAATCTGTTCCTGAAAATGTTTCGTTCAGACCAGCTCCGTTGCAAAACCTCGAGACAACAACGTCCTTACTTCAAGAGCAGATAATAGGAAACGTGGTAAGATCTAGTGGCCAACATTTTGAAAATTCCGAGCCTAGCAAAAGTAGTAATGAGGATCCCATAATAGATGTGATAAGCTCAATGTCATTTGACGCACGTTGCTTTCATGGTCGAGTTATTGCAATTACAAATACTGATAGATGGATAATATCAAATCCTACAATATCAAGATGGCATACGTCTAGCACAGACTTAAATCTTGTGGGCAGAAATTTCGAGCATGAGAAAAGTTTGACCGTAACAGATATCATAAGCGATGTCTGTATTATTCCGCCGTTTGATTTGGCATATACGGACTCAAAGGGGAAACGGGTGTGGCGAGTAGCCATCGGAGGATGTAGAAGCCTTGTTGTAGATACATCACCTTTTACTCCAACAGGGATCTGCTTTACTAGTGACCAACGCCTTGCATTAGGAATTGAGAAACCAGAGAAAGATGATAATTCAACGGTGATTAGAATGTATGCTATGGAGAATCTAAAATTCATTAGGGAAATAGGAAAAGATGGCGAAGGAAAACCCTTATTTTCGTCTATTAAAAGCATATTACAGAACACACAAGAAGACTTTATTGTACATGACGGAAACCATTTATTATGTGTTAGTAAGCATGGTAACTTGAAATGGAAAATACTGAAAGATTTCAATCAGTTTTGCGTCGATAAGTTTTGTAACATTGTAGTAGCTACAAATGAAGATATCAGAGTGTTGGATCGCAATGGAAATTATATGAAAACACTGTTGACAAAATCGGACTTCCTGACTGAACCAATGTCCTTATGTATTAATAAGGCGGGCTCATTATGGATAGGACAAAGAAGCAGCGTTAAAGTCGTAAAATATTTGACGGAGAAAATGTGGAAAAGAAATCCAACTTCTTTCTTCGGCACCCGAACCTCCTGGTAAAGGAGCTGTAATGATATGGTCGTAAAGTATGCACTGAAAAGTCTGAAATTTAAAAAAAATGCAAATTGTGAGAATTTTTTTGGTATGAGTGAAGGGCTTATAAGTACGAAGTAAAACTGTTTTCATTCACTTTGCGGATTTTGGATTTTGCCGATCGTTTTTATATAGTCCTCAATGTTAATTTATGTTATCAAATTTTGATATGAGAAAGGTACATAAGCATTATTAACATAACATTTGTATAAAATAATGCATTTTTGTGAATTTCCCTCGCCCGTAATTATTACATCTTTCAATAATTTGAAATACTTACTAGAAATTTACTAATACTTTGTATTTTAAACCACATTTTCTTCCTTAAATGCAAGGACAGCGCACGAGAAATAATCGATGAACTTCAGGGCTAAATCACGCCCTTTTCTTAACAGCTCCTTTTGAAAGAATCCAAGAGCCTTTCTTTTATATCTTTTGTGTAAAAAACATCTTCATTTGAAGATAATATGACTTTATGATGGTTTTATCATGTTGAGTTTATTTTGCATTATCTGGATGTAGCATATTTTATTATATTTTTTAGTTTCTTTCTATTCTTAACATGCTTAAGAATGTAATTACGAGTGAAATATATAAATCATGCTTACATGTTACATTAGTTTGCATCAATGAAGCTCGATCTGTCATTACTGGTTCGATGGCATGCAAGTGAATTTTTCGAATTGAGGTCTTATTCGAAATAGAGCATCTCCCAAGAGACATTTTAGTTTACCTTTAAATATTGTGCACAAATAAATTAAATATTGTGAGACATTTCTTTCCATTTCTGTATTCAACTAGGTTAATAACGTTCGTTTTCCTATTTTTCATTTGCCAATCATTTAAAGAATAATTGAGTGAAAGTAAAACACAAAAATATCATTATTCAAAATTTAATCATCATTGAGCATACAGTACATAGAAACTATGCAATTGTAAATTGGCTGCTGTCTCCTAAAAATAGTGTTATGTCAGATCAAGTTAGCATGAACTATCCAGTAGTAAGTATGTCATAGACCATTTGAACCATCCAACCAAAAATTTTACTCTATGTCTTCCGAAATGGAAGTAACCGAATGTGACTGTTCAACCGAATTGAAGCGGCGGGTGTTGCATGCAAGCAGGAGATGCTTACCCTTCCTGGGCACCTGGTCTCACTCCCATATCGGGAGTTCGCTTCTTTTCATATGGTGGATGTTTTTGTTTGTTTGCTTTGGTTCCTGTTTTATCCTGATTTCGTATGTCTTCGGTTTCTGATTTTCTGAATTATCGATTTTGTGCTGTATACAGGGATATGGTCGTTATCCATATTTGTCAAACCATAAGTTGTTGTTTAGGAGTTAAAGATCCAGGGTAGTATGGCATAATTGTGTAAGTCTCTATTGAAAAAGGTAATCGCGAACCCCCGAATGGGGGCAGAACCAGGTGCCCGGGAGGAATAAGTATGCAACACCAATAGAAACGTTTCAAATCCTGTATTGTCAAAATAAGTAAAATAATGTCAATTGGAAAGGTGGCACTCAAGAAAGTCCTTAATCATCCTTGATAGACAGACGTTGAATTGCGCAATATGTTCTTCAGTGACATCGAATCTTACCGTCTTTAGAATGGAATATTGTGAAATTTCAATAAATAGTTAAAATATTTCTATTCAATTTATGCATATGTTTTCTCATCAGGTCATACGATATCTCCAAAACTCTCAGAGAAGTAAGTGTCCCACTACTTTTGGATCGCTTTCATTGTTGAGATAAAAAGTCAATATGAAGACACGAGATACTTTCATTTGGTTAATATAACGTAGTAAATGAGCAATGACGTCAAGTCATACTAAAAGTTCGTCAAATGACCTTGTTTGTAAGGGGGTAAACGTAAACGAAAACGATGCATTGAAGAAATGTACGTACCTAATCGGCATGCGGGTCCTGTGCCCAGTTTCACGAAAGTTCTTCCGAAAATTATAAGGAATTTTCGTAACGTTCGTTCTTTAATAAAAGGTTCAAAATACTTTCCAGTTCGATTATATCATGTTTTCTTACATCATTTTTAGATACGAAATATAAATTCAAAAACAAAACTTCTCAAATTTAAGTCAGTTAGTAGAACAAAAGTTACGAAAATTCCTGAAATTATTCGTAAGTATTTTTGTGAAACATGCTGCAGGTCTTACTTTTTTTAAATCATCAGGTAATACGATATGACATAATTATCCTTTCCTTGAGCTAATCCAAATTCATTTATATATACATTTTTTCATGATAAGGTTCGATCTGACCACTTGTCTTTTCGTGTGACCATAAATTCACTCAAGACAATGGAGTGACGTCATGCCGCTCTAAACCGTGGCAGACACTGCTGCGCGATGACGTCATTTCATTACTTCATTTATGTCCCCCTTTTTATATGATGGTTTTTAATATCCGCTGTTCATACTCCAACGTAAATTTATTGGATATTCCCCTCCTCATGCATGGTCCAATAAATTTTCAGAGTGCAATGGGTCAGTCCAACGTTGAACAGGGTTACCTTTGATGTATAAATATTAATCGATAATTCATCCTAGTTTCTCTACTATAATAGCTTATGTACGGGATCTTTGAATGTATTTCCCATAATGTTTCGTAACTTCTTTATGTAGATTTCTCTCGTTTTACATCACCTAACTTTAAGGTCAAGTTTAAATTTGACATAAGAATTAATTGAAAATTTACAATACTAAGGAGTGATGACATAGCTCTGTCCTAAGCAGGATCTTTGATAGAAAGGAGAAGGTACGTTATGGGCCAAAATCGGCCCTATCTGAGAAATGAAGCAAACTTTGAACAATGAAAATACAAGATTTACAGAATGTAAATCAGTTTAAATTTTGAGAATCGGATATTCCGTTGAGATTTTATAGCAATTTGAAAACACGTAGGTAAGCTTTATGTTTCACTGATTTGACGTCATGTGACGTTACGATCACGTCGTGGTATAACGTTATCAGATAACAAATGGCTGTATTCTTACATTATTCATAATGATTGTTTTTTTTGAAGTTTTTGCAATGAAACGATTTCATGAATCCTCGAAAATCTGCGATTGATAAAGTATTGTACGTCGTCTTTTAGCTTCTGGGTTATTCTTGGAGACTGTCTCATTTTAATGCTATAACTGATTCTAGAATTTAAGGGAATTGCGATGTTTTTAAAATCATATCCGTGCATATTTTTCACAGTCATTCAAACGAAAGAAAAGACAGAGATATTACCGCTTAAATTTGAGATTGGGGATGTAGTGAATATCAGAAAGTCTATGAGTCTGTTAGAGCGACTAGGGTCCCTGTCCAAGGGGTTCAGGGCATTCCTGAAGGAGGACGGAAAATTATCTTGCGGCGATTGACCTTTTTGCTTGATGAAGGCAGTATTGAAATAGCCATTTGAAAATTTTATCGTGGTTATTGGATTGTTATGAAAAGCTATATTTTATGATCGAGAATTATCTGATGAGCAAAGCAAGCCAAAGATTTTTAGGGGGGGGGGGGTTTACACACCCCTTGCTGTAATGGTATGTTGACTTACTTAGTATAATTATCCGAAAAAGCCGAAGTTTCTTTATGCAAACAACAAACAGTTACGTGGCGAGCGGCCGGGAAAGAGAAAATAATTTTCCGAACGTTCGACATCAAAACTCAAGAATAAGCCCACCTAATGCGAATGTACATGTACCTTACTTACCGATTATTATTATTATTTTGTAGTGGCGCCCAAAACGCCTATCTAAGTATTAATTTAAAATTAACCTTAGTTTGTTTGATATATGTATATTTTAGCTGCAATTAATGAATTTGGAATATACGAATAAACATAAAATGATACAAATGAAAAGAATAAATCTCTTCCTATACAGTTATCACAGCCGTTGCAAGAAACTGAGATAGATGGCGCCACTGAAAGAATTCGATAAAATCACGGTGAATAACAGGGGCTACAGTACACAGGGAGTACAATATAAATACGACCCCCCCCCTTATAATACATAAACATTTATTTTGTACTCTGTGTACTGTAGCCCCTGTGAGTAAATTTTGATTCATTGATGTATTTACGAGAAGTCACAAGATTGCGAGAAAGCTACCAAAAGACAGACGCAGACTATATTTTTCTTATGGCTATACTGTTCAATTCCATTTACTGATTTAATAATTTTATATACGGTTTGGTTTGGTTTTTCTTTCACCTTAACACCCAAAAATGCACATGGTTCACTAAATGAAGTTTGTAATTGTTTTACATTTGTATCGAATCGCTGGCATATTTTTTTTTATATAAAATCGATATGCTATTTCATAATTTTAACGCGGAAAACGTTGGTGATGTTGGTGGTGGCGGGGTGAGGAGAGAGGGATTCGGAACCCTTTTAGATCTTACACTGTAGCCATTGAATGAAGAATTTATAAGACCGTATTTTAAGTTCCGGATTTCATTATTTACCGATTGAAGGAGGTAGAACGTTCGAAATTTATTTCTGATACACAATGTAGACATATTTGATGTCTTAGCTTATATTTATCCATTTTAAGTAAAATATTCTAAAATCGCCACGGTTTTTGGTCGATATTATCGGATTTTCTATCCGAACACCCCTACCTCTTTCGACCTTAATTTTACAATCTTGAGGGTTCGTTAACAAAATGTAAAACATGTAAAAGGTCTGCAAATACATTATATTTCAATAATGATTAATGTTTTTCTGTATACGATTCGCCATGCGGAAGAAATAAGTCACGAGATTCAGAGCTAAATACGACCCTTATCTTAACAGCTCCTTTATTTTGATGGTGAGCGCATTGGGGATTGGTTCGAACAATCTGTTCTTCTCGATCAATCAGATTGCAAAAAAAAATCCTGAGATGGGACAAATATATACGTAGGATTTTTGTTGGTAAAATATATCTTATATACATTTTTGTGGTCTTTGTCTGGTGTTATGCATTAGTTCTCTCTCTCTCTCTCTCTCTCTCTCTCTCTCTCTCTCTCTCTCTCTCTCTCTCTCTCTCTCTCTCTCTCGTTTTTATTGCCTAAACTAGTATTGAATGCGTTCTACTTTATTTAAGATTTTTTTTCTTGAGCACTATATATATATAGAGTTTAGTTATCTTTTTTCTTCTCAGATTCATTTCTTACTGAACCAACAGGCATATAGAAAAAAAACTATATTCATAATGCATAATGGAGTATGTGTTCATATGTCGAATACAAAGTAGTAAATAGAAGTTTTATTGTAAACAATCATATCTAATGTTAGACTGAAGTACAACTATACCTAAATTCGGATCGGGGGGATGAAGGGACAGAGGATGTTATTTCAATAAACAGACATATTTTTCTTTAGAAAAAGTAAAATTGGAAGAATTCTCAGATACATGTATGTTACTTTGGCCTTGCATGTGACTGCATTTTCTTACATCCCTATCAGTTATAGTGGATTCGTGATCCTCGAATCAACGAATCTAAATTTTGGTTAACTTGCTCGTTTTTATTATTATTATTTTTTTTTTTGACTATTTTACTCCTTAAATTTAAGTTATTTTACCGGCGGAGATGCGACATGCTCGGGGAACACCTTCCCACTATGTTAGTAAAATAGTAAAAAATATCAATGTTCAGCCTTTTATTGTTCGTTTAATTTTACTACAAACGTTTATAAATCAAACCGAATTTCAAGAGAAATTTAAAAATATGTCACGCCAGTGCATGCACCTGCGGTGTCAATCAAATGACGTCATATCGCCGTGCCGACGTGGTCCATGCATTTTCCATTTACATTCTACGCAAAACAAGTCATTAATTTTCAACTAGAGCAAGAACGTCTGCTATTAATTTTTCACCTTTAATGGACAGATATGCAGGTTATTGATTCATTTTTCTACTTTTATTTTTAGCAGATCGTCTTGCTCTATATGAAATTCTCGAAAATATATGTGAATTTCAAGAGAAAAATCCGGATTTGTTAATCCTTCCTTGGTTTGATGACATATAATTTCGTAGGGGTGCATCAAGATAAAAAGTGTTTTTTATGTATATATGTAATTGATATTGTAGATAAATAAAATAAACACAGTTGATCAATGTTCACGATTTGAATTTCTCAGGAAACAACAGGGCCGATATGGGGTCGTTATGTACCTTCTCCTTTAAGGGTTTTTCTCTTCATAATTTAATTATTTGAATTTCCTATTTTTCCGCGCATCACTGATGAGACATAATTTAATGTAAAATTCTTATAATACACATTGGAATCTAATGATATATTTCAATATTTACAATTTTAACCACTAGGTTGGTATCTTTTCTGGTTGATTGCTCGAGGAAATTCTAGTAGTTCGCCTTGTTTCAGTGTTTCGGTACTTGACATGATATACATGTAAATTTGTAAATTCCTCGACAAAAATTAATCGAAAATTTATTAAAAAATAAGAATGAAGGGTTATCTCCCTGATGATAAAGCTATGTCCTTAGCAGGATTTTTGGCAGAAATTTAAGGTCAAGTTTAGGTCGACTTTTGTTCTTATTTTGAGTTCCACTTTTTGACCTCGCGCATCACTGATGAGACGTACCTTGTTGAAATGCGCATATGTTGCACAGAATGTTAGAATATAACAATTATTTCAATTGTTAAACGTTAAACGTCTTCAAATTCAATAGGATCATTTAAGAACAGACGAATTTGCAGCATGGACCAGACATGCACGTTTCGGGTACGTGATCCTCAATCTAAACAATGCTATAAGACCAAAGAGTGTGAACGTTATGTTAAAAAACGTACCGAAAGACGTAGCAAGATGGTCGGGATATGATGCTACAGGGCCCACTTTTTAGAAATTTCAAGAACTTTTGATAACAGAAATTTTCGAATGCGTTGAAGAAACGATCAAACGATGCTGACATTGACAATTGTAATGAATAACCATTTTATTCCTGGTAAAGTACTTTAGCTCAGCGAATGAAAGTCTAACACTAAACCCGAAATAAGAATCAAATATTGAAATAAAAGTTATGGTGAAATAATTCTGCCTCCCACATGTGAGATTTTTTCTACACCATGTCGTCATTCGAATTATTTATATCAAAATGCAAGATAAAATGTTGACACGCAAGATAAATATGTTCACAAGCAAGATGTGTCGCATGTTGACAAAATAAGTTGCATGTTGACATGAATAAGTTGCATGCTGACATAAATAAGTTGCATGTTAACATAAGTAAGTCGCATGTCGACATATTCTAAAGAAAAATATCTCGCATGTAGGAGGCAGAAGTATGCCACAATAAAAAGGCTTACGAACTTGAATAAATATAAAACCGAACTTTCTCACAAAAACAGAAAATAATCAGACAATTAGACAGAGACAATTATGTTCACTGCACAATAGAAATAGACAGTGCTGGGAAAATTCAGTTTGGATTTAACCTGTTTGACATGACGTACTACTGACGAGGATTCAATATTCGAAAGACGTGTCAAATACAATAAAATTGGTACTATAGAACATATATTCCAATATTGACAATATCAACCATTAGGTTGGTATCACTTATAATGGATGATGTCCTTGAATGCTGCTACATCTGCAATAATTCACAACGACAATGTTTACTTTTGGAACATACTTCTAGAAATTATCATCGAATATCCTGTTGCGCATGCTATATATATTTATCAATTATTATGTCCTCAATATGTCATATGACCTTGAGAGTAATAAAGTTCTGTTCTGTTCTGTTATGACTGTACTTTCCCGAGGATATCGCTCGCCTAGTTTTAGCGTTTACGCTCTGCATTGAAATATATTCTACATTTTCTGTCATCAAATTAGACCTAGCATTCTAAAACTAAGGGAGATCTCCTCATTGCATAGCTCTGTCTTCAACTGGGGTTTCGGCGTTTTTTTTTTTTTTCATAAAGTTTATTTTCACGTTTAAAATTTTACCTCCTTGTGCCTATTCTCCAACGATTTTTTGTCATATTTTTCACTTAAATATGCTTCTGAATACACCCTACACAAATGGTGCCGCTCATTTAAGCGATTGGAAATTAAAAGACTTTGACGGTGCTATGAAATGACAAATATGTATAATGACCGTATCCCTGTATACAGGACAAAATCGATAATTCAGAAAATCAGAAACCGAAGGCATACAAAATCAGGACAAAATAGGAACCAAAGCAAACAAACAAAAACCTCCACCACATGAAAAGAAGCGAACTTCCGATATGGGAGTGAGACCAGGTGCCCAGGAAGAGTAAGCATCTCTTGCTTGAATGCATCACCCGCCGCCTTAATTCGGTAGAACATTCACATCCGGTTACTTCCATTTCGGAAGGCATAGAGTACAATCTTTGGCTGGATGGTTCAAATGGTCTATGACAGAATATCATATCCATCATTCTGGAGAGTGGGACATCATAGTGTATGACGAGTTCTCCATATCGACCGATGTTAGTCGGTCACAAACATATCCCTGACTGAGAAGCTTATCTGAAAGACGCCTTGCTCTCAGAACAAAATCCGTATATTTGGTACTTGCTTAATTTGGTACTTGTTTAATTTCGTGCTCTATTGTGAGTGCTGTTGAGATTATCGTCAGGATCTTCTTTAACTCATTTGTGTCACACTTATGCCCTTTGCCGTGTGGAGCTCGTAAAAAAGTTCCCCGCGAGGGGTTTGACAGTAAGTGTTTTGAATATACTTCCCTGACATTGTCGCCATAGCACTTTCTATATAGACATTACGTCAGACAGTGCATAAATTTTATATATTTTCATTTCCATGCTTCATAAACATCGACGGCGGGTGCGGCTAGCCAACAGGGGATGCTTACCCCTCCCGGGCACCTGGTCCCACCTCTAGCTTGCTAGGGGTCCGTCGATGTTTAATTTCGTGCTCTATTGTGAGTGCTGTTGAGATTATCGTCAGGATCTTCTTTAACTCATTTGTGTCACACTTATGCCCTTTGCCGTGTGGAGCTCGTAAAAAAGTTCCCCGCGAGGGGTTTGACAGTAAGTGTTTTGAATATACTTCCCTGACATTGTCGCCATAGCACTTTCTATATAGACATTACGTCAGACAGTGCATAAATTTTATATATTTTCATTTCCATGCTTCATAAACATCGACGGCGGGTGCGGCTAGCAAACAGGGGATGCTTACCCCTCCCGGGCACCTGGTCCCACCTCTAGCTTGCTAGGGGTCCGTCGATGTTTAATTTCGTGCTCTATTGTGAGTGCTGTTGAGATTATCGTCAGGATCTTCTTTAACTCATTTGTGTCACACTTATGCCCTTTGCCGTGTGGAGCTCGTAAAAAGGTTCCCCGCGAGGGGTTTGACAGTAAGTGTTTTGAATATACTTCCCTGACATTGTCGCCATAGCACTTTCTATATAGACATTTCGTCAGACAGTGCATAAATTTTATATATTTTCATTTCCATGCTTCATAAACATCGACGGCGGGTGCGGCTAGCCAACAGGGGATGCTTACCCCTCCCGGGCACCTGGTCCCACCTCTAGCTTGCTAGGGGTCCGTCGATGTTTAATTTCGTGCTCTATTGTGAGTGCTGTTGAGATTATCGTCAGGATCTTCTTTAACTCATTTGTGTCACACTTATGCCCTTTGCCGTGTGGAGCTCGTAAAAAAGTTCCCCGCGAGGGGTTTGACAGTAAGTGTTTTGAATATACTTCCCTGACATTGTCGCCATAGCACTTTCTATATAGACATTACGTCAGACAGTGCATAAATTTTATATATTTTCATTTCCATGCTTCATAAACATCGACGGCGGGTGCGGCTAGCCAACAGGGGATGCTTACCCCTCCCGGGCACCTGGTCCCACCTCTAGCTTGCTAGGGGTCCGTCGATGTTTAATTTCGTGCTCTATTGTGAGTGCTGTTGAGATTATCGTCAGGATCTTCTTTAACTCATTTGTGTCACACTTATGCCCTTTGCCGTGTGGAGCTCGTAAAAAAGTTCCCCGCGAGGGGTTTGACAGTAAGTGTTTTGAATATACTTCCCTGACATTGTCGCCATAGCACTTTCTATATAGACATTACGTCAGACAGTGCATAAATTTTATATATTTTCATTTCCATGCTTCATAAACATCGACGGCGGGTGCGGCTAGCCAACAGGGGATGCTTACCCCTCCCGGGCACCTGGTCCCACCTCTAGCTTGCTAGGGGTCCGTCGATGTTTAATTTCGTGCTCTATTGTGAGTGCTGTTGAGATTATCGTCAGGATCTTCTTTAACTCATTTGTGTCACACTTATGCCCTTTGTCATGTGGAGCTCGTAAAAAAGTTCCCCGCGAGGGGTTTGACAGTAAGTGTTTTGAATATACTTCCCTGACATTGTCGCCATAGCACTTTCTATATAGACATTACGTCAGACAGTGCATAAATTTTATATATTTTCATTTCCATGCTTCATAAACATCGACGGCGGGTGCGGCTAGCCAACAGGGGATGCTTACCCCTCCCTGGCACCTGGTCCCACCTCTAGCTTGCTAGGGGTCCGTCGATGTTTAATTTCGTGCTCTATTGTGAGTGCTGTTGAGATTATCGTCAGGATCTTCTTTAACTCATTTGTGTCACACTTATGCCCTTTGCCGTGTGGAGCTCGTAAAAAAGTTCCCCGCGAGGGGTTTGACAGTAAGTGTTTTGAATATACTTCCCTGACATTGTCGCCATAGCACTTTCTATATAGACATTACGTCAGACAGTGCATAAATTTTATATATTTTCATTTCCATGCTTCATAAACATCGACGGCGGGTGCGGCTAGCCAACAGGGGATGCTTACCCCTCCCGGGCACCTGGTCCCACCTCTAGCTTGCTAGGGGTCCGTCGATGTTTAATTTCGTGCTCTATTGTGAGTGCTGTTGAGATTATCGTCAGGATCTTCTTTAACTCATTTGCTCTGGCATAGCGTATCAACTGAGATATGAACACTCTATAAGCTGGCGGTGAAGGGATGTTACTACTCAGAAAAGAAAAGTTTGTAATGCTGAAATTGAAGTCGTCACTTTTGTCATAGAGTGAGATGTTCATGTGACCATCAGTGTCGTAGGACAACATTATGTCCAAATAGGATGCTGAATTATTTGTCTCTGTAGTTTCTTTGACTTCAAGCTCTGAAGGATAGATAATGCTCAGGTAATCCGCGAATTTTGGATTATAGATGGACAACACGTCGTCTATGTATCTGTAAGTGAAGTTGAAGTCAGAAGCTAAGTATCTTTTTCTTCAGAGACCAAAGATTGAATGAATTCAGCTTCGTACGAGTAAAGGAAAATGTCGGCAAGGAGTGGGGCACAATTGGTCCCCATTGGAATTCCGACAATTTGCTGGAAGACCTTTCACTTTGGATTTAGTCAACCTGTTTAACATCAAATACTACTGACAAGGATTCAATACCCGAAACATATGTCTAGGACAATAAAATTGGTACTATAAAACGTATATTTCAACATTGACAATTAACTGTATATTGTCTGAAAGGCAATCACGCTTCTAACTACTGACAAAAAGTTTCAAAGATTGAAAATCAGGGTCAGGGTAATAAGTCCTCGAAGTAATCGCATCCTTTATCAAAACATATCAAATCATAGGGCCAAATTATAAGAATGGACCAAACATGCTCTTTTCTGGTATAGAATCCTCCTCAGTGATCCTAAAGCAAAAACAATGAATATTAAAACATTGAAAATATTTCGAAAAGTAACAAAAGAGTGAAAAGAATGGTAGGATATGATATGTAAAGATTTTTTTTTAAGTTCAGATAATTTAATGGTCCTTGAAATTTGAAATTTGTATGAAAGGGAGAGAGAAGAGGATCTCCAACAACACCAGGTTCCAGCACCCAAAACAAATCCCCAAAACACCCAGTGATAAAAAAAAAACCCACAGAGCAGGCACGCACAGAAAGAGAAGCTAAAGGTACAAGGAACGCCAAATCACATAGAAACACGATTATGAAGAACACGATCAAATTTATTGATCGGAACTTCTCTACATATGCCCTCATGGACATCGGATGGATCCACAAGCAGTGACATCGACCAATTGGTGCAATGACATTCACCAATTGGTGCAATTATACTAAATCTTCAAAGTTATTGCATCATTTATTAAAACAAGTCAATTTTTCAGAATGGATCACGTTTGCAAAAACATCAATGAAATATCATTAGTATGGTATGATTATATCGATATGATATTTTTTCATGTGTGTGAAAGTATAAGCCTTATTTAACAGCGCCACCTTTAATGAATTCCGTTCTTGAAACTGTACTCGGGAGACTAATCATTAGATAGCCCTTCGTGTTTCTATAATTCTTTTCTTTTTGTCTACATTTTCTTTTCTCACGAGAAAACATTCCGCCGTTTTCATTGTTAGGGATATCCGCCCTTTCTTTGTTTTGTCTCATGCATTTTCATAGAAATTATATGCCCATTGGTTGTGATTTTTAATTTTTATTTCGGGATTTGTATTTAGTTCTCAATCACTTATTTTGCTCATTGAGAAAGATTTTACTTCTTATAAGAGAGTATCAGGCAACCAAGGAATGTTTATTTATGATCATGCAATATTAATTGAAGTTAGAGACTAATGTTAACGTCTTCAAATTGAATAGCATCATTTTGGGAAGAGCAGATTAATTTGCAGCATGGACCAGACATGCACGTTTCGGGTACTTAACCATCGTCAGTGATCCTCAATCTAAACAATGAAATATTGCCAAAGAGTGTGAAAATTATGATGTACAAAAATTTGCCGAAAGATGAAACAGGATGGTTGGTATATGAAGCTACAGGACCCACGTTATAGAAATTTCAAAACAATCTCATAACAGAGATTTTCGAATGCGTTGAAGAGACGATCAATCGAAAGTGATCGATCTTGGCTACAAGTGTCCTCGGGGACTCCTGGTCCACCAGCAGTGACACTCAGCCAAGTGGTACAAATGTTAAACGTCTTCAAATTGAATAGCATCATTTTGGGTAGAACAGATTAATTTGCAGCATAGGACCAGACATGCACGTTTCGGGTACTTATAACCCTCGTCAGTGATTTTCTATCTATACAATGAAATATTGCCAAAGAGTGTGAAAATTATGATGTACAAAAATTTACCGAAAGAAGAAGCAAGATGGGTTGGATATGGTGCTACAGGACCCACGTTTTAGAAATTAAAAAAAAATTGATAACAGCGTTGAAGAAAAAGATCAACCGAAGTTGATCTAACTTGGCTACATGTTGTTTTTTACATTGATTTATATTTTGAGATAAAATATACACGACTTGTGCTCTACTTTTTTATACTTAAATATCCTTTTGATTTACTTAGTTCCAACTTATGCCATATAGAGTCTTAAACGAAGATTTATTTTGCGGAATATAATAGGCTTGAAAAGCATTAATGTTAAACGTCTTTAAATTCAATAGCATCATTTAAAACCTGATAAATTTACAGCATGGACCAGACATGCACGTTTCGGGTACTAAAACCTCGTCAGTGATCCTCAGTCTAAACAATGTAAAATGGCCAAAAAGTATGAAAATTATAATTTCCAAAAATGTACCAAAAGACGTACCAGAATGGGTGGTATATGATTCCACAGGACCCACGTTTTAGAAATTTCAAGAAATTTTGTAACAGAATATTGTGGAGGAAAGTGATTTTACAAGAAGGTCCGAGTTTCCTGGTTTTCATTATGATTTTGATAGCCTTGACAGAAAAAGGACAACCTCAATATTTATCTCTTTTCGTATTATATCTCTTTCGTTCACCATCCCCCGTATTTCTTTTCGAAATATTAAAGTCTTTTTCATGTCGTATAACAATACTCAAGTATCGTTTATTTCACAACTTTAGTACATTGGTATCATCAAATATAAAATAAATATTGACTTTATAATACTATTGACAGATGATATGAATTGTCAGTTCACCTTCAAGCTCATCTTTATTCCCCTTTTTCTGCCCCTGTCAGAAGTATGGAGAGCCGATTTGCTTTTTATTCAAGAAAGTGATATCTTCAGTTCGAAAAGGAGATATATCCAATTTTAATTGAAGATATCACTTATTCAAAATGAGATATCGTCAAATTAAACAGGAGATAGCACCAATTTGAATTGAAGATATCGCCTATTCCGATTGAATTTGAAAAGTAAATTGCACCATCATGTCTATTTAAGTGTCAACTTGGATTATGGTAAATTTCAAACTTCTAGACTGAAAAGTAAAAGGCACAAACTGACAGTGCATACCATGTATGAGTAGCCATCAGGATAAAAGTACACACAAGTTAGAATAGCAAAATAGCTTCACTTTATAGTCTTGATATTTGATTAAAAGGGTATATCAATTAATTCCATTATCATCTCATTATGCATTTCATTTGAACACTATACTTCTGAATTTGAACTAGAAAACTGGATTTATTCCTGCACACCACGTGTATGATAATTATAAGCCTGACGGATTATTTCTTAATTACACCTACTTTTAAAATTACATATATCATGTATATAATTCACTTATATATATTCTGATCAGAAATGAATTCTATATTTTTTTAACCCAATAATGCTATATACAAAGACTATAACTACTGAAAAGCATATCATCATATCATCTTGCATCAATTATTTCATGTATCTATGATTGGCATGGATTAACCAGTGTACTGTTTAAGTGCAGGATCCGTGCATGCAGGATAACCACGTACACACATTGTCCATACTATTCGAACTTCGCACTTTAATTTTATAAGTGTGTTGCCAAAAAAAAAACCCGAACAAACAAAAAAAGAAAAAAACACCCCCCCCCCCCCCAAAAAAAAAAACGCGTCAGTAGTACAGGAAATGCAATATACCGATTCCATTGAGTATGCTAATCAATAGGAAGATAACTCCGCAAATGAGCTTATATGTAAATGACATCTAGTCCGCTGATTCTTCAATGTTCGAAGTACGAAGTTCGAAGTGCGAAGTTCGTCACGATGAAAAATTTCTACTGGGAGTCACTGCCTTAACAAAAACATACATTTAAAATGGTTACATTGAGATAAATCTTAAAATGAAAGCAAAAAAATATCCCCCGAGAAAACAACTTTAAAGTACAAGGGAAACCTTTTTGACAGAACAGAGAGAAAAATGCAATAATAAGGGGCAGTTATTATTTCCTTTCCTGTTCAAATAGGAGATATCTTCAATTCAAATAGGAGATACCTTCTATTTACGACGAAGAGGAGATATCTTCAATTCTAAAAGGAGATATATACTATTCGAAAAGGAGATATCACCTATTTGAACAGGAAATATCATTTATTCAAATGAGAAATATCTCTTGTTTATTTGAATTAAAGATATCTCCTATTCAAATGAAAATATGACTTATTTGAATTAAAGATATCTTCTAATTTATCAGAGATAAATCCAATTCGAAAAGGGAATATGTCCAATTCGACTAGACGATATCTTCTATTTAAAGCGATTTCAATCTATTGAATAAGATATATCATCTACTGAATAATATATTGATATCTCCTATTAGAATTGAAGATTGAAGATACCTTCGTGAATAAAAAGCAAAACGACGCTTCATAACGGAGAGGCATACGCGACTGATTATGTAACAAAATCCACATACATTTTCTATAAATAAGTAGGGCAAACAGCACGCTTCCGCTGCATGTTTTGACTGGGATATTTCGCACATCGATTTTGATTCATATGATCAGAACATGTATTCACACGCAAGATAAAATGTCGATTGGCAAAAAAGTATGTTACTTGGTTATGCCGACGACACTGAAAGAGGACGTTTAAATGGCGATTTGAAGTGCAGAGTAAGTGCAATAAAGGTAAGACGAATATCGGGCAATGATCTCCAAATGTTACGATAGATTCATTGCGTTTTGATTTATCATTTATATAAAAACGAATGCAATTGTACGTACAATAATATAATTGATTACTCTCAAAATGCTTTGTATCATCACATATACATGCACCTAAAACGTCAACTATTTCAGTGAAAATACAGACTTCTTTGTGACCTTTGTTTGACTCAATTACTCACGATCAATTCGTTAACGTTTAGCATGATTTCATGCATATAATGCAAATTCAGAAAGGTAGAAGATGCATAAGTGTGAAACAAACCTCATCTCGCAAAGGGAATTAATTAGCCTTCCAGTCTACATATATTCATCTGACTGAAGTTCACAATGGGACAAATGACGGGCCCTGTTCTTATCTCGATAGAGAAGACACGACCCCGATCACCTGTCTTTGAAAGTCGGTCTGACTCCTCGGGTCATTGAATGTATGCTGCTCCAGTCGGCAGAGCACGGGCTAGTTTTCATATATCCCGTGTTCTTATGTCCATTTTGTTCATCCGTGTGTTACTAGTAGTGCTGGTAGCGTAGTGGTTAGCGCGATGGACTACGAATCCATGGGTCGTGGGTTCGAATCTCACCGTCGCCGGACATTGCAAACCATTGTAACCTTGGGCAAGTTACTTTACACAACGTTGCACTCTCTCAACCCAAGAGTAAACCGGGTACCTGGCACATGAGACGAGCTGGCAATGTGAATGAAAAGCATTAGCACCTGAACGGCAGCTCTGCATGTATACTCCCAAGGGAGTTGAGAATGCACTGGATTGTACAGGTCTCGCCAGGGAGGTAATTGTGGAAGTCGCGTGAGGCTAAAGCGAACGAGACTATAAACCCCTACCTTTACCTTTACTTGGGCCCCTGCGTTTTGCTGTCTTGTCCATGTGGTCATTTTACAGGAAGGAGGGAACTGTACACAACAAATTGTGCTTTCGTAGTCGGTCGTCCATAGTCGGTATCGATTGCCCATTTGTCTCATTGGTTTATGTCTAGTCATTTGTGTTTAATGGTGTTCCTTGTCCCTTTTGCGTTTCTTTCTGTGCGAGTGTGTTCTGTGTTTTTGCATTTGGTGTTTTGGGTTTTTGCTGTAGGTGCTGCAACCGTGTAATTTTTTTTTATCACATCCTTTCTTTAATCGTGACCACTGCGATTCCGAGAGGGAGGGAGGGTTGCACGCATATACTAAAATAATGACATATATGGATAATGACCATATCCCTGTATACAGCACAAAATCGATAATTCAGAAAATCATAAACCGAAGACATACAAAATCAGGATAAAACAGGAACCAAAGCAAATAAACAAATACCTCCACCATATGAAAAGAAGCGAACTCCCGATATGGGAGTTCACAAACCATTTGCTATTTACGTAACAGATGCCCTTCTAAAGATCTCTAGTTACTTTAACGATGTTACAACATCACATTATACATGTGCATATTATGTTTTCCGTGAAGAAAATCTTTACTCGATTCTTGACAAATTAAGGCAATTTCGTGCAGAAATTCATCTCTCGTTTCTTCACAAAAGTATACAAAACATGTATAAGTATACGTAGTTAACAAAGAATGTGCTAAATATTTTTCTTACAGCGGAAAAATTCTTTTAACTAGACTGAAGCTCTCCTGGTTGTGTGGTAAAATTTATCTTAGTGGCAAACTCTTTTTCAAGACCCTGAGGGTCAGGGGCTCAAACAAAATACCAGATAAACAACAAGACCACAGACTTACTATAACGCAATTTTATTGAAAAAGTTTTAACTCTCTATCAATTATTCTTTCTACTAATTTGTGTTCCAAAGACAAGATTAACAAAGAAGAAAATGACCATACCCCTTTTCTAATACCCTAAGGAGCATGGGGCTCAAATAACATATCAGATAAACAACTAGACCACAAACCTAGTATTATGCAAAAAAGAATTATCTCTCTATCAATTATACTCTCTGCAAATCAGTGTTAACGTGATAACATATATAGAGTTTAAGAAAATTACCACACCCCTTTTCCATGACCCTGAGGGTCAGGCGCTCAAACAAAATATGAGGTGCACAACTACATCACAAACTGATTATAATGCAAAAAGAATGAGTTAAAGAAGATCCTGACGACAATCTCAACAGCACTCACAAAAGAGCACAAAATTAAGCATCGACGGACCCCTAGCAAGCTAGAGGTGGGACCAGGTGCCCGGGAGGAGTAAGCATCCCCTGTTGGCTAGCCGCACCCACCGTCGATGTTAAAGCACGAAAATGAAGACAATATATAAAAGTCATGCACTGTCTGACGTTATGTTGATGTAGAAAGAAATAACTCTCTATCAGTTTCTTATTTTCTGAATTATCGATTTTGTGCTGTGTACAGGGATATGGTCATTATCCATATTTGCCATTCATATTTTCTGAGAATTGGTGTTCACAAAAGTACATCTATAGAGTTATATAGGAGAAAATGACCACACCTATTTTCCAAGTCCCTAAGATAAGGGACTCATATAAGCATCCATGAAGTACCTAACAGTAATCAGATAAAAAATTTCAGATGCACAACTACACCATCGGTACATTATAATGCAAAAAGAATCAACTCCCTATCAATGTTAAACGTCTTTAAGTTCATTAGCATCATTTAAAACCTGATAAATTAACAGCATGGACCAGACATGCACGTTTCGGGTACTAAACCCTCGTCAGTGATCCTCAACAGTCTAAACAATGTAATATGGCCAAAAAGTATGAACATTATTATCTCCAAAAATGTACCAAAAGACGTAGCAGAATGGGTGGGATATGATGCCACAGGACCCACGTTTTAGAAATTTCAAGAAATTTTCTAACAGAAAATTTCAAATGCGTTGAAGAGACAGACGATCAACCATAGTTGATCGAACTTGGCTACATGTGCCCTCGGGGACTCTTGGTCCACCAGCAGTGGTGTTCAAAAGATTACATGGAGTTTTATGAGAGAAAATGATTACACCCATTTTCCAAGACCCTGGGAATCAAGGGCTCAAACAAATTATCAAGTGCACAACTACACCATAGTTTCATTATAATGCAAAAAGAATTAATTCTCTATCATTTATACTTTCTGAGAATGGGTGTCCAAAAGATTACATAGAATTGTATAGGAGAAAATGATTGCACCCATCTAACACACAACCTGGGGGTCAGGGGCTCCAACAAAGTACCAAGTGCACAACTAGACCAGAGACTGATTATAATGCAAATAGAATTAATTCTCTATCAGTTATACTTTTTGAGAATAGGTGTTCACGAAATTACATAGTTATATATAAGAAAATGACCACACCCATTTACAAGAACCTGGGGGTCAGTCGCTCAAACAAAATATCAGGTGCATAACAACACCGTAGTGTTATTATAATGCAGAAATAATTAATTCTCTATCGATTATACTGTCTGATAATTTGTGTTCACAAGATAACATAGAGTTATATAGGAGAAAATGACCACACCCATATTCCAAGACCCTGGGGACCGGGGTCCACACAAAATATAAGGTGCACAACTAGACCAGAGACTGATTATATGCCAATAGAATTAACTCTCTATCATTTATACTTTTTTGGAATTGGTGTTCACAAGATTCCATAGACTTACATAGGAGAAAATGACCATACCCATTTTCCAAGTCCCTGGGGGTATGTCACTTAAACAAAATATCAGGTGCACAATTAGACCAGAAACTGATTACATGTATATGTTAAAAAGAATTAATCCTCTATCATTTATACTCTCTGAGAATTGGTGTTCACAAGATTACATAGAGTTATATATGAGAAAATGACCACACCCATTTTCCCAGTCCCTAGGGGTCAGGGGCTCAAACAAAACATCAGATGCACAACTAGACTAGAGACTGATTATATGTCAAAAAGAATTAACTCTCTATCATTTATAATGTCTGAGAATTGGTGTTCACAAGATTACATTGTGTAATATAGAAGAAAATGACCACATCCATTTTCCAAGACCCTAGGGGTCAGGTACTCAAACAAAACATAAGGTGCACAACTACCATAGACCAATTATAATGCAAAAAGAATTAATTTCTTACCATCCACAGATTCAGAGGATTCGCATTCACGAGAAAAGTTTAACGGACGGACGGACGAACGCCGGACACAGGGCGATCGCATAAGCTCGACTGGTCTTTGACCAGTAGAGCTAAAAAGTGCTATTTGTAACTATAGAGACTATACACATACGAATTAAAATTGTCACAATCAAATAACGATCTGACTACGTAATGTATGGAAGATATCTATATCTTCATTAATTGCTACCACATATGGCTGTTAGTCGCTGATATAACCACCCATTGGTTTGTTACACATGTTCATATGTTCGAGTACAGATTAGTGATCATATTCAAGTCTTCAAAGCCTAAAAGTATATAATTAATTGTTTCAGTTACATCATGGCTGTATGTGAGTCGAGTACACCAGACTTGGAACCGGTACAAGACACTGCCTCATGTATGAGTTGTCAGGAGCTTAAAGGCGTTCTCAAATATTGTGTCACATGTCGTAAAGATTGCTGCGAGACATGCATTGCCAATTCTCACGGAAACCACAGTAGTCTTCCTATTGAGCACCAAATAGTGAGAAATATCAAACTTTTCTCGACTGATACCTGCACTACACACAGAGATGAAAAATGGTCCATGTATTGTGTCACATGCAAAACTCCATGCTGCTTCACATGTATAGATGAAAGTCATGATGCTCATTCATTGTCAACAATAAGATCTATTACCAAGCAGGCAGAATCTTTGTATGCGAAACTAGTTGATGATTTACCCCAGGCAAAAACAAAGTACAGCTGTATGCAAAAGGAATATGATGATTATGTCCAGTCTAATGATGTAACCACTAGTGGTATCAAGAAGAGGTTTGAACGCCTAAGATTGACCATTGATGAGATGGAGGCGTCTATGCTTCATCCATTAGAAAAAGAAGTTGAGGAAGTAAGGAAAATGCACGCAGACCATGGACAACCGATACAAGAGGCAGAATGCTTGGTAGAGTTGTACAAATCAGCAAAAGACGAAGAGAGGACTCTCAACAGTGTCATTTTATTTTCTAATTATCCTTCTTTTGAAAGTCTGGATTCTGAAAAGGAGTCTTATCCTGAATCAGTTTCATTCGAAACAACTCAGATGGACATTCCAGAGACAGATGACATGATAGGAGCTGTTGTTCGATCGAGCGGTCGATATGTTAGCCATGACGTAGGATTTCACAAAACTCCATTTCTAGATGTAATAAGCTTGACACCAGTCGATAGGTTGGTCATAAACGGCACTGTGTTACATATGACTGATGGAACAATATGGAACATTTCCAAACCCGAACACAATTATGACAATATCTTTAAAAAATGGAGCTGGAATGTGAAATTTTCATTCTTCGACAACCTCAAGCAGAAATATGGATTTACAATCACTGATGGATCATTTAGAGAAGGAACTGATGTATCGATAATTCCACCTTCAGATTTAGTATTCACGGACTCTGATAATCGTAAAGTTTGGAGAGTAAGTACCCTAGGTACTAAAAGCCTAGTCATGTCTACATCTCCTGTAATTCCTACAGCTGTGTGTTTCACAAGTGATGGCAAGCTCGTTTTAGGGCTTCATTCCTCTAATAAAAGAATGATGCGAATCTATGCCCTCAATTATTTAAAGTCGCACGGTGAAATCAAGGACGATGAGCATGGAAACCCACTTTTTTCTTCGCAAATCAAATCAATTACAGAGAACAGCAATGGAAACCTTATTGTGGAAGACTCATTTCAGTTACTTTGCGTAACTAAGCAAGGCCATCTGAAATGGACAATCGAGGATGATTTCGATCTCTTTTGCTGCGATAAGTATTGTCACATAGTGGGAGCTATATCAGATGAGATCAGAATATATGATTATAATGGGAAATATGTCAAAACTCTGTTGACAAAGTTTGATTTTATTTCTAGGCCAACATCTCTCTCGATCGACAATGACGGGTTACTGTGGATAGGGCAAGGCAACAGTGCAAAATTTCTCAAGTACTACAAATAGCTGCTTCTTAGAGAACTCATTGTTTTGACATGATATAGGTAATGGCGATTATAAGTTTTGCAAAGATGGGTAGCTGGAAATTTACACAAAGTCATATCAAACGTCAGTTTGAAAAATAGTTACATTTATACTTCAAACATCCTTATGAAGAAAACATATGGAACAGTGTCTATTATAAACCCTATTCACTGCAGTGAATTGAAGATGATTATATTAAGATGCAATATATCAGAAAGATGTGTAAGTTTATAATATATAATCATATGGACATCAAAATAGTTTGCTGAGGGTTTTGGAAATTTCGGAAATCTAAAGAGTGGAGGTTGCAGCCAGTGTAAATTTCAGTAACACTTCATATGAGTAAGTCCTCTTAGAACTTGAAGCCAATCAAATCAAAGGAAAATAAATTCTATCGTGGAAATACCAATTTGACCATATGTTTTGCTGTTCTACATCATGATGTCATACTTTTATGTTAACGATTGAAATAAATAATCGCATTTCGTCCGTGCGTATGTATGTTATGTCTTCAAATTGTATGATATAGGTAGTGTTGAAGTTAAACGTCTTCAAATTGAATAGCATCATTTTAGGAAAAACAGATTAATTTGCAGCATTGACCAGACATACACGTTTCGGGTACTTAAGTAGCTATCCATATAAAAATCATGCAATAGGCGCTACACCTAGGGTTTCAGAATTCTGTGATACTTTATCATCAGTTAGTATTAAGTGCAAATATGGTGTTTTTTTCACATGAGACCTGTCAGTTCACGGTTGCTAAGGAAACGCTCTGATCAAAATTTGCATAGCAACCAATGCAAAAATGATATTGAAATCTTGAAAAATGACGGTTTTAAGCAGCATTTTTTTTACATTTTAGATGGCTTCTGTGATTTTTGATTCATATCAGATAAATTAGGCAAAAGTTCCTTGATAAAAGGGAATAAAAACATCTTGTCAAAAATAATTCCAAATCGAGAAATTTTTGGGACAAAATTGGCAAAAATTCAAAAATTCAATTTTTATGAAAAATAAGCAAAAATATACTTTTTCAACTTCAAATATTTTCAATTACCAATTCAATACATCAACTACATTATGATTACAAAATAATATAGGCATCAAATTTTTGTATTATAGTTTCAATTTTCTCGGATCAACTTCTAGACTCATGTTACTAAGCAACCAAAATCGCTAAAAATTGTGAATATCAAAAATCATTCTTATTTTCATACAGATTTTAGAATACAATGATACCACCAAATGAAAGCGAATAAGAGTGTGGATCACCTTAAATAATTTTTTTTCACAATTTCATAAAATTTATTTGATGCTGTTGCCATAGTAACCGAATAAATTATGTAAAAAAATAGAATAAATGGACATATTATATATAATTATGAACAATGTATTATTTTTCTTTAATTATAAGTAGTAATTTGCTTAACATACTAAATAGAAATTATCAAATAAATTGAAAACATATTTGAAATCTTTTATTTATTATTTTATAGTTAAGCAAAATAATTTAAGGGAAGATCTAGCCACTGTTACCATGGGTATGAATAGCTCAGAGATAAAATAAATCATCATTTTACTAATATCGTATGTTTTTTTTTAAATTGACCGAACCTTTGACTTTGAGATAAGCATTAATTTATCTTTTAATCTATTTTACGCATATTTATGTCTTAATTTTATATATATATATATTTTTTATGTTAACAAGGGTACTTTCTTTAACGGCACCTAGCAACCATCAAATGGGAAATACTTATTATCAATAATGCTTGAGTGAATACTTCTCCGTGGCTTGAATAGGCTGAAAGAGCAGAAAATAAACTATTCTAAACCTATTATGTAATTTACTAAATTTATCAATCTATCTCAACGATCTATGATTTAACTGTCACCCGGTAAGGCGTTACAATTCTCATGTTAAAAAGGCTTAGTAACGTTATATAAAACACCAAGATCAGCATTTAATTTAGATATCATGCATTTTCATGAGAAGAACATGACTTCCAAATGTATGAAACGCATGTTTGAAATTGATTTTAAAGTTACTATTGATATTAAAATAGATTATTTGTTCCCAGTAATTAGAGATTCGGGGTAGCTGTACGTTTGTTTATTTGTCCGTTTGTAAAAAAAAATAACCTTGGGCATAACTTTTGAAGGAAAAATTATAAGACGTACATGCTTCCTGTAATGTTGTGTGACAAACTTCTCCATGAGTTAAAAAAAATTGACCTTGTGACCTCAAAGCCTATTCAATTTCTCAGTGATAATTGTATCTTCAATTTCCTCAGATGTATGAAGAACGTTCTACGTTTTCTTTTTTTTTTTTCGTTCCTGCTACAGAAGAGCTACGTAGATTTTACATTGTTTGAGTATATGTTACGTAGAAGGAGTACCAATCGCTCTACCTCGGTAGATGTATTTGCTGCGTTTGAATTGTACAAAATTAGAGGGCTCCGGCCACCCAAATACGTAACACAAATGCCGTGTACACAGTAGAAACGCTTGGTAGGACGCATCAGTTCTAAATGCCTTTTACGTTGTATAAACGCCTTACTTATGCCTTGGACTTCTGAAAAGACAGCTGTTCATTTCTCTCGTAAATAATTTTGGCAAAAAAACTTCTCTTATGAAGCAGATGCAAAAAATATATAGGCATAACATTGGAGTCTAAATAACCTTTTAAAAACTTTAAATTTTGCTCATAACTCTAACATGTTATGGGATAACATACCAAATGGTACAGAACACCGACCTTGACCTTTGAGTATGACCTAGCTGCTTGACTTAAAAAATGCCGACGGGGGCATTCGTATTTCACAAGCAATTTTTTTAATATTTACAGAAAGAATATTTGAACCTCGATATTTTATTCTACAATTATCTCTTACAAATGCTCTCTCTATTTCATCGGGGTTTTTTTATTTCATCTCTCCTCCTCAAACATGGTATTTGGCAACAAAAAAGGCCGTCGGCCTGTAGGGTAGCGGCTGTTGAATAATCCTGCCCGACGCACAGCAATAAATTTTGCCCTCTAGATACAAGCATGAGTTTAATTGTGCACTTTCAAGGAATATCCAAGTCCCCCATCCCGAATATTTTGAGATTTGCTTGTAAACTTTTTATCATACCTATCTTCAACATTTTTCATGTCAAGTTTTTTTCAAATTCACATTAGAGATTAGTAAGTAGTTTTTGACTGTGAATGTATGACTATTGTGTAATGTATTTCTGAGGAAACTGCCCACATTTTTCCGACACGTCCTGATATATGTTATATTATTTCAATACCATGTTTTGGTTTGGTTTTCATTTGGTGATTGATTTGAGTTTTATTGTTTTGCTCCATTGGAAGATCTAAAGAGGGTCAAGGGGACCCGACCCCCTACCTTTTTTGCGGTCAACATTTTTACATCAATATGAGTTTGAATGAAATTTCTTTTTTCCACCGTCAATAATAGATATATTTTGCTGATGCATTTTTGCAGCAAAAAAAAAAAAAAAACAAATAAATAAATAAATAAACGGGGGGGGGGGGGGGGGGGGGCAAAATTAGGCCTTAACTGTGTACATGTCTTGAAATGTATTTCCCCCTCCAAAAAAAGTGGCTACCCTGTTTTTTGCAACCCAGTGTGAGCTCTACTAGGGAGCCAGGTTTCATTACTTCAATTGTGGATTTCAAATAAAACAGCTATTCTTTCCGATGCATTCCATATTCCCCATATTCTCCCCTTCACACCACAGGGATTTATCCCATTTCTCAGTTGCGTGATAGTTCTGAGTAACTTATAGTACTATCAAGCAATCAGGAAGCGCGATGAATCTTTGTGCTTCACACTGTACACGTATTTTTGAGACCAAAACACGCTTACGAATAAGAGAGTCGACGTCGACTGTCGTATCTTGTATTTAAAACTTTGTATTCCAACTTAGCAAAAAAAATCGCTAGCTCTTTTAAAAATTACTTTATCCGCCGATGTGATGCAAATATTTTCTTTTTCTTTTTCAATGGTATATACACGCATACTTTGGATGTTCCTTTGGGTCGGGGGGGGGGGGGTATATAGTGATGCACCAGATTGTGTATCCGTCCGTCCATCCAAAGGAAACCATTACTGAGAATAAATTCTTTTCTCAAGCCCATCAAGTCTGAATAATGGGTTACACTGCTCTTTTACATAAATTTTCATCATTCATTTCTTGGATGAAATGCTGGAATCACTTAGATGAGGAATCACAGGAATCAATAATATTTAAAACTTTTTGCCCTATCCAGGTTTACAAAGAAAAAAATAACGAGAAAAAGGCGCCAATGCAAATATGATAATGACGCAAATTATGACGTTGTTACTGATGACGTCATTTTCCCGTAATTAATATTTTTCCACTTGAATGTACTAATCTGAGGTATGTAGCCGAGATGAATAAGCATTCATACAAATTTAAAAGCATTTGGGATGATATTAAACCGATTGTAGTTTGAAATCAATTACTTTCGCGCAAATAGATTATGTCAGGAGTTTGAATTTGCTTCAGCACGAAATATCCAGATACACAACTTTTGTACTTTTCATACCGAAGAGTTCCATAATTCCCCTAAAATAAAGAATATTTCTGGTCTTTGTGTTATTCTTCTGATTGAGATCCAAGAAATTTGTTGTGAAGAAAATCAACCAGAACTCTTCCTCTTTCAAAGTTTTTGTAGATCATTGATGGGATGTTCTGGTAATTTATTTCATAAAGGTTTCTTTTCCTGTATGTTACTATGGCAGGCTATGGGAAAATTCTTATCTGTTATAATTTTCTATAGGTCATAGCAGGAAAACTAAACATATTTGAAAGCTAATATTTTGTAAAAATCATTTTTGTCTTATAAACTTTCAGTTTTGAACAAAGAAAACTATTTCCGTTACTAGTGATGGATCACTTTTTTTTTCATTTTGCATGGTTTTTATATGGACAGCTACTTAACCCTCGTCAGTGATCCTCCATCTAAACAATGAAATATTGCCAAAGCGTGGGAAATTATGATGTACAAAAATTTACCGAAAGACGAAGCAGGATGGGTGGGATATGATGCTACAGGACCCACGTTTTAGAAATTAAAAAAAAATTGATAACAGATATTTTCGAACGCGCTGAAGAAAAGATCAACCGAAGTTGATCTAACTTGGCTACATGTTGTTTTTTATATTAATTTATATTGTGGAGATGAAATATACTCGACTTGTGCTCTACTTTTCTTACTTAAATATCCTTTTGGTTTACATGGTTCCCAATCATGCCATTTAGAGTCTTAAACGAAGGTTTATTTTGCGGAAGGAAATATATAATAGGCTTGAAAAGCATTAATATTGTGGAAGAAAGTGATTTTACAAGAAGATCCGAGATCTGGTTTTCATTATGATTATGTTGGCTTTATGACAGAAAAAGAACAACTTCAAGATTTATCTCTTCTCGTATTATATCCCGTTTGTTAACCCACCTACCCCCGTTATTTCTTTTCAAAATATTAAAGCCTTTTTCTTATCGTATAACAATACACATAGTACATCGGTATCATCAAATATGAAATAAATATTGATTTTAAAATTCTATTGACAGATGATATGAATCGTCAGTTCACCTTCAAGCTCATGTTTATTCCTTTTTTCTGCTCCTGTCATATGCCAAGAAGTATGGGGAGCCGTTTTGCTTTTTATTCAAGAAAGTGATTCTTCAGTTCGAAAAGGAGATATATCCAATTTGTAGATATCTCTAATTCGATATGAAATATCAACAATTCAAATAGGAGATATCATCAATTCGAATTGAAGATATCGCCAATTCGGATTGAATAGTTGTTATCTCTTATCTGAATAAGTGATATCTCTTATTCAAATTGGTGATATCTCCTGTATTCGAATATGAGATTTGAACTATTCAAATAAGAGTTATTTCCTATTTAAATCGAATACATGATATATCCAATTCCAAGAGAAAATATGCCCAATTCACAAATTTGTATGAAAATAAATGTATTCTCCATAGTAGATCAGTCCTGTACTGAATGTGCGAAACACGTGTTTGTATGTGTATCACGATTTGCGTTTAAGGGGATCACTATATCTATCATATGGTTATTGAATTTGAAAAATAAATTGCACATCATGTCTATTTAAGTGTCAACTTGGATTATTGCAAATTTAAAACCTCTAAACTGAAAAGCAAAAGGCACAAACTGACAGTGCGTACCATGTATGAATATAGCCATCAGGATAAAAGTACACATAAGTTAGAACTGCAAATTAGCTTCCCTGGATAGTCTTGATTTTTGATTAAAAGGGGATATGAATTAATTCCATTATCCTCTCATGATACATTTTATTTTAACATTATTCTTCTGAATTTGAACTAGAAAATTGGATTTATTCCTGCACACCACGTGTATGATAATTATAAGCCTGACTGATTATTTCTTAATTACACATAGTTAATTACATATAATATTTATTTAATTTCCTTTATGTATATATGACAAATATGGATAATGACCATATCCCTGTATACAGCACAAAATCGATAATTCAGAAAATCAGAAACCGAAGGCATACAAAATTAGGGTAAAACAGGAACCAAAGCAAACAAACAAAAACCTCCACCATATGAAAAGAAGCGAACTCCCGATATGGGAGTGAGACTAGGTGCCCAGGAAGAGTAAGCATCTCCTGCTTGCATGCAACACCCACCGCTTCAATTCGGTAGAAATGTCACATCCGTTTACTTCCATTTCGGAAGACATAGAGCACAATCTCTGGTTGGATGGCTCACATGGTCTATGACAGAATATCACCCACCATTCGGGAGAGTGGGACATCATAGTGTATGACGAGTTCCCCATATCAACCGTAGAACTTCCTCAGTGACGATGTTAGTCGGTCACAAACATATCCCTGACTGAGAAGCTTATCTGAAAGACGCATAGCTCTCAGAACAAAATCCGTATATTTGGTACTTGCTCTGGCATAGCGTATCAACTGAGATATGAACACGCCATCAGCTGGCGATGAAGGGATGTTACTACTCAGAAAAGGAAAGTTTGTAATGCTGAAATTGAAGTCGTCACGTTTGTCATAGAGTGAGGTG
Organism: Pinctada imbricata; assembly: GCA_033119305.1. Classification (NCBI taxonomy): domain Eukaryota; kingdom Metazoa; phylum Mollusca; class Bivalvia; order Pterioida; family Pteriidae; genus Pinctada; species Pinctada imbricata. The sequence continues at coordinate 9,723,191 of VSWD01000003.1, read as the reverse complement.
TTCATATACTGATCAGAAATGTAAACCCAACAATGCTACATACAAAGAATATCACTACTGAAAAGCATATCATCTTGCATGAATTATTTCATGTATCTATGATTGGCATAAATTAACTAGTGAATTGTTTAAATGCAGGATCCGTGCATGCAGGATAACCATATTCACACATTGTCCATACTCGAATTTTCACCGTGACAAACTTCGCACTTCGTACTTCGAACGTCGCACTTTAATTTTATAATTGTGCTGCAAAAAACGCGCCAGTAGTACAGAAAGTGCAATATACCAATTCCATTGAGTATACAAATCAATAGGTAGATAGTTTATACGTAAATGGCAGCTACTCCACTGATTCTTCAATGTTCGAAGTGCGAAGTTCGTCACGATGAAAAATGTCTACAGGGAGTCACTGCCTAAACAAAAACATGCATTTAAATTGGTTATACTGAGATAAATCTTAAAATGAAAACGAAAAAAAAAAACCTCTAGAAAAAACAACTAAAAAGTACAAGGGAAACCTTTTTGACAGAACAGAGAGAAAAATGCAATAATAAGGGGACAGAGCTTATTATTTCGTTTCTGTACAAATAGATGATATCTTCAATTCGAATAGTAGATATATTCTATTTACGACCAAAAGGAGATATCTTCAATTCGAAAAGGAGATATATACTATTCGAAAAGGAGATATCACCTATTTGAATAGGAAATATCATTTATTCAAATGAGAAATATCTCTTGTTTATTAGAATTAGAGATATCTCCTTTCCGAAATGAAGATATGACTATTCGAGTTAAAGATATCTTCTACTCTATTAGAGATACCTCCATATCTCCCATTCGAATAGACGATATCTTCTATTTAAACTGATATCAATCTATTGGATAGGATATATCATCTATTGAATAATATATTGATATCTCCTATTCGAATTGAAGATATTGAAGATTGAAGATAGCTTCATTAATAAAAAGCAAAACGACGCTTCATAAAGGAGAGGCATACGCGACTGATTATGTAACCATATCCACATACATTTTCACTAGTATCTAAAAATAAGCAGGGCAAACAGTACGCGTCCGCTGCATGTTTTGACTGGGATATAGATCAAGGACTATTTCGCACATCGATTTTGATTCATTTGATCAGAGCATATATTCACATGCAAGATAAAATGTGCTCTCATGTTCATCCTATCAAATGTCGATTAGCAAAGAAGGTATTGCTTGGTTACTGCCGTCGAAACTGAAAGAGGACTTAAAATTTGTGATTTGAAAGTGCAGAGTAAGTGCAAAAAGGGAAGACGAATATCGGACAATGATCTACAAACGTTACGATAAATTCATTGCGTTTGATTATCAATTTATATGAAAGTATGCAGTTTTACGAGCATCTTATAATTGATTACTGTCAGATTGTGCTTTGTATCATCACAAATTCATGCTGATAAACGTCAGCTATTACAGTGAAAAATACACATCTCTATTTAGCTCACCTGAGACAACGGCTCAAGTGAGCTTATTGTCATAGTCTGTCGTCTGTCGTCCGTCGTCGTCGTCGTCCGTTGTCGTTCGTCGTCGTAAACTTTTCACATTTTAAACTTCTTCTCAGAACGGCTTGAAGGGATTTTGATGAAACTTGGTAGGTATGAAGTGCTCATGGTCCCCTACAAGGGGTGTTTTTTTTTTCATCCGGATCCGTCAACAGGTGGCGCCACCACAGCCAAAAGTAGGTCACGGGGGTACCCTCCTTTGACAAACTTCTTCTTTAGAACCTAAGCATGTATCGACAAAGCGAAAGCATCAGGATGATCTAGAGAGATGTCTTAAGAAGTGTTGTTATTTTGGTTCCACTTCGAAGTCAAATTTTTGACGCGTTTCTGACGTCCTTTTCGGACTTAGTCAGAAATGCACATTTTTGCACTATTTCTTTAAATAACTCATAAGTGTATGATTTTACACACTCAGTTACTGCATATTGATCATATTTAACTTACTTAATGTTTTGATATGTATTTTATGCTTAAATTTTATTTTTTGATTTTTTATGAATTTTTTTCTGATGTAAAAAAGAAGGGGGGGGGAGGAGTTGATTTTCAAACATTTTCTTCTTCTTTTCTATAACCATTCTTCAGATTGTCATGACAATTGTAGGTATGAGGTACTCATGCATGGTACCCTACAAGTGAAAGAATTTTGTCAAGATATCCACTTTTGGATTTTTAAGGAATATTTTTTAAGATTGTACATAGGTATAATGTATGTTTTCCATACCTGAAATCTTCCAATGAACTGTTGGACAACAGGAAGCAGTTGTTTTAATAGAGAAAATAAATTATTATTCACAACCTTGCCACTGTGTTCGACATCTTGTATGTATAATATTTCTAAGAGGAACACAGAGGCCTGAGATTGTGAATAATAAAACATTTTCTCTCATAAAACGACAGGTTCCTGTGGTAAGACATTTGGGAATTTTTATCAGTTCAAATAATAGATACACATGAGTTTTAATCGGACCAAATAACTTTTTGTCGGCAAATCCGATGCAACCGATACATTTCATGAACTCTCTCCGCTAACAACTTGTCCGTGTAACAGACCTATGATGAGGTAAAACAATTAGTTGACAGTAAATAACGACGTCGTAGGTCTGCTAGTTGGACAAGCGTAACAATTTCATGGGCCTTTTAATTTGTTTCGAACTGCGAAACCTAGCGAAACCACTTGAATTGTTGAACAGCGTATGCTGAAATGCGACGCTTCTTCTCGCCTGTTGAAATATGCATAGGCAAGAAGCGCCGCATTTCAGCATATCTACTGAAAATTATTTGTTCAAGTGGCTTCACTGGGTCATGAGGTTTGATACACCGTACACTGCTTTTTGGAAAACAAATTGGCCCAATTTCTGCACAACTCACTTGAATTGATAAATATTGGAGTAAAACGATTTTAACTGTACGTTTCATGTATTTGAGATGAAATCAATACTATTCAAAAGCATTCATAGATTTCGGTATACTTTAATATGAATAAAGACAAAACCGAAAAATCTTTGTTTTTTATGCCCCTGGAATAAAAGATTCTGGAGCATATAGTTTTTGGCCTGTCCGTCTGTCTGTTTGTCTGTCTGTTTTCCGAAAAACTCTAACATTGGGCATAACTTTTGAATGGAAGCTGGTGATAGAGGTTTCATAATTCACATGTGTATTCCTTGTGACAATACCTTTCCATTGATACCATAATGTTTGACCTCGTGACCATAACCTTGACCCTTGACGTACGTTTCAAAAACTTTAACATTGGGCATAACTTTTGAATGGTTAGAGATAGGGCTTAAATATTTTACATGTGTATTCATTGTGACAAGATCTTTCCATTGATACCGATATTACGCTGACCCTGACCTCTCACATACTTAACAGAAAATGGCGTTTATACTAACAAAGATGCCGCCGGGGGCATTCTCGTTTCACAAACACAGGCTTTATAATTTCTGTCATGCTAGCTATCAACACTGAAAGGTTTGGTGTTCAATTTTAAATAAACTTAATTTATGAAATTATGTCATTGTTTTATTCCTTTTTTGCTGCACATTAATGTGGAATTTTACAAGATGATTTTATTTTTGATGTTGCATTATTGAACTATACTAGCTGGGCATATGATTTTGGTCCACTTTATCCGTCTTTTCAAATCAGTAAAAAAGTTATTGTTTTGAAATGTGACTATTTTTCCTTTTTTGTACTTTTAAAGGTTGTCTGAAAAATAAAACTTCTCTACATCCGGCGAAAATCTTTTTAGAAAGGTTGTGGGCTAAAATCCTGGTACTGGCACTATCAGTATTCAATGTCAGTATGTCAATTAGATCGTGCAAGGGTATCAGGTGAACGTTGTGCCTCCTGGGGCTCTTGTTTACCTTTGTTTAAACTCATTTACTCATGATCAATTTTTTAACGTTTAGCATGATTGCATGCATTTATAGCAAATTTAGAGAGGTAGGAGATGCATAAATATGAAACACACCTCATCTCAAAGGGAATTAGCCATTCAGTCTACATTCTTCTACCAGCGCATTGATAAGATTTGCACTCTGACTGAAGTTGAAAATGGCGGGCCCTGTTCCAATCTTGACACGGTTTGTTGTTCCTTGTCCCTTTTGAGTCTCTTTTTGTGCGTGCATGTTTGCTCTTTGTTTTTACTTTGAGCGTTTTGGGTTTTTGCTGTGGGTGCTGCAACCGAGTGTTTATTTTTTTTAGATCCAAGCCTTTCTTTCATCGTGACAACTGAGATTCCGGGAGAGAGGGAGGGTTGCACGCATGTACTTAATCCGGAGAAATAAACCATTTGCTATATTCATGTGACAGATGTCCTTCCGAAGATGTCACGATGTTACAGTATCACATATACATGGAGGGGTGAGATCTCCAACAAGACCCCGTTGCAGCATCAACAGCAAAACTGCAAAACACCGGATGCAAAAAGACAAAAGACGAGCAAAGAGACGGTAAAGAGACACACGACATGTAAACATCAAACACAAAAGACTACACATAAACCGACGAGACCAATGTGCAACCGGTGTCGACTTTGGACGGCCATTTGTCACGCAATTAGCAAATGGTGTGGTTATCCTGGATTACGTGGGCACAACCCCCTCACTTCTCCAATTACCCAGAGGTCTCGAAGAACGTACAATTGTGGTGTAAAACAACTTCCTAATGTAGGATGGCCTCACACAAACAAGACCGCGAAACGTAGAGGCCCAGAAACACAGATTGATATGTAAATGAATATAAATAGAGGGAATGCGTAATACAGTACAATACGACTGGCTGTAGCGAGGTCATGTATGTTATCACCCGAGGAGTCCGACTGACATTCAGAGAGGGCAGGTGGTCGGGGCCCTGTCTTCTCTAAAGAGGTTTGGACAGGGCCCGTCATGTACATATGTTTCCCGTGAAGAAAATCGATTCTGGGAAATGTTAAAGAGATTTCATGCAGAGAATAAGAATCATAAATCCATTTCTCGTTTTTTCACAAAAGTATACAAGACATGTATAATTATACGTACAGCAGGGAAATGGATAACAAAATTTTGTTTCTTTTTAAAAAGTGCTATTTGTAACTATAGGGACTATACACATAAGAATTAAAATTTTGCAAAATTTTTAAAAATGCCACGATCAAATAACGATCTGAATAATGTAAGGAACAGGAACATATGGATATCTTCATTGATTGCTCAGACATATGGATGTTAGTCGCTGATGTTTCCATCCATTACTTCGTTACACATGTTCATATGTTCGAGTATAGATAAGTTTTCATATTCAAGTCTTCAAAGCCTAAAAGTAAATAAACAATTTTTTTCAGGTACATCATGGCTGTATGTGAGTCGAGTACACCAGACTTGGAGCCGGTACAGGACACTGCCTCTTGTATGAGTTGTCAGGAGCTTAAAGGCTTTGTCACATATTGCGTCACGTGTCGTAAAGATTGCTGTGAGACATGCATTGCCAACTCACACGAAGACCACAATATTCTACCTATTGAGCATTCCATAGTGAGAAATATAAAACTATTCTCGACTGACACCTGCACCACACACAAACATGAAAAATGGTCCATGTATTGTGTCACCTGCAGAACACCGTGCTGCTACACATGTATAGATGAAAGTCACGATGCTCATTCATTGTCAACGATAAGATCTATTACAAAGCAGGCGGAATCTTTGTATGCAAAACTCGTTGATGATTTACCGCAGGCAAAGTCAAAGTACAGCCTCATGCAAAAGGAGTACAAAGTTTATGTCCAGTCTATGGATGCAACCATTACTGGTATTAAGAGTCAGTTTGAGCGCCTACGCTTCAATATTGACGAGATGGAGAGGTCAATGCTTAATCCACTGGAAAAAGAAGTTGAGGAAGTAAGGAAAATGCACTTAGACCATGGTAAACCAATACTGGAGGCAGAGTGCTTGGTAGATTTGTACAAATTATCAAAAGACGAAGGGAGCTATCTCTACGATGTCATTTTCTTTTCCAATTATCCTTCTTTTGAAAGTATGGAATCTGAAATGGAGTCTTACCCAGAAGCAGTTACATTCAAACCAAGTCAGATGGACATTCCAAAGACAGAGGAAATAATAGGATCTGTGGTAAAATCCAACGGTGAACCAACAAAAGGCGAAAAGGTGAACGATACAAGTAACGATGGCTCACGCCTAAAAGTAATAAGTTTAAAATCTGTTGATTTATTTGTCTTACAAGGCAGAGTAATACCTTCGTTTGATGGTACAAAGTGGATTGTACCAGATCCAGTATATCACAGTCATTCAAATACAACCCTTTCGATTATGGACAAAGCTCTCAATACGCGAGAAGTATTGCCAATAAATGATGGATCATTTATTGATAAAACTGATGTATCGATAATACCACCTGCAGATTTACTATACACAGACTCAGAGAACCATAAAGTGTGGAGAGTTAGTTCGTCTGGTACTAGGAGCCTCGTCATGTCTACATATCCTGTAACTCCTATAGCGGTTTGTTTTACAAGCGATGAACGACTTGCGTTGGGGCTTTGTGACTCTAGTAAAAACAAGCGATATCTTATTCGAATTTATGCCCTTAATGATTTAATATCACTTCGTGAAATAGAGGTGGATGAGCAGGGAAAACCACTTTTTACTTATGTGGGGTCCATCACAGAGAATAACAAAGGAGACTTTCTTGTGGATGACTGCTTTACTTTACTCTGCATAAGTAAGCAAGGCAAGTTAAAATGGAAACTAAAGAAAAACTTCAGACACTTTTGTTGTGACAAATACAGTAATATAGTGGTAGCCACAAATGAGGGGATAAAAGTGTTGGATTGTAACGGAGAATATATCAAAACTCTACTGACAAAGTTCGATTTTATTTCTAAACCAACATTTTTATCGATCGACAATAATGGTTTACTGTGGATAGGACAAGGCAACAGTGCAAAAGTTCTAAAGTACCATGAATAGAGATTTCTAAACATTGTAAATACCTAGTTTATGATCTTAGTGGAGATTTTTTATGTTGACGTACTTCGGACTTCGAACTCCGGACTTCGCACCAAAGGGGTCATATAAAAGAAATCAGATGCACTTAAAAAAGTAAAATCTGACAAACAATGTATTAAGTACATAGGAGAGCTTTAAATGTATATTTCACACATAAAAAAGAAATAAATTCTTCACACAAAATATTGTCAACTCATTGGAATAAAATCAACATTTTGTGTGCGAAGTGCGAAGTCCGTGAAAATGAAAAATATCCAGTTCAAACATTGGTAGTTGGAGACTACCTAAAAATTACATTGCAATGAACTAATAACAGTTTGAAAGATGGTTATATTTATGATTTAAAGTAAATGAATATAAAAAAAAAGTTATGTCAATTCAAAATGATTTTTTTGTTCACATACATGGTGAAAAAACGCTCCCGCAAGTTGAGAGTAATTTTGAAATATCGAATTAGACTACTGGTTGACATGGATTTTCCTAAAATCTGACATAATAACCTGACGTCTTGAATTGGATATTAGTTGTATGTTCCCAATGAAAATTCATATGGAGTGTATCTAACGTGATTGTTAGTTTTACCGTTATCAAGAATAAATGATATATTTGGAATTTCTTTTCTTAAAACCGAAATGAAGCATTTCATATATGTTTACATTCAAGTTAATGCTAATAATATGGAAGTGTTCCAACTCTATACCTTCTTGAAGAAAAGCGACTTAAGTGCCGTTGAAAGACATTCTCTTTGGCAATATTATATTGTGTAGATAGAGGATCACTGACGAGGGTTAAATACCCGAAACGTGGATCTCTGGTCTGTGCTGAAAATTTATCTGTTCTTAAATAATGCTTTTGAATTTGAATACGTTTAACATCTGAATTTATTAAGACTTTTGACAGTGTAGGCTGTCGTCTTCGTCGTTCCACAATAAGAACTTTGAGCTTAATCGACTACCCTTTAACATGTTCAATGATCTCCAATATATTACAGTTAGAAGGAAAAGGGGAATGATCTACAGCATAACCACCCTGCACTTACCCAGCGAAACAAACCCACAAGAAAGAGACACATAAATGAAATCAGAAAGAACTACACACGGTAAAAAAGACGCAACAAAATTTACAAAGTATCATACGAAACCGACGTACAGAAACATCAAACATTAATGACAACACATAAAAGGAAGGTGATCAATGTGCATTCGGCGCATACTTTGGACGGCCATCTTCTATATGCAAATGATGTAGTTATCTGGTTTACGTGCGCACAACCCTCCCACTTGTTCGGTTACACAGACGTCTCCATAGATGCACACTTGTTGTATAAACTTTTAAACTTCTCATTGAAAGATGACATCACAAATAAGGCAGTTAAACGCAGCGGTCTCTTGTAACACAAATTATATGTAAATGGATCTAAAATATCATATGACATGCGTATAACAGTCTGTGCTCTGCTGGCTGAAGCGAGCTAAAGATCAATCACCCGAGAAGTTTTAAAGGCACGTAATATTCCCAAATCCATGTAACAGAAAGACTATCAATGTCATATTTGATATGCTGCTTTAACTGTATTATGTTTTGAAAGCTTCAAGCTCTGTTACAACATTTCTTGAAATTCCTAAAACGTGGGTCCTGTAGCATCATATCCCACCCATTCTGCTACGTCTTTTGGTACATTTTTGGATATAATTTTCATACTTTTTGGCCGTATTACATATTTTAGACTGAGGATCACTGACGAGGGTTTAGTACCCGAAACGTGCATGTCTGGTCCATGCTGTAAATTTATCAGGTTTTAAATGATGCTATTGAATTTAAAGACGTTTAACATCAAAACAAACCTTAATATTTGGAACTAAAAGTGATTTACTCCAGAAAAATGTCAAATACTACAAATTTTGTTGCGCATGAAATATATCAATTTATATTTAGAAAGTCTCACATGACTTCATTTTGTATACTTTAATGAAGAATATCGAAAGCATGCAAGTTTGATGAGAATGTTTGTCCAAAAAATTTAAGAATGAAATTTATCCGCAAGAATTTACACTCAAAATCCAAAATAACAAACACAGAAATATAATTTTGACCTCAATATCAAAACTGTAAACGGAGATATTAACATGAGTGCGTTTGACAAAAAAGATTATTATTTCAATCAATAATGCATTAGAACCGCAAGAGAGCACCAAACTGAGCATCGACGGACCCTTAATGTTCAAGCTAGAGGTGGGAACAGGTGCCCGGGAGAAGTAAGCATGGCATGGCTAGCCGCACCCGCCGTCGATCTTCACGCACGAAAGTGAAAAATGTATCTAGAGAACATGCATTACCTGATGTTGTGTCTATATAGAAAGTGTTAAGGCAAAACAATTCAAATACTTCCTGTCTAGCCCCTCACGGGGAACTTTTTTACGAGCTCCACGAAGCAAATGGCATAAGTGTGACACAAATGAGATAAAGAAGATCCTGATGACAATCTAAACAGTACTCACAATAGAGCACCAAAGTGAACATCGACGGACCACAAGCAAGCTAGAGGAGGGACCAGGTGCCAAGGAGGAGTAAGCAGAACCTGTTTGGCTAGCGGCGCCCGACGTCGATGTTCACGCACGAAAATCAAAACAGTATCTACAAAACATGCACTGTCTGATGTTATGTCTATTAAGAAAGTGCTATGGCGATAAATTACATTTTGTACTTTTGACATGGTCCTCGTTTCACCAGAAAGACATGACCAATCTACATCCTTTTACCGACGTTTTCTTAAGTAATGACAAGCCTTATGTAGACTTCAACTTTCCATAAATTTTGATAATAGGATGACGAAATACAGGTAATTCTTTGGATAACAAAGAAACATATTGAACAGATTAAACACTGGGATGACTTAAAAGCAATGTTTTAATCAAGAGATGAATTGTCAAATTGTAAACACACGTATATCGGACCCATGCAATGCGTTTGATCTTAACTTAAGATTCATAGTTCAAGTTCAAGTTAAATTTATTCAGATAATCCAACTTAATGGAATACAGAATACAATATATACATTATATACACATTTTCAAATCGTTCACGGCAATATGAATAACAATATATATTATTACTAATTACATGTATTATTATAAATTTACAGTAGAGATATTTTACTAAGGAGGACTTTTGTATTAATAATTTTGATAAATTTACATAATTTTCGTAATCTTCAAATATCATACATATATTTAGCGTCTTCAAATTTATTAGCATCATTTCAAAGCAGATACATTTACAGCATGGACCAGACATGCACGTTTCGGGTATTTAAAACAAAGGAGGGGGTCTCCAACAACAGCATGTTGCATCATCCACAGCAAAACCCCAAAACACTCAATGCTAAACAGAAAAGAGCAGACAAGCACAGAAAGAGACGCAAAAGGGACAAGGCTCGAACGTCAATTAATCCAGTCATTCTACTTTTTCACCTCAAACTAATTGCAAAAGAAATCACGAAAATTGTTGTATAATATTCTTATAATGATCATATCAAAATTCGAGAAAAATCGAGATATGGGAATGTGACCATTTTGCGAATCAAAAGTCACACATTTTTGTCCTAGGTAGTATGGTACAACACGGCTTCCATAGATGCAGAAGAGTTCACATGGGAGATAACGCAATTTACTATGCAGACCCTGCAGGTCGTTCTGGTAAGTAGTTCTATCCCAATATTCAATTTCTTTCCAGTTTTGACTCATAATTAAATTGTCTTAATAACCAAAAATAAAAAAAATAATAATGTTTATCTGAACGTGAACAAAGATCGACACATACATCTTACGGAAGTCGGAATATGACAGGTGTTGTTTTAAAAGTATATAAAACATAATAAAACATTTATGAATGAAACACCTACCATATACATCATTCGGATTTGAAAATTGTTAAAATTTATGTTGTTTTCTAAGCGCTTGCTACTGACGAAAAAAAAAGTACGGTAAGCCGTTCGTGTCTACTGTTTGTTGTGTTATATAATGAATGGACATATATAAAATTGGAAAATTATCAATTTTTATCTAAATTTGGTATCCCAAATATAAAAAAACAGATTACTGATAAATGAATAAAATATGGTAAGCAGTTGTCATCATCACTTTCTGATGAAAACAATAAAAAAAAGTGTCAAACGAAGCATATTGGGTCATATTGATATAGAGAGAAATATATGTATTAGACGCATACTCATCAATGATACCCGCATAAATACTAGTTACATATCGCTGTGTCACAATTATAGGTCACAAGTGCACTTTCACATTACTTAATGAACACGTTTTACGTAAATTAAATCGTTTATGACGTCACAAATTATAACTGGAGACGTCCGTGCTTTCTGCATTAATAAAATTGGGACAACTTATTATTTTGATGTTATTTGCATAAAATAAAGTGAACATTCTGTGACACAAACAATTTCACATGATATGCAGAACTTTCATAGAAACGGCGCTTTCATGTACATGTACTAGTATAACAAATTTGAGTATCTGAAAAAGAATCGTGCCTTAATTGTACATATGTTACTTGTCTACACGAAAGTAAAAAAAAACAATGACGTTTCCATTTTCAGGTACTGATGGAACTTTGCCTCTTCTGTAACCAATCTCTCAGCGATGGTCATAGTATTGTGCAACTCAGAGAAAAAGGGAGCACCAGTGTGAACAAAGCAAGTGTCAACAGAAATGACTCAATTGTAACATAAGTTTGCATCAAAATTGTCGCCGCGATTACATCAATGCCAATACAATCAGAAAAGACACAGTGTCTAAAACAAGTTCTCTTGAATCATGCCGTGACCTACGCTCAACGACGGAAGTTTTTCACTTCGACAAGAACTGTTTATTTTGTGGCAAACCTGCAAAATTTTCTGGCAAGAAACGTGGCATTGATGTTTTTCCCATACGAACTGTAGATTTCGCGAAGAATCTTCGGGATATTTGCAAAGAACGAAACGATGAATGGTCTGATGTTGTTCTTAGAAGAATTGCCTTAGCGCAGCTGATTTGCACGCTGCTGATTCAATTTATCATCAAACATGTAGCGTGAACTTTCATACTGGCAAACAAATTCCAACATCAAACAAAGGAGGGGATCTCCAACAACACCAGGTTGTAGCACCCACAGCAAAACCCCAAAACACCCAATGCAAAAACACAAAGCAGACAAGCACAAAAAAGAGACACGCAAGGGACATGGAACGTCAACGCACAACACAGAAACATCAAACACAAAGGACTACACATAAACCAACGAGACCAATGGGCAACCGGTGCCGACATAGGACGGCCATCTGCCACGGAAATAGCAGAAGGTATGGTTATCTTGGATTACGTGCGCACAACCCTCCCATTTTTCCTATTACCCAGAGGTCTCGAAGAACGTACAATTGTGGTGTAAAACAACCTCCTCACTGTCAGATGACCACACACAAACTAGACCGCAAAACGCAGGGGCCCAAGCAACACAGATGAATATGTAAATGGATATAAAAAGAGGGCCTACGTAATACATTCCGTGCTCTGCCGCCGCGAGCTCATATATGTTAGCACCCGAGGAGTCCGACTGACATTCAGAGAGGACAGATGGTCGGGGTCTGTCTTCTCTAAAGAGGTTTGGACAGGGCCCGTCATGGAGTCCCGTCGTCACAGTCAGTCAGAGTGCAAGTTTTAAGAATGCGCTTGTACAAGACTGTAGATTTGTCAAGTACCAAGCCTAGTGTCCGTCTGGTGACATTAGGATCATACCCACGGTATAAAAGGCATTTGATGATTCTGACGTATTTTCGATAATGATGTTGTCTATCTTTGATCCTTCTTATCTTGTTAATAATGTCACCATAAAATGCAGGTTGTGAAACACCCAAAGTAATATACTCTGTTGCCTGTATTGGTCCGAATTTCAGAAGAAGTTGACAATAATTTTTGTAAAATTTCCAGAAAGTCTTTACTAGTTTGTGAAAGCGAAAACCTTGTCCTAAAAGTTTCTTGGTAATTTGTAAATTTCTACTATGAAAATCCAAAACATCAGTACATGCTCTAGCATACCGGATGAGCTGTGAAATATAGATACCATAGGACGGTAATCTAGGAACATCACCGTCAAGCCAGGGGAAATTTACTATGTTAAATCCAAAATCATCTCTTTTGTCATACACACTTGTATGGATCTCTCCATTAACAATTTTGATATTTAGGTCCAAAAATGGTGTTTCTGTGTTTGAAACGTTTGCCTTGTTTAAAATCAATTCTTGTGGATAAATAACATTTTTATATTTCTCAAAAACAGGATTGTCGATAGCAAGAATATCATCCAGGTACCTAGAAGTACCAATGAAACATTTCACATCATCATTTTTTCTTTGTTTTTGAAGATTTTGGATAAATTCCTTTTCATACGTGTATAAAAATAAATCTGCAACAAGAGGCGCACAATTAGTACCCATTGGAATCCCTACAACCTGCTTGTACAGTTTCTCACCAAATCTTACATAAATATTGTCCAAAAGGAAGGACAAGGCAATACACAGGTCACCATATGTCCATGATTTGTATGATTTGTAATCTGTGGCGGAAAAGAAACCCTTCGATTCAGAAGTAAAAATATAAGTTTTCCCCTCTCGATCAAAACACCATTTAATGAGTTTGGACAGTCGATCATTTATTTTGTCGTGAGGAAGCGTGGTGTACATATTAGAAAAGTCGTATGAAGATATCGTATTTGCTTCAAAATTTCTTGATTTCATTTTGTCAATCACATCCCCTGAATTTTTAATAGACCAAAAGAAGTTTACGCCATTCCTGTTCATGACAGTTTCACAGTATTTTGCCACGTGTTCCTTTATAGCCGTGAGTGCTGACGTCAGATTTCTAGACAAAATTGTTGTTGAGCAGTTGCTAGAATTAGCAATGTATCGAAACTTGTAATGAGACTTGTGAAGTTTTGGTATACAGTATATTGTAGGGAGATCCAATTTAGAAATAGGGATGTTAAAAGAAGAAATTTCACTGTTATGTTTTTTCAAAATATTGGGAACACTTTCGTTGCTTTCGATATAAGTTTCAGTAGAGGAAAGTTCCGAAACTAATGTTGATATGTAGTAGCGTTTTCAAATAATTATGGTGTTGTTGGCTGCTTTGTCTGCAGGCGCGAAAACATATTTTTCATGTACATTACATAACTTGGATTTGAAATATCTTTCAGATTAAGAAATTGGATTTTCAAAAAGTTGAGGATTTTTGTGGTAGTTATCTATTCGAATATCGGTAATATCAAAAATGAGGTTTTTTCAGTCATTCAGAGCATGCGATTCGACTCCTTCCGATTTACACAATCGTTTGGTATAGGTATCTAAAGCTTCCTTTAGCACTTCGCGACATTTAATAAAATCTTTCTTGGATGGGATTCTATACTTAGGTCCTTTCTTAAGAAGACCACGGAGCTGCCTGTCTTTGATAATTCAAAAGTCACCTGTAATAATATGACCAGCTGGTTTATATAGATATGCAGACGTTGCACATTCTCAAGAAGCAGGACATGATTCAAGTATTTTAGGATCTTGTGTAACTTTGTTGTAGTTAAAAACGAAATGTCGAATAGGTCTTTTATATTTGTAACAAATAAGAGGAGGTTCTAAATTTTCAAAATATTGAGGAATGGCTACTTTGTACGCGATGATCCCGAAAAATATTAGAGATGTTCAGAAGATCAAATCCTTTGTTAATAAATGGAATTTTTATGAATCGTCTTTTAGGGGAGGTGTTTTTAACCAAAGGATATAGTTTATTTTGTGCGAATGCAACAATGATATTAAGCCTGAATCAATCAGTGTTTCCTAAGAATGCAACCAGTGCTTCAACCAAGACAGATTTTAATTGAACTGCTGCAACTGAAGAGAGAGCATGTAGCATTTCATGTCTGCCGCCGTTGCGTGCAATGATCAGTAGATCTTTGAGGGTACGATGTACTGTAGTACTTTTTCTGAGTTTTTTGTTTCTCCTTTTACCGTGAGACCTATGCTTCCGTTTAGTGTTAGGGCGGATTGAAAAACATTAATCTTTTGAAGAGGTCGAAGAAATGTTTCCTTGTCCATAAATCTGATCGCTTAGACCAAGGGGGTACGCAGTTTATAGTTTGGTTATCCAGGCAAGTTCAGCTTGTAAGCGGCGTTTTTTAATTTCAGTTTTACTTTGATTTTTAAGTTTTTGGAATGACTGAACTGGAGTAATTGTTATATCCGAAATTGAATAATTGTATTTATGAAAGTGATTATATAGGAAATTTCTTTGTTTTTTCTGACGCGAGTTTCTTATCTGATACGAATGACTTCGAAAACGAGATTTTAATGCCTGGCCTGTTTCCCCTACATATTGGGCGCCACATCCCTTGGCGTGTCATGTAATGACATAGATGACATCTTGATACGATCAATCAATGTCCTCATCAACTCGATTTTAAAGGTCTGCCCATTAACACTAGATTTAATTGTTGTGGAATTTCAATTGATGAGCGGACACATACCGCATCTTTTCCCATTGCACCTGCAAATGGTTGAGAACCCTCTATGTTTGTTGTTAAAAGTAGAGCCTGCAGATGGAGAAGTGGGTGCAATACGTCTACGGGGTGTTAATTTTAAAGGTGATAGAAGTACCTTTGGTGAGGAAAAAAGTTTCTTACTGTTAAATGTTGATGATGGGAAAGTTACTGTAGTAATAGAGGGTAATCTCAAAGGAGTTAATTTGATACGAGGCGACCTTAAAAATGCCATGATGAAATAATCGGTGAAAGGTGAATTATGACCCTGCGTAGAAGACACTACAACTTAGTCAAGTTAGAGAACGTAATGGAATTAAAACACTTCAAACATCGGGTCGCGGGGAATTGTATTACCAACTCTACACTGCAACACGAAAAAAGTGTAGATATAAAACAAAGGAGGGGATCTCCAACAACACCAGGTTGTAGCACCCACAGCAAAACCCCAAAACACCCAATGCAAAAACACAAAGCAGACAAGCACAAAAAGAGACACGCAAGGGACAAGGAACGTCAACGCACAACACAGAAACATCAAACGCAAAGGACTACACATAAACCAACGAGACCAATGGGCAACCGGTGCCGACTTAGGACGGCCATCTGCCACGGAAATAGCAGAAGGTATGGTTATCCTGGATTACGTGCGCACAACCCTCCCATTTTTCCGATTACCCAGAGGTCTCGAAGAACGTACAATTGTGGTGTAAAACAACCTCCTCACTGTCAGACTCACTATCAAAACATGATAATCTGGAATCGAAGCGAACAACCCCAGGAGGACCAAAGGACGATATAACAGAGAAATCATTCGCGAAGATAGTTCAGTATATAGAAAAACAGACAAAATGAGCCTGTAAAAGAAATGGAAGAGATGAGCGGAGAAAGGGCCTTAAGCGCAGCGCATGTTATCACCTTCAGGAAGACCGCGTCTTCTGTTTTGAATGAATTTCATAGTAAACAATGTAACGATAATGCAGAAGAAGAGAAAATGTCAATCATTAAGACCTCTGCAAAGCTGATAAAGACTTATATAATGTGCATTGACTCTTCAAAATCTGAGTATCCCTCTCCGGCAGATTTAGATAAGGAGGAAAACATAGCATTCTTACCTGACTCACTGAGACTATTTCTGAGGGCATTGTTCAGCGAAAACGATTGCTTGGTTAAGGTTGCGTCGGTTGGGCAGGCTATAATGCGGGCTACAAGACCAAGACCTATCATTGCACCACTACAGATGTCCCTTGGCATTCAAATGCACCATCACTTTGGATCGATACTTTTGTTGGACACACTGAATAGTCTTGGATTTGCATCATCGTACACAGAAGTTCAAAAGTTTGAATTGAACGCAGCTGCCTCTCAGGAAAGAAATACTTTATCACCAGGAAATGCAAACTCATTCACTTCCATGCAGACAATATCGACCACAACCTTCGAACATTGGATGGTCATGGGACGTTCCAAGATAAGGGTATTATTGCTACTATAACTCCTGGTTGAAAACTACATAGACGTGTTCCTAGACGCTCACCAACGCTACAGGAAAATGCAGAGCTTTCCAAAATCTCAGTGGAGTATTACAGAGCGCAACCAAATCAATCTTTGGATTTGCAATTTGAAAAAAAAAGTTGATTACGGATCACAGATAGTCGACTGTACTTGGAAACTTGACCTTTTGACCAAAGTATGCTTGTCTTTCTCAATCAAGGTACCCTCGTGATCAGCTGTTATGCACAAAGTTATGGATAATGACTGTCCAGGAAAATCTTCCGTTGTGTTCTTGTCGATAATCGGCAGTAATCCAAATTACTTAACTTGTGCATGTATCTACTCAACTCTCAACTTCGTTATCAAGGAAGCACAGGCACATGGTTTCACGCCAATTCTAACATTTGACCAACCGCTATATAGGAAGTCCCTGTACATAATAGAATTGGAACCTATCGATACCAGTAGTCCTTTGAAGTCTGTGATTCTTAGGCTTGGTGGTTTTCATTAAGAAAAGAGTTTTGCGGACTGTGTTGGTCATTTAATGGACGGGTTAGGATAATCAGAACTACTTGAAATTGTTTATGCGCCAAATACAGTTTCCCATATGCTTTCAGGAAAAGCAATGTCACGAGCAGTAAGGGGATATTTCCGTACTGACACGACGCTGACATCAATAATCCTGTCGAAGATTTACAGCATATCTCTTGTGGAGCCTGACAAAGACGCAGATGGAGAAGGTTATCCTTGCGACAATGACATAATTGACGTGGAGAAATTATTTGATTCAATGATGAATAGAGAAACAACCATAGCAGAAGTTTGTGGGAACCATACGTTGGACAAAATCAGTTGCAAAATAGAAAGTTTCGGGGAATCACATAAATAACTCCGGACAACAAGGCTATGGTTCCAATTCATGGACATGGTTTCTATTTTGCGTAAATTCATAAGGGCCGAAAGAATTGGGGATTGGAATCTTCATTTGGATGCTATTACAGAAATGCTACCATACCTTGCAGCATTTGGGCACAACAATTATGTGAAATCGGCCCGCGTGTATTTACAACAAATGTACAAACTCAAAGAAATCCAGAGGTTTCAGCTTTTTTCAGTCTGGGTACCATGTAGTGAGACGAAGTGACAAGTTCTGGGCTGGTCTGTCTACCGACTAAGTGATAGAACAGGTACAAATATTGCATGCATCATAGATGTACACGTGCAAAATGGTAAAATTTGAAAAAGAAAAAAAAATTGTCACGTAGGTTCTGAATAATGCTGATATTATTACTATCAATTTCACTTATAAAATATTAAATTGTTCAAGACTAAATTTCGTTATGAAATGGTATTTCATATTATCTATATTTCATTAGGTCTTGATGAGAAGTTTAAAGACCACTAGTGGCATGACACGTGGTAGAGGAATGACTGAGGGTCAGATAGCTCGGTGCATATTATCCATGCCGGACTGCTCGGAAATTAACCATGCCATGCAAGATTTCACTGGAGCAAACTATAATACTAGCGAGCAACATAAGGAGGATGTCGATTCAAGGCAGATAAGAGACCACAGAGATATAAAAACAATGATAGAATTTCTTGTGGAACGGGATCCTTTTGTTGACAGTAGCTTGGGAAACATAGAAACAGGCGTTACGGCTAATTCGTCTGTGAATGTTGATAATTCAAGGAGTTAGGAATCAAAATATTATCATCGACGGATGGTTAAAAGATAAACGAATACTCGTTCAAAAAGAAAGACCAATCTGTTCTACTAAGTGCCAAGTCTGCTATCAAAACTGACGATGATATTATTACTGTCGATTTCCAGCTACTGTTTCAACGTTTTCTTGCTGCAGCAAATAGCAACCAAAAAAAGAGAAAACTTAGCAGATATATTTACATATGAACTCTGCCGTCAGCCGAGATCAATCTTTGATGCGAGTGGACTGATGAGAATTCCACAGAAGTCGACCCTCGGAGATGCAATCTGGGGTAAAGGAGATTGTTGTGCTACTGATATAACAGAGACCGATGTTTACTATGTTATTGATGGTGGATCTTTACTTCATCGAATCCAATGGACACACGGACAGACCTTTGCTGAGATATGTCAGAAATATATAAATTTCATTCTTCACAATTACCAAACTTTACTATAGTGTTTGATCGTTACACTGCTGGTCCAAATACTAAGGGCTCAACTCATCAGCGACTTACCAAAGGAATTGTTTGTACAAAGTCGGGATGTAACGATACTGTGTAACACTAGATCACGATACGATACGAATCACGATACAACCCTCACGATACAATATGTATCACGATATACTTTTCTTTCGAATCCAACACTCACATATTCATTGATTCCAAAGAAAAACTTAACATACTTGCATCAATTTAGTCTTAACAGCATAAAGAGGGTTCTCACATGTTACATGGTGATGGGAATATACGATTGGATTTATACAATGTGTATTATAAGTAAATGGTACAGAAATATTTTCTCTCAATTTGTTACACTGTGCTTGATTTTGTTAAAAAAATGCTGTATCGTTGTGTATCGTTTGAATGGAAGATGTATCGTGATACGTATCGTCAAGCTACTGTATCGCGATACGAGTGTAAACGATATATCGTTACACCACTAGCGCATAGGTCATTTTTACGGGAAGAACCCCGTTTAAGTCAAAGAAAGAAATATTCTTGGCAAACGACGAGAACAAACAGAACTTTATCAGTTTGTTATGGGAAAAACTAACTGCATACGGTCTTCAAACAAAACAAGCTGAAGCGGATGCGGATGGTTTGATAGCATATACTGTTTTGGAGTCCTCTAAAACGATGCCAACTGTATTACATGGTGAAGATACACATCTTCTTGTTATACTTTTATATCATGCAGATGTGAATTCCAACAAGATCTTCTTCAGGACTTTAAGTTCATCAAAGGGTACAATGGGGGTATGGGATGTTTTGAAGGCTAAAGATGTTCTCGGTCCAGAACTGTGCTCGCTTTTACCATTGGTTCATGCTTTAAGTGGATGCGATACTAACTCACGGATGTTTGGCATTGTTAAAGGCGTTACTCTGAAGAAGGTGGAGGACAACAAATTTATTAAATCGAAAGCTCACAATGTCTGTAGTGCTAAAACAAAAGAAGAAATAGTAAGATCTGGTGAATAATTAATCTCATCTACGGTGGAGCACCATATGAAGGGTTGGACGTCTTTCGTTACAGAAAATTTGCAGGCTGAGCTTTAATGAATAAAACATGTGTCCAACTTTGCACCTTGCCACCAACATCTGATGCAGCTAAATTTCATATTCTGCGCAATTCTTACAGGTACAGTGTTGGATCGGAACAGATCCATTAGATCCGTGTGAGTGGGGATGGAAACTTGTGAATGAGGAGAAGCCTGTTCCAATCAAGTGTCTGAAAGGTGCAGCTTCCTCAAGCCTTCTTAATATCACAAGGTGCAATTGCAAAACCAACTGCGGTACAAAAAGATGTTCATGTAGAAAAAATGGACTTGAGTGTTCCTCGGCATGTGGGGAATGCAAATGAATGGTTGCTCAAAGTCTTATACAGATGTTGACGAATGAATGAGTTCTTATCTAACTGGCTATTTTTCTGTTAAAAATTTGAATTGTTAAAGTGACAGTGATGTATGAAACATCACTGACGAGGGTTTAGTACCCGAAACGTGCATGTCTGGTCCATGCTGTAAATTTATCAGGTTTTAAATGATGCTATTGAATTTAAAGACGTTTAACATTTGAACTACTTGGTGAGTGTCACTGCTGGTGGACCAAGAGTCCCCGAGGGCACATGTAGCCAAGTTCGATCAACTTCGGTTGATCGTCCGTCTCTTCAACGCATTTGAAATTTTTTGTTGCAAAATTTCTTGAAATTTCTAAAACGTGGGTCCTGTAGCATCATATCCCACCCATTCTGCTACGTCTTTTGGTACATTTTTGGACTTAATAATTTTCATACGTTTTGGTCAAATTACATTGTTTAGACTGAGGATCACTGACGAGGGTTTAGTACCCGAAACGTGCATGTCTGGTCCATGCTGTAAATTTATCAGGTTTTAAATGATGCTATTGAATTTAAAGACGTTTAACATCCATATTCATCTGAATGAAAGATCTTTGAATTTGAGGTTTGGTTTTATGAAAATAATTATGCAGCAGATCAGTTTTCAAATTCAAGGCCAAGATCACTTGACTTATTTAAAGGATTGGTCACTAGGGTTACACGAAACAAAATCATTAAGACCACAGTGAATACTTACGGTCATATTGGTTTGTTCATGTCCGAAATTGTAATCAATTTAATAGGATTACCGAAGCATAAAGATCTCGTGATGTACGAGTTGTCGGTATGTACGTATGTACGATGCACTACATTATAAGGTATATTTTTTAACTGCAAGATGCTAGAATAAATCATTTGTGAGAAGAAGAAACCTTACCCTACCATATAATAAAAATAATAGATATTATTTTATCAAAATAAGAGGTTTTTGCACAACAAAATGAAATATAAATACCCAAAGATATTGACTTAAATGAAATTCAATAACAATTCATTCTACTACATTTCATAAGACGGTTTATTTTCTAAATGAAAATAGCTTAAATCCATTATTGTAGCTAAGGTAATGAATTTGTAGAATTTCCCAAAAATCTATTACTTTCAAATGAAAAACAGGTATTTTACACAAAAATGAAGTAGAAAATATACTCTTTTTGTTTCAAACATGTAATTTATGATTGAACCTAGATGATTTACAGTTGAAAATACATTCCTATAGAATAAAATGAATATTCTCCAGAAATCAGCGACTTTTGAATAGAAAATATGTTTTCCCCTTAAAAAAACACTTGAATTATGAAAGAAATGTCAGTTAAACTTACATTACATGATAGAGTGTGAAAAGCTACACAGGAAAATACCTTTCAATCATTGACTTCATAATTGATAAGGGCTTTTAAGATTAATATACAGAAATATGAGATTTCCAATTGAAAACACAGGTTTTTGTATAAAAAATGACAATTTCCAGGTTTGCCGAAAAAGAGGAATATAAAATATGTGCCATCTAAAAGAGTAGACTTTAAAGATATTTTTCAAAGCATCAATGAACGATCATATGAATCCTGGGAAACTGAGAAGCAAGAAGAAATTAAAATTTTCTCAAATTTCCGTGATTTTTTTTAAATTGAGTTTTTATCCCAAAATACACAGTAAAAGTAGGAAGTTGGACTAAAAACTTATTCCATATGAAAGAGCACCAAAACTACTACATATTTACATTTTCATATTTCTAAAAATCTTCATCCATATGAAATTTTTTTCCAATTTTCGACTAAAAATCCACGTTTGACCTCAAAATAAGTATTTCTCCTTTGTCGTATGCTCGCGATTTTTGATATACATTAGAACATCAATTAATACACCATTTGCACACAAAAACATTTCTATTGCAATTAGTTTGAGGTTAGCCCATATTTTTGGCTAGAATGACTGGACTAAACGCACAACACAGAAACATCAAACACAAAGGACAACACACAAACCAACGAGACCAATAGGCAACCGGTGCCGACTTTGGACGGCCATCTGCCACGGAAATAGCAGAAGGTGTGGTTATCCTGGATTACGAGCGCACAACCCTCCCACTTTCCCGATTACCCAGCGGTCTCGAAGAACGCACAATTGTGGTGTTAAACAACCTCAGTGTCACTTCTGTTTGACCAGGAGTCCCTGAGGGCACATGAAGCTAAGTTCGATCAATTTCGGTTGATCGTTTCTTCAACGCATTCTACAATTTCTGTTATCAATATTTCTTTAAATTTCAAAAAAGTGGGTCCTGTAGCATCATATCCCACCCATCCTGCTACGTCTTTCGGTACGCTTTTTCGACATGGTAACTTTCACACTTGTTTTGCATATTACATCGTTTAGACTTGAGAATCACTGACGAGGGTTAAGTAGCCGAAACGTGCATGTCTGGTCCATGCTGCCAATTTATCTGCTCTTAAATGATGATATTCAATTTGAAGACGTTTAACATCCTCACTGTCAGATGACTACGCACAAACAAGCCCGCAAAACACGGGGCCCGATGGCACCTACCGATACATGATAACAAGTTGCATGTATACATGATCATATCTGCAGTTATCTTAATGCCTGTGTTAAGTTAACACAAGAAATACAGACAAAATAGTAAAAATTATGGATGTTTCCCGAAAACAATAATTTTGACACCAAAAGTTTGATTTTCTAAGTGTCTTTGACCTTTCAGTAATGGTAATGAATGACCTTGGCCTTTAACCCTTGTATGACCTTGAAGATTTTTGTTTGAAAGCCCAGATCACGAAAAACAGTTTGCAAAGTTTCATCAAATTATCCCAAGAAAGTAATGTGTAATACATCTCCAACATATTTGGTACATAATTTCTCATCAATGCAAAAACAAATTTTCACACAGGGATGCAAATGACCTTGATCTTTATGAATTGCCATAAGTGACCTTCACGTTATGTGTGCCCCCCCCCCTTCATTTGGCGCACAATATTTCATCTACGCAATGACAAAATGATTATCCGAGATAGGAACTTTGCGCGCATTTTCATTGTTATGTCTCAACAGTAGTTTGGAGCTATCTAACAATATTCGAAAATGGTCTGTTTCTCTTTCAATTTCACTCTTATAAATTATCAAATGTGTATATAGCAGCAAAACCAATTGTTCTCATTCACTGATTTGGATTTCCATAACTACGTACTCTTCCATCAGAAGGGATATTGTTCTCATTCACTGATTTGGATTTCCATAACTACGTACTCTTCCATCAGAAGGGAATACTTTGAGACGTATTTTCAACATTCGGGTATTCCCAAACAATAATGTTCTTGAATGTACAATCAAATGAAGTCATCTATGAACATGCATGTTACTATTTGGAACGGAATTATGTCATTTGATTTTTCTGTTGGGCAAAATTGACCAACGAAGAGACAATGTTAAATGTACCGAACGGACATTACCGTGAAAAGGTCTTTACATATAAGGAATGTTAAATGTCTTCAAAGTCAATAACCATCATATAAGAACAGATAAATCTGCAGCATGGACCAGACATGCACTTTCGGGTACTTGATCCTCGTCAGTGATCCTCAATCTAAACAATGTAATATGGCCAAAAGTGTGAAAATTATTATGTCCGAATTACGTAACACGATGGTAGGGATGCGATGCTACAGGACCCAGGTTTTAGAAATTTAAAAAAAAATTTTAACAAAACTTTTCGAATGCGTTGAAGAAAGGAGGGGATCTCCAATAACACTAGACCGCAGCACCCACAGTTGAAGAAACGATCAACCGAAATTGTTGAAGAAACGATCAACCGGTCCACCAGCAGTGACACTCACCATCTAAAATCTTTTGAAGCAGAATGACATTAAGGTTACTTATCTTTGTACCTTACATGTTTATTCGCACGAGTCATAAAAGATGATTTCTATCAACTCTTATAATCAGTATGAAACGTTTGCTCATTAACATGTACATTGTACGAATGACACTATCCAAACCTCATTTAAAAGTTTGTCAGACTTACCTGGTGTCTCAGCTTGAATTCGCTTCAGTCAACATAAGGAAGACTCTATACTTTTTTATATCCAAATGCAAAGTTTTTTCCGTTGCTTAATCAATGCGTTTTTAATCTTATCTTAAGCTTATCACGTCACTTTCCAGATAACACGACTATTTGCTTATACAAGTCAAGTTAAGTTTGTTGCGATGATTTAGTGAAGCATATCATCATTTCAACAAATAACCCCTCATCAGTGATGCATGCGGCCAATGTACAGATAATAAATGTCTCTTTTGGGAGATTTCTATATGCCTGGATGATATTGAGGGTTGTGCGCAAGCAATTCTGAAAACATAACATTTTTCATTGATTGAAGCTGATTAATACAGATTATTACCTTTATTTAGCTATATATGAACACCAAATGTAATTCCCTGAGATGCAACTATTAACCGGGACGTGTTGCATTTCGCATGTTAAGCTCGTGACGACACAATGCATGAGTTCTACAGAAACATGTCGTGAATTTTAACGTCACCATTTTAACCTAGAAAATGCGATTTCAGAAAACAAGAATGAAACAGACAACTCTTGTGCATATATATAGAATAAATGTCAGAATATGTGTTTTGTTTCGAGTATGCAACACATAGCAAGTGCATTTATCGCATGAAATGTGTTAACGCGTATTACGTGTACGATAAATGCACTTGCCGTGTGTTGCATACCCGTAACAAAACACAAATTAAGACATTTGTTCTGTATGTGAATGGATTTTGTCCTATGTTTTCTTTTGAAACGACATTCATGACAATATGTTTGGTTTTAATTGTCATCCTCTGTGTTATTTGCTTTGGTCACTTCAACGTTATCGTGTTGTATTTCACTTTTTTAATATTGAAAAAGTTCACTGAATGCTTAAACAACCATATACAGTTGAATATATTAGAATAGGGTTATTTATTATTCCATTTTTTGTCAAATTAAGGGCATACAAAAACGATAAACAAAGAATACTAAAAAAACCAACAAAGAACAAGAAGAAAATAAATGAAAATAAAAGAGGGGAACCTAGATTATGTTGGATGGATGTAATATATGATATATAGTATTACAATGAAGGATTTTAAAGAATGTACAAAAGCTGTTATTTCATGAATGATATGGTAACATTTAATTTTTTCATAGTGTCTTGTGAGAACATTTTATCTTTTTATGTAACATTTGAATAGAATTCATAATTTGCAAAAATTCATTCATATTACTACTTTAATTGGACATGAGCCATATAAATATATCATTATTTGAAAGTGAGGAGAAAATGATAAACCTGTCTTTGACAAATATCGATAATGACCATATCCCAATACACAGTACAAAATCGATAATTCAGACAATCATAAACCGAAGGCATACAAAGACCTTTCCTCCAAACACCACAAAAATGTTTAAAATCTGAATAATATCTGCTTCAGTGTACTTATTTTAAGAATCGGACTTTTCTTTAACAACAATTAATTTATATTTTCGATTGCTGTTCTGGCTTGTAAACGCATTACTTATAATTTTTGCGAGTCTTTCTTTTAATTAAGAATGTGGAATTGTTGTGTAAAGTGTCGAAAAATCAAAGGCTTTGATCGAATAGAGTCTATCGAAATGAGTAGATTTCAGATGT
The DNA here is from genome assembly GCA_033119305.1 of Pinctada imbricata. Classification (NCBI taxonomy): domain Eukaryota; kingdom Metazoa; phylum Mollusca; class Bivalvia; order Pterioida; family Pteriidae; genus Pinctada; species Pinctada imbricata. Next base: position 9,696,769 of record VSWD01000003.1, on the reverse strand, counting down.
TCTAAAAGTTCCTTTGAATTCTTTAAAATCCACATCTGATTTATACCGCTTCGAGAATATACTGTCGAAAAATATTTTTGAAGTCCAGATTGAATTCCAGTTAAAACTTTGGTGAGTAAGATCGATACAGATTTAGTTTAACATTTTATGAACCCGCGCTGAAACGTTGTTTGTATGGATTTTCATTAGGTATGCAATATAAGTATGGTAAATCTAAATCTAAATTGTTTGTGTAAAAGTGAAAGGAAGCGAGAGCTGATTTGTGGTTATATATTATTTTGGACGTAGAAAGATCTATTGGAATGTAAGTAGGAATCCCAGGTGTCGAATTTAAACCCAACTCTTTTACAAGGCTGTCAAAATAGTAATTTTTGCATGTCTGCTAGTGTTATGACGTAATGCTCTCGGAGTTGGGTCAGCTCTGTAATAATATCAGGGTCATTAAAGATAGACTCGAATCTGGTGTTCACAGTTGATTGTAAGTTGTAAATTCTAGATAAAAGTAACCCTCTGACTGGAAAGGGTGTCAAGTTGTACGTTCCCTTTCTTTGCCCAACGTTTTGCATATTCCTCACATGAATCCATGATAATTTTGAAATTTCGTAGATTAAATGAAGGCAGTGGATCTCCAACAAAACCCTGTTGCAGCACCAACAGCAAAACACCAAAACACCCGATGCAAAAACACAAAGACGAGCATACTAAGAGACGAAAAAGAGAATACGACGTAAACATCAAGCACAAAAGACTACACATAAACCAACGAGGCCTATGGGTAATCGGTGACGACTTTGGACGGCCATGAGCCACACAAGCAGCAAATGGTGTGGTTATCCTGGATTACGTGCACACAATTCTCTCACTTCACCTCAATACAGTAAAATTTATTTCACCATCTACATGGACTAGATTATAACTGAATGTCGACGACCTTTATACAGTTCATACTTCATTTCAAATGATTCCTTTTTTGCACGGAATGCAAAACAAAGTATGCAAGTCTGAAACAAAAGAGGAACTCCTCAGGAACAGCTACAAATTATGATTTTGGTTCCTTCTTTCATCGAAAAGGATTCAAAGATAGCTATATTACGCACATTGATTTCTTTTAAAAATTAACGAATGTATCGTAGTATCGAAGTGACTTCTAATGACAAAAGGATTACCATTATTTAGAACATGTGAATACACTTTTATCATGATCAAAGATGGTGTAATCTCAAATCTATTGCGAACCGGGGATTTAAACACAATCTAATAGAATAAGCACAATCATATCGGATTTTATTCAATATTTCATAAAAGATTATATGCTACTAATAATGATGAGAAATCGATTGTAAACTGTAATTAATATTGCTTCGAACAAGATTTAAAACCAAACTTAATGAACCAGACATCATAGGTTAAGGAATTGCAATGATTGTATCAATGCGGTGCAGGATAACTTCCAAATACAAGCAGTTTAAATAAATACCATTGCACAATTTAGAAATACAGTCATACAATGGACATCGTATTAATGCTTGGATAACAACACTTCTGAAAATTATTCTGATATATTGGAATTATCAAATGTATTTCTAAATACGATAAAGGTTGGTATGGCTGCTTGCGGAATATTAGTTAAACGTTTTTAATCTTCTCCTTTTTAATTCTACATGTGTTTGGTCAAGATCTGAATAATCATTCTGGTACTTTATTCATAATTAAATTAAGGATTTTCGATAAAAAGACATATTATAAGTCAACAACAATGCTTTCATATATCTTTATTTTAGGTCTATAATGGAAGTTAACGATTCCAGCTCAGTTGACCTAGAAATAAGCCAGTCAACAACAATTGGTTTAAGCTGTCAAGAGGGTAACAACGATGATAGATATTGTGTGACATGCCATGGAGATTGTTGCATTAAGTGTATCACATCTTCACATAAAGATCACAATATTCTGCTTGGTTCACATTCCATAGTACAAAGCATAAAACGTTTCCCTACTGATATGTGTACCTCACACGAGGATGAGAAGCTGTCAATGTATTGTGTCACATGCAAAACCCCATGTTGTCACACATGTATAGACGAAAACCATGATGGACACCCCATGTCCACAATCAAATCAATAGCAAAGCAAGCAGATTCTCTTCACGCAAAACTAGTTGATGTCTTACCAGAGACAAAGTCAAGGTGCATCAAAATGAGGGAGGATCATGACGATTATGTAAAATCAGTGAATATAGCCACCACAGCCATTAAAAGCCATTTTGAACGACTTCGTTCAAAAATTGACGAGATGGAAATTAAAATGATTCAACCATTGATTGCTGAATGTGAAGAAGTAAACTCAATGCAAACAGATATCGGACAGCCATTACTCGAAACGGAATGCTTGGTAGAATTGTACAATGCAGCTAATGAAGAGGATAACCATTTCAAAAAGGTCATCTTTTTTTCTAATTGTCCTCCCCTTGAAAGTTTGGATTCTCAACATGTATCTCTTCCTGAACCGGTTGCGTTTAAACAAGTTCCATTGGATTTTCTAAACACTGAGAAGATTGCAGGGTGTGTTGTACGCTCCAGTGGCCAGTCTTTCCATAATAGAAAATCTAGCAGCACTTGCAAAGAACCGCAAATTTATGATGTGTTAAAATTTACCTCAATTGATACTAGTCTAGAAGGTAAGGTCTTTCATTCGACGGATGGAGAAAGTTGGATTATTTCAAAAGGCGATAATACAAATCTTGGATACAGGGACGTTCTAGGATCAAACATATCTATTCTTGACAAAACATTTAATTATCAAGAAGTTTTCAAAACGATAGAATATGAAGTCAGTGATGCTTCACTTGTTCCGCCATCTGATTTAATTTACACAGACCCATATCACAGCAAGGTGTGGCAGATAAACAAATCAGGATCAAACAGACTGGTATTCGATACTTATCCATTGACTCCAAACGGGATATGCGCTACGAGAGACAAAATACTCGTTCTAGGACTTGAAGATTTCGGCATTGACGAGTCAACGTTTATGATAAGAATGTATTCCTTGAACTCTCTAAGATTTCTGGATGAAATAGAAAAAGATGAACTTGGGAAGCCATTGTTTTCGTCAATTACACGTATCTTAGAGAACTCGCTGGACGATCTCATTGTTGAAGAAAGTGGGCAATTATTGTGTGTTAGTAGACAAGGAAATGTGAAATGGAAATTAGAGAAAAAATTTACTCACTATTGCTTTGATGAATATAATAATATATTTGCAGCATTTGAAGATGACATTAAAGTGCTAAATAGTAGCGGCGAGTATATAGAAACGCTTTTGACAAAGAAGTATTTTCTAAAACATCCTACCTCTTTATCAATTGACAACGATGGTGTATTGTGGATAGGACAGGGCAGTAATACTAAGCTTGTAAAGTATCGAAACAAGAGAAAGAAGAATGAAAATCCGACGGGTAGTGAAATGGACTAATCTAGTTTCGTTATAAATAAAAAAAAACCTCATTCTTGAAACAATAATTTGTTAAAGAAATGTCTGAGTCTAAAAATTATAACACTGAAGCTGATATCATTCAGATGTTAAACTTCCTGATCGACAACATTTATGTGGTATTTGGAGGAAAGGTTTTCCAGCAAATTGTCGGAATTCCAATGGGGACCAATTGTGCATCACTCCTTGCCGACAGTTTCTTTACTCGTACGAGGCTGAACTCGACACCTGGAAATCAAACTTACACTTCTATTCATCTGTGTTGCTTGGACCCCTGTGTTTTACGGTCTTGTTTGTGTGTGGTCATCTAACAGTGAGGAGGTTGTTTTACACCATAATTGTGCGTTCTTCGAGACCTCTGGGAAATCGGAATAGTGGGAGGGTTGTGCGCACGTAATCAAGGATAACCACACCGTCTGCTATTTACGTGGCAGATGGCCGTCCTAAGTCGGCACCGGTTGCCCATTGGTCTCGTTTATGTGTAGTCTTTTATGTTTCATGTTTCTATGTTGTGAGTTGGTGTTCCTTGTCCCTTTTGCGTCTCTTTCTGTGGGTATCTGTTCTGTGTTTTTTGCGTGGGTGTTTTGGGATTTTGCTGTGGGTGCTGCAACCTAGTGTTGTTGGAGATCCCCTCCTTTCTTCAATAAATCTTTCTGTCTCGGAAATAAGGGATAACGGAAAATCAGCTCTCGCTTCCTTTGGCTTTGACACAACAAATTTAGATTTAGATTTACCATACTTATACTGCATACTTAAAATGCATAAAATCCGTACAAACAACGTTTCATCGCTGGTTTCCCAAAATTGAACAACCCAATCTGTATCGATCTAACTCATCAATACTTTAACTGAAATCAAATCTGGACTTCAAAAATATTGTTCGACAGTATATTCGCGAAGCCGTATTACCTTGATGTGGACTTTGAAGTATTCAAAGGAACTTTTAGAACACCCCTCATTTAAATAGAGTCCATTTGATTAAAGCCTTTGTTTTTCGACACTTTATGCAACAATCCTAAGTTTTTAAATTAATGTGAATGAAAGACTTGCGAAGATTATAAGTTACGCGTTTACAAGCAAGAACGGCAATTACAAATATAAATGTTTTGTTGTTAATTATGACAAAACCTACGTTGCTAAAAAAAATCCGAGTCTAAAATAGATACACTGAAGATACACATCTATAATCCAACACTCGCGGATGTCCTCAGCAGAAATAATCCTTAGGAGCTTAAAGTCAAAGAAACTACAGAGACAAATAATTCAGCATCCTATTTCGACATAATGGTGTCCTTCGACACTGATGGTCACATGAGCACCTCTATGACAAACGTGACGAATTCCATTTGAAAAGAAGGGAGGAGATCTCCAACAAGACCCCTTTGCAGCATCAACAGTAAAACACCAAAACACCCGATGCAAAAACACAAAAGACGAGTACAGCATGAGACGGAAAAGAGACATACGATATGTAAACATCAAACACAAAAGACTACACATAAACCGACGAGACCAATGGGTAACCGGTGCCGACTTTGGACGGCCATCTGTCACGCAAGTATCAAATGGTGTGGTTATCCTGGATTTCGTGCGCACAACCCTCTCACTTCTCCAATTACCCAGAGGTCTCGAAGAACGTACAATTGTGGTGTAAAACAACCTCCTCACTGTAAGATGACCTCACACAAACAAGACCGCGAAACGCAGAGGCCCCAGAGACACAGATGAATATGTAAATGGATATAAAAAGAGGGCATGCGTAATACAGTCCGTGCTCTGCCGGCTGTAGCGAGCTCATGTATGTAATCACCCGAGGAGTCCGACTGACATTCAGAGAGGACAGGTGGTCGGGGCCCTGTCTTCTCTAAAGAGGTTTGGACAGGGCCCGTCATGGAGTCCCGTCGTCACAGTCAGTCAGAGTGCAAGTCTCAAGGATGCGCTTGTACAAGACTGTAGATTGGTCAAGTACCAAGCCTAGTGTCCGTCTGGTGACATTAGGATCATATCCACGATATAAAAGGCGTTTGATGATTCTGACGCATTTTCGATGGTTATGCTGCCTACCTTTGATCCTTTTTATTTTGTTTATCATATTACCATAAAAGACAGGTTGTGTAATACCCTTAGTAATGTACTCCGTTGCATGTATAGATCCGAATTTTAAAAGAAGTTGACTGTAATTCTTGTAAAATTTCCAGAAAGTCTTAACTAGTTTATGAAAGCGGAAACCTTGACCTAAAAGTTTTTTGGTAATTTGTAAATTTCTACTGTGAAAATCCAAAATATCAGTACATGCTCTAGCGTACCGGATGAGCTGTGATATGTAAATGCCATATGACGGTAATCTTGGAACATCACCGTCAAGCCAAGGGAAATTTACTATGTTGAATCCAAAATCATCCCTTTTGTCATATACACTTGTATGAATCTTTCCGTTTACAATTTTCATATTTAGGTCCAAAAAGGGTGTTTCTGTATTTGAAAGGTTTGCCTTGTTAAGGGTCAATTCTTGTGGATAAATTTCATTCTTATATACTTCAAAAGCAGGATTGTCAATGGTTAGAATATCATCCAGATACCTAGAAGTATTATTGAAACATTTCAGCTCATCAAATTTTTTTTTGCTTTTGAAGATTTTGGATAAATTCTTTTTCATAAGTGTATAAAAATAAATCTGCAACAAGAGGCGCACAGTTAGTACCCATAGGAATTCCTACAACCTGCTTGTATAGATCCTCACCAAATCTAACATAAATATTGTCCAAGAGGAAGGACAAGGCATTACACAGGTCACTACATGTCCATGATTTGTATGATTTGTAGTCTGTCGAGGAAAAGAAACCCTTCGATTCAGATGTACAAATGTAAGTTTTTCGCTCTCGATCAAAACACCATTTAATGAGATTAGATAATCGATTATTAATTTTGTCATGAGGAAGTGTGGTGTACATATTAGAGAAGTCGTATGAAGAAATCGTATTGGCTTGGAAATTTACAGATTTCATTTTTTCAATCACATCCCCTGAATTCTTAATAGACCAAAATAAATTTACATCGTTCCTGTTTAGAACCGTTTCACAATATCTAGTTATGTGTTCTTTAATAGCAGTAAGTGCTGACGTCAGAGTGCTGACGTTTGAGCATCAAAAAACCTTCCTTTTCTGATTAGTAACTCCCTTCATCGCCTGCTTATGGCGTCTTCATGTATCAGTTGATACGCTATGCCAGAGCAAGTACCAAATATAAAGAGTTTATTCTGAGAGCTTTGCGTCTTTCAGATAAGCTTCTCAGTCAGGGATACGTTTGTGACCGACTAACATCGTCACTGAGGAAATTCTCGGTCGATATGGGGAACACTATGATGTGGTACTCTCCAGAATAATGGAAAATATTCTGTCATAGACCATTTGAACCATCCAACCACAGATTATACTTAAATCGTCCGAAATGGAAGTAACCGGATGTGACAATTCTACCGAATTGAAGAGACAGGTGTTGCATGCAAGCAGGAGATGCTGACTCTTCTTGGCCACCTGGTATCACTCCCATATTGGGAGTTCGTTTCTTTTCATTTGAAGGAGGTTTTGTTTTTTGCTTTGGTTCCTGTTTTATCCTGATTTTACTTGCCTTCGGTTCATGATTTTCTGAATTACCGATTTTGATTTTAACTTCACTTACAGATACATAGACGATCAGTTGTCCATCAATAATCCAAACTTCGCTGATTACCTCAGCAGAATCTATCCTTAGGAGCTTAAAATCAAAGAAACTACAAAAGACAAATAATTCAGCATCCTATTTGGACATAATGTTTTCCTACGACACTGATGGTCACATTAACACCTCTATGACAAACGTGACGACTTCAATCTGAGTAGCAACTCGCAACTCCCTTCATCGCCTGCTTATGGCGTGTTTTAAAGGCCGACGTTGGGAACCATCCGGTCGTTAATAGTTATACCTGAGTGACATAAGCTTGATAGGCGTGGCATACCGTCTTTGAAGACAACGCCGTCTGCGAGCGGTGTGTTACATCAAAGACAAACCGACAGGTAATCCTTTATTATGCTAATGAGATACCCGAGTGTCATTTTGTTTTAAGCTGTCAATCAAAAATTGATAGGGGTAAAAGGATTAAAGGGCACCAATCAGATACCAATAAGAGATGTTAACCCTATAGCGGTCAGTGAGGAAATGACAGATAATTTACCTGTCCCCTTATATAGTCCCCCGTCGGCCTTTAAATACCTCAGTTGATACGCTATGCCAGAGCAAGTACCAAATATACTGAGTTTTTCTGAGAGCTTGGCGTCTTTCAGATAAGCTTTTCAGTCAGGGATACGTTTGTGACCGACAAGGTAAGAAGTCCCACGGTCGATTTGGAGAACTCGTCACACACTATGATGACCCACTCTCCAAATGCTGGACGATTTTCTGTCATAGACCATTTGAACCACCAAACCATAGATCATACTTAAATCTTCCGAAATGGAAGTAACCGGATGTGACAATTCTACTGCATTGGCGAGACGTGTGATGCTCCGCGAGGGGTTTGACAGTAAGTGTTTTGAATATTTTTCCCTGACATTGTCGCCATAGCACTTTCTAGATAGACGGCCATTTTGAATTCGTGCATGAACATCGACGGCGGGTGCGGCTAGCCAACAGGGGATGCTTACTCCTCCCGGGCACCTGATCCCACCTCTAGCTTGCTAGGGGTCCATTGATGCTCAATTTGGTATCTATTGTGAGTGCTGTTGAGATTATCGTCAGGATCTTCTTTAACTCATTTGTGTCACACTTATGCCCTTTGCCGTGTGGAGCTCGTAAAAAATTTCCCCGCGAGGGGTTTGACAGTAAGTGTTTTGAATATTTTTCCCTGACATTGTCGCCATAGCACTTTCTAGATAGACGGCCGCAGAGAGCGCATGCATTTTATATACTTCCATTTTGAATTCGTGCATGAACATCGACGGCGGGTGCGGCTAGCCAACAGGGGATGCTTACTCCTCCCGGGCACCTGATCCCACCTCTAGCTTGCTAGGGGTCCGTCGATGCTCAATTTGGTGCTCTATTGTGAGTGCTGTTGAGATTATCGTCAGGATCTTCTTTAACTCATGCATGCAAGCAGGAGATGCTGACTCTTCCTTGGCACCTGGTCTCATTCCCATATTAAGAGTTCGTTTCTTGTCATATAGTTGAGGTTCTTGTTCGTTTGCTTTGGTTCATGTTTTATCCTGATTTTATATGCCTTCAGTTTATGATTTCTGAATGATTGATTTTGTACTATGTATAGGGATATGGCTATTTTCGATATTTGTCATATTGCTTAATATTTCGTTCGTTCTTTTACATCGATCAACTCAAACGTATACCCGTGTTGGGTAAAATGTATAACTAAATGAACCTCTAGGTTATCCCTTGTATCAAGAGAGTTTTTACATTATGATTTAATCATCTCCATTGTAAATTATATGAACCCAATATGTAAGGGAAACAGACCAGTACTTAAAATCTCGTTTTCGAAATCATTCATATCAGAAATCCGAATGACAACCGGGTGATCAATGCAATATGCGGAAGATACGGACAGTTCAGTACAGCCATTTGTCATCATCATAGCACGATTCTTTATTGGATATTACTTCTATATTATAAACAATATATACTTTACACATTGTCATATTTCTTGAAAAGGCGATGAACTTTATAATATACATATTGCCCGTGTAGAAAAAGGAATAGAAAAGAGAGATGAAGAAATATAAGATAAGAACGGAAAGAACAGAGCTGATGAGAGTTCCTCACCGAGCTCTTCGGAAAAAGAATCATAAAACCGGGCTGATGAGATTATCATCGGTTTGCTTCATAGACATGTGACCCTATATTTTAAATGAATTTCAAGAAAATGTAAAGTATTAATAAACTTCATTAGAATTAGTTTTGTTAATGGTGTCGTGCTGTAAGTGGTTTTAAGTAATAGAAGCATCTGAACAAGTATATATATTTATATCTTTTTTTTTAATGGCCTCTATCCTCCAATAATATTAAAAGGTAGAGAAATGAAGACCATTTTTTCTAAAATCTAAGAAGGAAAAATAGAGGAGAGAGAGAGAGAGGGATGAAGTTGAAAACTTAATTAATTATCTGCAGCATCGATAATATTATCGTAGCATTCCCATTTTTTAAATTAATTTTTATTTTTAAAGCTTATATATTTTTCAATTTGGATGTAATATTCTATCTGTTTCTTGAGTTGGTCAAAAATAGGTATATCTTCATTCAGTTTTCTTTGATATATGTACTTTTTGTAAAGAAGTAAAATTGTATTTACTGCATGCTTATTTTTGTCTGAATTCCCCAAAATCACATCTTTTTCTGATAACCTTACAGTATAGATGTTTTGAATACTATTTAGCCAATTTTCCAAATGAGCAAGAACTGGTGTCACTTTATTACAATCATAAAACAAATGTTTGATGGATTCTTCGCATTGTTTACAAAAAGTGCATAGTGAGTTGTTTCTCATATTCATTATATATAAACTCTTGTTGGTACCAAGTATTCTGTGTACAATTCTGTATTGTAACCATTGTAGATATGTATCTTCAGTATTAAAAAAAATATTTTCATTACATTTTGCCAATTGAAATTTTCCAGATCTAACTCTGATTCCCATTTTTCCATGTATTTTCGTTCAAAAGAGTTTTCAGAAATGAAAGTGTCATATATAGATTTCGAGCCTTTCTTATCTTTAATCAACAGATATATTGGTTTTGTTATATTTGGAGATAATTTAATGTTGTCATTATTACTGATTAAGGGATATTCTTTACGAACAGCTTGTATGATACCGTGATACGTAATGAAACATAAATTTGTATCATATAGAGATGTAAATTCTGCAAATGATAAAAAAACTACCTGATTGGTGGAATAAGGGCAACCGGGACTTGTTAAGTTTCCTATGCTGCTGATATTATCGTTGCACCCATAAGGCGCTGCAGTGTTAAGATTTTTAATCCAGAACTCTTCTCTCTTGTGACGGAAAGGTGTGCTCAAATTAGGATTGTTTGTGGGGTGATATATTTTCTCCAGGATTCTGACTCTCATAGATAAAACAGAATGATCGGCCTGGTCAAAATGTCGGTAAAGAAGTTGACTTATTTATTATTTATTTTTGACCGATGTCCTGACATTCTGATTCGGAGCTTTCCTTTGGTTTCATCCACATAAATCAATCCACAAAGTGAACACTCTATTCCGTGCACAACATTAGATGTCATAAAGTTTAGGTTTTCAAAACTATGCGTGTTAAATGTTTGTTTTGTGAAATAACTTGAGAATGAAGTGTCTATTATTATTCAAATTTGGTTTGAAATTTTATTCAAGAAGGTACAGAGTTGGAAGCCTTCGGTATTATTAAGAAATAATGATTGATTCAAACTTAATATCATTGTTGCATTCGCACAGAATAAACTTTATCCTGTCATTAAAAGCATCCCCCTAAAAGACGATTCATAAAAATTCCATTTATTTACAAAGGTTTCAAACATCTCTAATATTTTTCGGGATCATCGTGTAAAGAGTACTATTCCTCAGTATCCTGATAATTCAGAACAATTATAAAAAAAACTATTCTAAATTTAACTACAATAAAGTAACATCAGATCCTGAAATACTTGACTCAAGTCCTACTGGTAGCATCATATCCCAACTATCCTGCTACATCTTTCGGTACATTTGGACATCATAATTTTAATACTCTTTGGCCATAATACATTGCTTAGAGTGAGGATCACTGACGAGGGTTAAGTACCCGAAACGTGCATGTCTGGTCCATACTATGAATTATTTGTTCTAAAATGATGCTATTGAATTCGTAGACGTTTAACATTTTGAACTACTTGTTGAGTGTCACTGCTGGTGGACCAAGAGTTCCCGAAGGCTCATGCGGCCAAGTTCGATCAACTTCGGTAGGTCGTTTGTCTCTTCAACACATTCGAAAATTTCTGTTAGCAAATTTCTTGACATTTCTCAAACGAGGGTCATGTAGCATTATATCCTACCCATCCTGCTACATCTTTTAGTACATTTTTGGACATCTGGTCCATACTGCTAATTTATCTGTTCTTAAATAATGCTAATGAATTTGTATACGTTTAACATTCTTGAGAATGTGCAACCTCTGAAGTTTGCAACCTCTGAATGTTTGAAGTGTTTTAATTTCATCGTGTTCTCCAACTTGGCTTTGTTGTAGTGTCTTCTACGTAGGACTCTAGTTCCCTTTTCTTCCATTATCGCGCTATGGCATTTTGAGGTCACTTCATATTAAACTAACCCCCTTGAAATTACCATCTGTCTCTACAGTCACTTTACCATCATCGACATTCAACGGTAAACAACTTTTTTTCCTTACCAAGAGTACTCTTATCGCCTCTCAAATTTAGACCCAATAGTCGTATTTTACGCACTACTCCATCCGCAGGCTCTACATTCAACAACAGACACAGAGGGTTCTCAATTATTTCAAAGTGCAATAGTGGAAGATGATCTTTGTGTCGCCTCATCAAATGCGACTCCACAATAACTTCTGATATAAATGGGCAGAAATTCAACATCGAGGTTGACAAAGACATCGATTGATCTTTCAAGATCTTATTTACGTTATGGCTTGAAATGCCAGGGGATGTTGGGCACAATATGTAGGTTAGACAGACCAACCTTTAAAATCTCGTTTTAGGAACCATTCTTATAAGATCAGAACCCCAAGTCAACAAAATCATAGAAACTTTCTTTATAATCACTTTGTTTGATATAACCATTCTATTTCGGATATTACTATTACCGCAGTTCAGACTTTTCCAAAACGTAAAAATGAAAGTAAGACCGAAATTAAAAAACGCAAGCTGAACGTGCCTGGATCACCAAATTTCAGACTGCGTACCCTCTTGGTTTAAACGATTAAATCTATGGACAAGGAAACATTTCCTGAGTTTCTTCCAATATCAACATCTTTTCAATTTGCCCAGACACTAAAAGGAGATACAGGTCGCACGGGAAAAGACGAAACAGACAACAAAGAAAAGGATCCAGAGTCTACCGCTCTCTCAACGATTTACTTATAATAGCATGCAATAGCGGCAAACACGAGATGTTACATGCTCTGTCGTCAATACCAGTTTTGCCTTGAAATCTATCTTTGATGAAGCTTTGGTTGCATTCTTAGGAAACACTGACTGATTCAGACTTAATATCATTGTCTCATTCGCACAGCATAAACTTTATCCTATTTTGGAAAACACCTCCCGTAAAAGATGATTCATAAAAATCCCGTTTATTAACAAAGGTTTTGATCTTCTAAACACCTCTAATAATTTACTGGATCATCGCATACAAAGTACCATTCCTCAATATTTTGAAAATTTGAAAAATAAAGTTACATCGGATCCTGACATACTTAAATCGTGTCCTGCTTCTTGAGAATTTGCATCTTCTAACTATCTGCACAAACCAGCTGGCCATATTGTTACAGGTGACTTTTCATTTATCTAAGACAGAGAGCTCCTTGGTCTTATCAAAAAAGGACCTAAGTATAGAATCCCATCCAAGATAGATTTTGTCAAATGCCGTGAGGTGCTTACGAAAGCCTTAGGTAATTATATGAAAAGATGGTGTAAATCAGAAGGAGTCGAACCGACTGTTCTGAATGACTGGAAAAAACCTCATTTTAGATATAACGGATATTCGAATAGATAACTTCCATAAAAACCCTCATCTTTTTTCAAAATCGACGTTCCAAATCAGAAAGATATTTCAAATCCAAGCTAAGCTACTTACATGAAAAATATGTCTTTGCACCAGCTGATAATGCAGCCAACAACACGATTATCATTTGAAAACGTTACTACATATCAACTTTGGTTTCGGAACTTTCGTCTACTAATACATATATCAAAAGAAATGAAAGTGTCCCTAACATGTTGAACAAACGCAACAGTGAAATTTCTTCATTCAACATCCCTATATCTGAATTGGATCTTCCTATACTGCATACCAAAACTGCACAAGTCTCCTTACATGTTTCGATAAAGAACACGTAGCAAAATATTATGAAACTGTTCTAAACAGGAATGATGTCTCTTCAACGCATTCGAAATGTCTCTTCAATGCATTCGAAAATTTCCCTTACCAAATTTCTTTAAATTTCTTAAACGTAGGTCCTGTAGCATCATATCCCACCCATCCTGCTACGTCTTTCAGTACATGTTTGGACATCATAATTTCATACTCTTTGGCCATATTACATTGTTTAGATTAAGGGTCACTGACGAGGGTTAAGTACCCGAAACTTGCATGTCTGGTCCATACTGTAAATCCATCTGTTCTTAAATGATGCTATTGAATTTGAAGACGTTTAACATGTAATCTTATTTTGGTCTATCAAAATTTCAGGGGATGTGATTGACAAAATGAAATCTAGAAATTTTAAAGCCAATACAATTTCTTCATACGACTTTTCAAATATGTACACCACGCTTCCTCACGATAATATTAATGATCAACTGTCCAAAGTCATTAAATGGTACTTTAATTGAGAGGGGAAAATTTATATTTGTATATCTGAATCAAAGGCTTTCTTTTCCACTACAGAATACAAATCATATAAATCATGGACATGAAGTGACCTGTATATTGCCTTGTCCTTCCTTTTGAACAACTTCATGTAACATTTGATGAGAATCTCTACAAACAGGTTGTAGGGATCCATATGGGTACTAATTGTGTGCCTCTTATTGCAGTTTTATTTTTATACACGTATGAAAAAGAATTTATCCAAAATCCTCAAAAGCAATGTAAACATGATGATGTGAAAGGTTTCAATGGTACTTCTAGGTACCTGGATGATATTCTTACTATCGACAATCCTGTTCTTGAAAAGTATAACAATGTTATTTTTCGATAAGTACTGACTCTAAACAAGGCAAACGTTACAAACACAGAAACACCATTTTTGGACCAAAATATCAAAATTGTTAATGGAGAGATTCATACAAGTGTGTATGACAAAAGAAATTATTTTAAATTAAACATAATAAATTTCCCTGACTTGACGGTGATGTTCCTAGATTACCGTCATATGGTGTAACCGGCTTTCCATGGTGAGAAAAAGGAAGTCCGATGTGTATCATATTATCATTTATTCGGGTCCTGATGGATAAAGTTATACCAAGATCTTTACCCTGTAATCATAAAATATAAATGGGTCTCTAAGTACAAATATCACAATTACATTTAATTATTTTACAAAAGTAAGAAATTGTGAACTCCACACAATCAAATGTATTTCATGTATATATAAATGTAAACGTCTTCAAATTGAATAGCATCATTTAAGAACAAATAAATTGGCAACGTGGACCAGACATGCACGTTTCGGGTACTTAACCCTCATCAGTGATCCTAAATCCTAAATCTAAACAATGTAATATGCCAAAAGTATGAAAGTTACTATGTCGAAAAAGGGTACCGAAAGACGTAGCAGGATGGGTGGGATATGATGCTACAGGACCCACTTTTTAGAAATTTCAAGAAATTTTGATAACAGAAATTTAGATTGCGTTTAAGAAACGATCAATCGAAATTGATCGAACTTGGCTACATGTGCCCTCGGGGACTCCTGGTCCACCAGCAGTGACACTCACCAAGTGGTATAAATGTAAACGTCTTCAAATTGAATAGCATCATTTAAGAACAAATAAATTGGCAACGTGGACCAGACATGCACGTTTCGGGTACTTAACCCTCATCAGTGATCCTAAATCCTAAATCTAAACAATGTAATATGCCAAAAGTATGAAAGTTACTATGTCGAAAAAGGGTACCGAAAGACGTAGCAGGATGGGTGGGATATGATGCTACAGGACCCACTTTTTAGAAATTTCAAGAAATTTTGATAACAGAAATTTAGATTGCGTTTAAGAAACGATCAATCGAAATTGATCGAACTTGGCTACATGTGCCCTCGGGGACTCCTGGTCCACCAGCAGTGACACTGATCAAGTGGTATAAATGTTAACGTCTTCAAATTGAATAGCATCATTTAAGAACAAATAAATTGGCAACGTGGACCAGACATGCACGTTTCGGGTACTTAACCCTCATCAGTGATCCTAAATCCTAAATCTAAACAATGTAATATGCCAAAAAGTATGAAAGTTACTATGTCGAAAAAGGGTACCGAAAGACGTAGCAGGATGGGTGGGATATGATGCTACAGGACCCACTTTTTAGAAATTTCAAGGAAATTTTGATAACAGAAATTTAGATTGCGTTGAAGAAACGATCAATCGAAATTGATCGAACTTGGCTACATGTGCCCTCGGGGACTCCTGGTCCACCAGCAGTGACACTCACCAAGTGGTATAAATGTAAACGTCTTCAAATTGAATAGCATCATTTAAGAACAAATAAATTGGCAACGTGGACCAGACATGCACGTTTCGGGTACTTAACCCTCATCAGTGATCCTAAATCCTAAATCTAAACAATGTAATATGCCAAAAGTATGAAAGTTACTATGTCGAAAAAGGGTACCGAAAGACGTAGCAGGATGGGTGGGATATGATGCTACAGGACCCACTTTTTAGAAATTTCAAGAAATTTTGATAACAGAAATTTAGATTGCGTTTAAGAAACGATCAATCGAAATTGATCGAACTTGGCTACATGTGCCCTCGGGGACTCCTGGTCCACCAGCAGTGACACTCACCAAGTGGTATAAATGTAAACGTCTTCAAATTGAATAGCATCATTTAAGAACAAATAAATTGGCAACGTGGACCAGACATGCACGTTTCGGGTACTTAACCCTCATCAGTGATCCTAAATCCTAAATCTAAACAATGTAATATGCCAAAAGTATGAAAGTTACTATGTCGAAAAAGGGTACCGAAAGACGTAGCAGGATGGGTGGGATATGATGCTACAGGACCCACTTTTTAGAAATTTCAAGAAATTTTGATAACAGAAATTTAGATTGCGTTTAAGAAACGATCAATCGAAATTGATCGAACTTGGCTACATGTGCCCTCGGGGACTCCTGGTCCACCAGCAGTGACACTCACCAAGTGGTATAAATGTAAACGTCTTCAAATTGAATAGCATCATTTAAGAACAAATAAATTGGCAACGTGGACCAGACATTCACGTTTCGGGTACTTAACCCTCATCAGTGATCCTAAATCCTAAATCTAAACAATGTAATATGACAAAAGTATGAAAGTTACTATGTCGAAAAAGGGTACCGAAAGACGTAGCAGGATGGGTGGGATATGATGCTACAGGACCCACTTTTTAGAAATTTCAAGAAATTTTGATAACAGAAATTTAGATTGCGTTTAAGAAACGATCAATCGAAATTGATCGAACTTGGCTACATGTGCCCTCGGGGACTCCTGGTCCACCAGCAGTGACACTCACCAAGTGGTATAAATGTAAACGTCTTCAAATTGAATAGCATCATTTAAGAACAAAGAAATTGGCAACGTGGACCAGACATGCACGTTTCGGGTACTTAACCCTCATCAGTGATCCTAAATCCTAAATCTAAACAATGTAATATGCCAAAAGTATGAAAGTTACTATGTCGAAAAAGGGTACCGAAAGACGTAGCAGGATGGGTGGGATATGATGCTACAGGACCCACTTTTTAGAAATTTCAAGAAATTTTGATAACAGAAATTTAGATTGCGTTTAAGAAACGATCAATCGAAATTGATCGAACTTGGCTACATGTGCCCTCGGGGACTCCTGGTCCACCAGCAGTGACACTCACCAAGTGGTATAAATGTAAACGTCTTCAAATTGAATAGCATCATTTAAGAACAAATAAATTGGCAACGTGGACCAGACATGCACGTTTCGGGTACTTAACCCTCATCAGTGATCCTAAATCCTAAATCTAAACAATGTAATATGCCAAAAGTATGAAAGTTACTATGTCGAAAAAGGGTACCGAAAGACGTAGCAGGATGGGTGGGATATGATGCTACAGGACCCACTTTTTAGAAATTTCAAGAAATTTTGATAACAGAAATTTAGATTGCGTTTAAGAAACGATCAATCGAAATTGATCGAACTTGGCTACATGTGCCCTCGGGGACTCCTGGTCCACCAGCAGTGACACTCACCAAGTGGTATAAATGTAAACGTCTTCAAATTGAATAGCATCATTTAAGAACAAATAAATTGGCAACGTGGACCAGACATGCACGTTTCGGGTACTTAACCCTCATCAGTGATCCTAAATCCTAAATCTAAACAATGTAATATGCCAAAAGTATGAAAGTTACTATGTCGAAAAAGGGTACCGAAAGACGTAGCAGGATGGGTGGGATATGATGCTACAGGACCCACTTTTTAGAAATTTCAAGAAATTTTGATAACAGAAATTTAGATTGCGTTTAAGAAACGATCAATCGAAATTGATCGAACTTGGCTACATGTGCCCTCGGGGACTCCTGGTCCACCAGCAGTGACACTCACCAAGTGGTATAAATGTAAACGTCTTCAAATTGAATAGCATCATTTAAGAACAAATAAATTGGTAACGTGGACCAGACATGCACGTTTCGGGTACTTAACCCTCATCAGTGATCCTAAATCCTAAATCTAAACAATGTAATATGCCAAAAGTATGAAAGTTACTATGTCGAAAAAGGGTACCGAAAGACGTAGCAGGATGGGTGGGATATGATGCTACAGGACCCACTTTTTAGAAATTTCAAGAAATTTTGATAACAGAAATTTAGATTGCGTTTAAGAAACGATCAATCGAAATTGATCGAACTTGGCTACATGTGCCCTCGGGGACTCCTGGTCCACCAGCAGTGACACTCACCAAGTGGTATAAATGTAAACGTCTTCAAATTGAATAGCATCATTTAAGAACAAATAAATTGGCAACGTGGACCAGACATGCACGTTTCGGGTACTTAACCCTCATCAGTGATCCTAAATCCTAAATCTAAACAATGTAATATGCCAAAAGTATGAAAGTTACTATGTCGAAAAAGGGTACCGAAAGACGTAGCAGGATGGGTGGGATATGATGCTACAGGACCCACTTTTTAGAAATTTCAAGAAATTTTGATAACAGAAATTTAGATTGCGTTTAAGAAACGATCAATCGAAATTGATCGAACTTGGCTACATGTGCCCTCGGGGACTCCTGGTCCACCAGCAGTGACACTCACCAAGTGGTATAAATGTAAACGTCTTCAAATTGAATAGCATCATTTAAGAACAAATAAATTGGCAACGTGGACCAGACATGCACGTTTCGGGTACTTAACCCTCATCAGTGATCCTAAATCCTAAATCTAAACAATGTAATATGCCAAAAGTATGAAAGTTACTATGTCGAAAAAGGGTACCGAAAGACGTAGCAGGATGGGTGGGATATGATGCTACAGGACCCACTTTTTAGAAATTTCAAGAAATTTTGATAACAGAAATTTAGATTGCGTTTAAGAAACGATCAATCGAAATTGATCGAACTTGGCTACATGTGCCCTCGGGGACTCCTGGTCCACCAGCAGTGACACTCACCAAGTGGTATAAATGTAAACGTCTTCAAATTGAATAGCATCATTTAAGAACAAATAAATTGGCAACGTGGACCAGACATGCACGTTTCGGGTACTTAACCCTCATCAGTGATCCTAAATCCTAAATCTAAACAATGTAATATGCCAAAAGTATGAAAGTTACTATGTCGAAAAAGGGTACCGAAAGACGTAGCAGGATGGGTGGGATATGATGCTACAGGACCCACTTTTTAGAAATTTCAAGAAATTTTGATAACAGAAATTTAGATTGCGTTTAAGAAACGATCAATCGAAATTGATCGAACTTGGCTAAGTAAGTTCTACAATTATCAAAGACCATCAAATGACGATGATTGTTGCCTGACCTCAGTGATGTCAGGCACACCTAGATTTAAAATGCATGAAACAAAATAAGAAGTCAATGAAGCATTTGCATGTTATAATGATGAGAGCGCCGTTTACAAATATTTACAAGATCAGACAAAAACAGCATTCTCTTTAAAAGAGTTATCGCTCCTTTTAAAATATGTACGCTTAAATGTGAAGATTAGGGGCACCGAATACAAGAAATTGAGATGGAAATGACGTTCAACTCTCACGCAGACGACCGGGGATCGAGTCCCGATGAGATCATACGAGGGTATAAACTGGTATCAATTGGCTGGAAGATTTTATTTCGTTTACATTAAAAACAGTCACTTGCCAATTTTTTTTTACTTTTCAGCTTAAAACGTGGGTGTACATGCACAAACCCGTGGCACTTTGCAAACATGAGAAAGTATGTGTCTGGTGGTAGATGCAGTGCTACATACTTATTGCACACGAAAGCGAGCCCTCATTTTGTTCACTACACGTGTCTTTTTTATCGGTGGGGGAGGGGGTTACTTCTATATATTACTACGGAGTTATCAGAAATGTATACTATACTGCTTGTTTTATTTTCCCAAGGGTCCATCAAGTCAAGACTTCGAGGTAAGGAGGGTCGCTGTTATTTTGTTGAGGTCAGGCAAGCTTTTTTGAAAAGCTTATACTTGTATTACAGTAAGAAAATATTGATACAAATGTTTAGAAACGACACATTATGAAACGGAAGTGTAAACCGGAAAAAGGAGTTATCCTCCTAACTCGCTTTGGGCTACGGCAGATCCCAAAGGGGAAACTTCTTCATACAATACCAGTAAATTTCTCGATCTACAATATCTATTGACCACTAGATAACTATCAAGTTAAAAGCAATTTAAAGTAAAATAGCACTTAAAACAATGTGATCTCAGCGAGACAAGAAAGTTACAAGAAGCGTGTTTACTTATCCATGACATTCATACAGGTATTACAGATATTTCAAACGGTGATTATATATCAAGTAGAAAATAAGTATTATAGCCTGACCTCGTGATGTCAGGCACACCTAGATTTAAAATGCATGAAACAAAACAAGAAGTCAATGCGGCGTTTGCATGTAATAATGATGAAAGCGCCGTTTAAAACATTTACAAGATCAGACAAAAACAGCATTCTCTTCAAAAGAGTTATCGCTCCTTTAACATGTACGCTTAAATTTGAAGATAAGGGGCGCCGACTACTCTCACGAAGTCGACCGGGGTTCGAGTCCCGGTGCGATCAAATGAGGAAATAAACTAGTATCAATTGGATGGAAAATTTTATATCGTTTACATTAAAAACGGTCACTTGCAATTTTTTTTTAATTTTCAGCTTAAGGTGATATCACACGTTTAATGTTATACAACACTTATTTTCAGAAAAAAACATAATTCTGATTTCCTAATGTAATTCAGATGTAAGGGACAATATCAGGAGGTCATCATCCATAATTTTGAGGTTTTGAAACTGATCGGACTTTTTAGCCATCCATTGATTGTGATGGAAATGCTCATTTCTTGGCTATATTTTTTTTTCAGCCCAAAATTTTCAAATAAATCTTCACATATGATTCCTTCATCATACTATGGAAATTCTTATAGAAAGAAATCATTCAATGATCACGTCATATGTTGCAAAATCTGACTGAATGTGTAAATTATCATGTAAAAAATTAAAAGTGCAATTCAAGTGATCTTTCTTTACTATGTGATCAAAGACAAAAACATCCGAATTTATATAACCAACTTTTTTGAAATATCACAGCAGTGTTCCTTCACTCACAAAGATTTCAAAATGTAAATAAATAGAGCCGATTACAGATTTTGTGTGAAAACACGACAGTATGTGCACATGTGTTATGATATTACCATATGGGTAATTATATTATAAGTTCCTCTCATTCAAATACATTACTGACACCTGACTTATTTCTGAATAGATACGACATATGTATGTAGGTAAAAAAGTCTTATCAAAATTCCAGTAAAAAAAACCCCAGAAGTCTCTGATGAGACTGAAGCTCTACTGGCTGTTTTGTTAAATTCACTAAATTGACATCCATTTTCCAACCCTAGGTGACAGGGGCTCACACAAAATATCAGATGCACACCTACACCACAGACACATAATAACGCAAAAGGAATTTACTCTCTCTGAGATCTGGTGTTCACAAGATTACAAAGAATTATATAGGAGAAAATGACCACACTCATTTTTAAAGACAGGTCAGTCTTAAACAGCATCGCAGACACACAATTAGATCACAGACTAATGGAAATGGAAAAAGAAATATCTCTCTGTAGTATCAATTATAGTTTCTGAGAAATGGTGTTCATTGGATGACATGGAGTTTTACAGGAAAAAATGACCACACCCATTTTCCAAGACTCTGGGGGTCAGAGGCTGAAACAAAATAGCAGGCACACACATAGACAAGAGACTGATTATAATTCAAAAAGAATTATCTCTGTATCAATTATACATTCTGAGAATTGATGTTAACAAGGTAACATAGATTTATATATAGGAGAAAATGACTACACCGATTTTAAAGACCCTGGGGTCAGGCTAAACAAAAATATCAGTTGCACAACTGGACCAGAGACTGATTATATTGAGAAATAATTATTTCTCTATCAATTATACTTTCTGAGAATTGGTGTTCACTAGATTAAATAGACTTATAAAGGAGAAAATGAGCACATCCATTTTTGAAGACCCTGGGGTCAGAGGCTCAAAAAATATCAGGTGCACAATGACACCACAGACTGATTATATTGCAAAAAGAATTATTTCTCTATCAATTATACTTTCTGAGAAAAGGATTCACTAGATTACATAGACTCAGTATAGAAGCAAATGGCCACACCCATCTTTGAAGATCCTGGGGGTCAGAGGCTCAAACAAAATGTCAGTTGTACAACTAGACTAGAGACTGATTATATTGCAAAAGGAATTATTTCTCTATCAATTATGCTTTCTCATAAATGGCATTCACTAGATTACAAAGACTTATACAGGAGAAAATGACCACACCCATTTTCAAGACCCTGGGGATCAGAGGCTCAAACAAAATATCAGATGCACAACTGGACCAGAGACTGATTATATTGCAAAAAGAATTATTACTCTATCAATTATACTTCCTGAGAATTGCTGTTCACTAAATTACATAGACTTATATAGGAGAAAATGACCACGCCCATTTTCGAAGACCCTGGGGGTCAGAGGCTCAAACAAAATATCAAGGACAACTGGACCAGAGACTGATTATATTGCAAAAAGAAATTATTTCGCTATCAATTATACTTTCTGAGAATTGGTGTTCACTAGATTACATAGACTCATATAGGAGAAAATGACAACACCCATTTTTTAAGACCCTACGGGTCAGAATCTTAAAACAAAATGTCAGGTGCACAACTACACCATGGACCAAACTAAATGCATAAAGAATTAGTTTTCTATCATTTATGCTTTCAGAGGAGTTGCGATCACAAAAAAAATTGTTAACAGACAGACAGACGGACGGACGGACGCCGGACAACATGGTATCGCTTAAGCTCGACTGGTCTTTGACCAGTAGAGCTAAAAATGACTATTGTTGGTCACTCTAAGCTTACCATTAGTTTGCAAAGAAAACAAAACCATTCGTATGTATATACGAATAACAATCTGATTATGAGCCCTACACTCAGGCTCGAACCAGGACCTTCCCGCATGTTGGACAAGAGCTCTACCTCTGCGCTTTTGGATCGAATTGCCAATTGAGCGATTATAACAAAGCCAGAACATCAAGACATTCTAAGTAACGAAAATCGGAATTCTTCAGCGTGGAGATTTCTTAAAAATTATCGACCAAGGGAGGCTACTAAAACGCGTGTGATATCCCGTTAAAAACGTGGGTGTACATGTACAAACCCGTGGCACTTTGCAAACATGAGAAAGTATGTATTTGATGGTAGATGCAGTACTACATACTTATTGCACACAAAAGCGGACCCACTCGACAAATCAGAAGCCCTCATTTTGTTTACATGACACACGTGTTTTTCTTTTTTAATTGATTGGGGAGGGGGGGGGGGGTGCTTCTATTCATTACTACGGAGTTATCAGTTATGAATACTATACTGAGTTATAGACTCATTTCGACGTGTTCCCGCTTGTTTTATTTTCCCAAGGGTCTATCAAGTCAAAACTACGGGGTGAGGAGGGTCGCTGTTATTTTGTTAAGGTCAGGCAAGCTTTTTTTTGAAAAGCTTATACTTGTACTGAGTTAGATATAAAATCATAATTAATAGTAGTAATCAGCCAAGTTACTGTCAAACGTAAATCAAAGTTCCCGAGTCCAAATACAAATCGGTCTTACGAACAAAGGAAAATATATCTGATACGATCTTCACATCTATCACAAAGCTTATGTACAAATGAAATTCCCGGTGTCAGCAACAACCAATGAAATGAGAGAAATTCAAATCATTCGTAAACGATTAATTCGATTGGATGAATTAAAAATTACTTCAAACGGAAATTATTAAAAACGGAACTTATCGGAATTGAAATATTTTTCTAATTCAAAAATATTTCAAAATAACATCCTGTCACAATGGTATCTACAGTTCGCAGCTCATCCGGTATGCTAAACATGTACTGATGTTTTGGATTTTCATTGTAGAAATTTACAAATTACGAAGAAACTTTTAGGTCAAGGTTTTCGCTTTCACAAACTAGACTTTCTTGTATTTACAAAATTATTGTCAACTTCTTTTGAAATTCGGACTTATACACGCAACAGAGTATATTACTTTGGGTATTTCACAACCTGCGTTTTATGGTGACATGATCAATAAAATAAGAAGGATCAAAGGTAGATAGAATTACCATACAAAATGCGTCAGAATCATCAACGCCTATTATACCGTGGATATGATCCTAATATCACGAAACGGACACTAGGCTTGGTACTTGACCAATTTACAGTCTTATACCAACGCATTCTTACGCGCAATCTGACTGACTGTGATGACAGGACTCCATGACGGACCCTGTCAAAACCTCTTTAGAGAAGACAGGGCCCCGACCACCTGTCCTCTGTGAATGTCAGTCGGACTCCTCGGGTGATAACATACATGAGCTCGTGTCGTAAATTCAGGACTTGCAATCATCATTTGCCTATTGAAGTCGGAAGCTGGAATAATGTTCCCAGAGACGAATGAAAATGTATAAAATGTAATCAACATGAATTTGGCGATGAATTTCAATACATTTTGAATTGTCGATCTTTAAGAGACGAAAGACAACGATTAATTCCAAACAGATTAACAGGAACAACAAATATAATATCATTTAAAAATATAATGAAACAATCTGTACTCAGAAAATTATGTATCTTTATCCGTAACATAAGCAAAGTTTGCCCCCCTCCCCCATAATTTTCCCCATATTGCAAAATCGCGTGCTTATTTGAAATAAATTCGCCATTCAAGGGGTCTTTAAAATTTGAAAATATTTAATATAAATGTCTGTGCAGTTATCAACCGAAAACTTATCATTTAGATCCTCGTACGTGTGTTTGTTATTGTTTGTTATTAATCAAACAATTAGAAGGTTGTATCTAACTTGTTGTAGTAACGTTTCGTGAGGTAATTAGAAGTACAATATACCGGTATGCGACTTTGTTCAAAATATGCATTTATTAATTTAGCTGAACTTTTGTGTGTTCAAGCTGTATTTTTAAATTTATACATTATTTCCACATGCCCTACGCGCGACATAACCTACATCAATCCAGATTTCCTTTTGACCGTACTACAATATATTTTGTCAGGAATACTTATATTCGTCAGTACGTAATTTCGTCTCTATCATTTTATGTGATATGTTCACGCATGTATATAAATATGTTTTGTATTACATCATTGTAATGCTTATTTCTCTAATATACTTTTGTAAAAAAAAAAGTGATGAGAATCAAGTTCTGGATAAAAAATCTTAACACTGCAGCGCCCTATGGGTGCAACGATAACATCAGCACTATAGGAAACTTAACCAGTCCCGGTTGTCAATCGGTAAATGTGACTAGCTTATTCAACAGATCACAAAGAAGACCTCGAAGTCATGGCATTCGAAAATATAATAGGCCTGAGATACATAGTTTCTCCTTCGATGACTTGGTTCCATTTTTGAATGAGCCTCTAGGCCTGCATTATATTCGTACCAAATTATACTCTGTTCCTTTACGGAAGTTACACGAAATCTACGATTATACGAAGGATCTCGCATATACCGATACACGTTCCCCAGAATACAGACTACAAGGAGTCATCTTGGACATTTCTACTTTTCGTTTATTTCAAGCAGTTAGATCAGATAAATCAGAGGAGAAAACAAACCGCCCTTTCATTAAAGTAAGATTTGCAAACAAAGGTATTGATAACTTGAATCTTGGTCAAATTTTGAATCACAAAACTGTCACAGAAAAAATCCCACCATATTTCAAAAGAAAAGAAACTCCTTGTATTTCCTATAGCTACACACCAACAGTTGCATCTAAAATTTACAATTACAAACGATTCCTGCAGTGTATTGATTTAAGTAATCCCTCACTACATCCACTTCCCTGCGAATGTTCTTCATCGGATTTCAACTACTCTCCTTGTGGACACGTTATTACTGGTGACCTTAGTATAGTCAAGAACGACAAGTTGAGAGAATTGTTAAAAAAGGGTCCCAAATACAGAGAAAGTATGTCCTTTACATGGAACCAAAATGTGAAAATTATTATGGACTCTTGTGAGGAATATGCAAGACGTTGGGCAAAGAAAGAGGATGTACAGCTCGACACCCTTTCCGAATGGATAAAATCAATCAGAGGGTTACTTTTATCTAGAATTAACCGATTAAAATCAACTGTGAACACCAGATTCGTGTCTATATTTAAAGACCCTGATGTTATCACAGAACTTACCTACCTCCAAGAACATTATGTCATCACACCAGCGGACAAAGCCTCAAATAATTACACATTTACTTGCAAAAACTACTATTTCGACAGTCTAGTTAAAGAGTTAAGTTTAAATTCGACACCTGGAAATCCCACTTACACCCCAACAAACCTTTCTGCCTCTGAAATAATAGATAACCACAAATCAGCTCTTGCTTCCTTTGGCTTCGACACTACCAATTTAGATTTAGATTTACCATACTTATACTGCATACCTAAAATGCATAAGAATCCGTACAAACAACGTTTCATCGCTGGTTCCTCAAAATGTTCTATCAAATCTGTATCGATCTTACTCACCAAAGTTTTATCTGAAATCAAATCTGGGCTACAAAAATATTGTTCGACAGTATATTCTCGCAGTGGTATCAACCAGATGTGGATTTTAAAGAATTCGAAGGAACTTTTAGAACATCTGAAATCCACTCATTTTAGTAGAGTCCATTCGATCAAAGCCTTTGATTTTTCGACACTTTACACTACAATTTCACATTCTAAATTGAAAGAAAGACTCGCAAAAATTATAAGTAATGCGTTTACAAGTAAGAACGGTAATCGCAAATACAAATTTATTGTTGTTAACTATGACAAAACCTACTTTGTAAAAGAAAAGTCAGATTCTGAAAATAAGTACACTGAAACAGACATTATTCAGATGTTAAACTTTCTGATCGACAACATTTTTGTGGTGTTTGGAGGAAAGGTCTTCCAGCAAATTGTCGGAATTCCAATGGGGACCAATTGTGCCCCACTCCTTGCCGACATTTTCCTTTACTCGTACGAAGCTGAATTCATTCAATCTTTGGTCTCTGAAGGGAAAAGATACTTAGCCTCTGACTTCAACTTCACTTACAGATACATAGACGATGTGTTGTCCATCAATAATCCAAAATTCTCGGATTACCTGAGCAGTATCTATCCTCCAGAGCTTGAAGTCAAAGAAACTACAGAGACAAATAACTCAGCATCTTATTTGGACATAATATTGTCCTACAACACTGATGGTCAAAGGAACACCTCACTCTATGACAAACGTGACGACTCCAATTTCAGCATTACAAACTTTCCTTTTCTGAGTAGAAACATCCCTTCATCGCCTGCTTATGGCGTGTTCATATCTCAGTTGATACGCTATGCCAGAGCAAGTACCAAACATACGGATTTTGTTCTGAGAGCTAGGCGTTTTTCAGATAAACTTCTCAGTCAGGGATATGTTTGTGACCGACTAACATCGTCACTAAGGAAGTTCTACGGTCAATATGGGAAACTCGTCATACACTATGATGTCCCACTCTCCAGAATGGTGGATGATATTCTGTCATAGACCATTTGAACCATCCAACCAAAGATTGTACTCTATGTCTTCCGAAATGGAAGTAACCGGATGTGACAGTTCTACCAAATTGAAGCGGCGGGTGTTGCATGCAAGCAGGAGATGCTTTCTCTTCCTGGGCACCTGTTCTCACTCCCATATCAGTTCGCTTCTTTTCATGTGGTGGAGGTTTTTGTTTATTTGTTTTAGTTCCTGTTTTATCCTGATTTTGTATGCCTTCGCTTTCTGATTTTCTGAATAATCGATTTTGTGCTGTATACAGGGATATGGTCATTATCCATATTTGTCATTGTACATTTCATTCCTAGCAAACTACACAATCATACTATATATTTTTTTAGAGGTAAACATTTCCTTAGAATAATGTCGAAGGGTTCCAAATCTACAACTTCTTGAAGAAAATTCCAAACCATTTTCCATGAACCAGACACGTGTTTCGAATATTAAATTCTCATCAGTGATGCTTTCAGCGGAGCCACCAAAAATAATTTCAGTAAAGCTTAGGGTCCTATAAATCAAAGGGATGAAACTCTTGTATTACTTCTGTACTCCTTGCCCCTTTATAGACATTATATTTGAAAACAGCAAACTTTGGTCAAACACTCTAATAACAATAGCAGCATGAATGAACAATCAATTGCACTTAATTCAATATCAATGTTTATGTATTGTTTCTAAGTATACTTTTTGACCACAGAAAACACACATAAAGTAAAAAGAAAAATAATCGTATTCATAATAAAATATATATTTTTCACCATCTCAATCATGAAATTATTTTTTCATGTTGCTTAGCAACATAATTTCTGACGGGAATTATCATTAATGAAATTTTACTAAATCGTAAAATTTAAATCATTTTAGTTCTGCGCCTTTGTTATAAGAAAAAAAATGCTAGATAAATATAAAAAAAACCTTGAAATTCTGCTCTTACCAAAAAAACTTTTTTTTTGGTTGCTCGGCAACAATTTTTAAATTATAGAACGACAGCTAGGAAATGAAACTGATTCTTTTTAACGGTCTATATTTCTTCATGTGTTTCCTCTTCAAACCTCAGTTTCCCCTTAAATACTATTTTTACAGGAACGACGTAACGTTGTTCGGTAGGGGTTTGGGACTGATACAGGGATTTTAGATAATAAATTCAGTTTTTGTTACCATGGTAACAGTTGCGCTTTCATGGATCAAAGCTCCGCTCAGCATCAATTTTTTTCCAACACGCGTCTTTTCGAAATTGACAAGGCATTTCTAATGATAACAGAGACTCTTCTGTCGAGAGTTTTTCTACAAATATAGACGTAAACTGTTAATAGCCATTCTCTGTAAGGACCAAAATCGTTCGGCACGGCATGCCATGGATTTTGATGATTTTCGGTATAATGGGTATACATTAAGTACTGACCATTTAAATAACATTTTTCAGCCAATGTGACCTCTGGTTGCCATGGTAACGAGGTCATTCTATTTATAGCACTTTTGGGACCATGAAATAAGCCAGCTCCGGAGACTTCGTTGCCATGGATACCACTGTAACAGCTTCTTCATCTTTATATAATCTATTCTTCCTTACTTCCATTCTTACTTAGTACACTTAGATATGTGATATTTATTACAGGAAGCTTATTGTATTAAGCCAAAATAAGTCAAAATGAAGCGAAAAATAGAGGTGAAAATAAGGGCCAATTTAGTGTGTTTTTGACCATTTTCAATCTTACTTATCACAAAAGGCACCAATAGGAGACTAGTGATTTTCATCAATGGAAATGTCTGTTTATTGACAAATAAAATGAACGAAAAATTGGAGTGGGTATTTAAGAGTTTTACCTAAATTCTGTCGTCAAAGTCCGTTGCCATGGCAACATTAGACCTTTTTGCTTGTTTCATATTATCTTTGAAATTGATTTTATTCCTCTTTAGAGTTACATAAGATTGTCAAAATGTATGCATGTATAGATATGACTTATATCTTTTACATAAGAACAATTAAAATGTTCAAGGTCATTGGCTTGATGTTCAAGGTCATTTATACTTTGAGACTCGAATTTTGCATAAAATATTGATTTTTTAATTTTTTTGTTAACGATTTTAGTGATTTTTTCATTTAAATATTCTCATAGATCATATATATTATGAAAGCAAATGAATATAAGAAATACAAATCTTAGAATTTATTGAATTGTAGCTATTCAATAGGAAAATATTTTTCCGTCAAAAAAACAAGAAAAATACAGATTTCGTCCCTTTTTTATCAAAATACTCACCAAGAATTTAGATATTCGATGATGTAAAGAAACGTAATCGATAGTTCTATGAATTAATTGATACATTTATCATTTTATGGCAAATAACTGTTAAGTTCAGCATTTCAAGGTTTCTAAAATATTGACACCTTCATTTTATGAGAAATCAGGATTTTTCGTCAAATCTGGTCACTTAAAGATTAATGACCTTGAAAATTCAGTGGGTGACCTTGAAATATTTTCAAGGTCAATTTTATATCAAAACGCCTCTGATAGATGTATACATGAACTTCTGTTCCAATATCATGCGAAGATAGTTTGATAGAGGTTGTGTTTAAATTCATCGTATTGAAACCTTTCAGCCGATTGTTGCCATAGCAACTAAATTTGATGTTGCTTTGCATATAAAAGGACAAATTCGCCCAATTAATTTTTTATATTCATGTAGGGTTCAAAGATGATACTAATTGGATAACTAGCATTTGGACTTCAAAAATTGGTGCTTTTGTGAAATTTTCAACCTTGTAAAACAGTAAAAACATGCAAAAAAGGGTCTTTGAGTGCCCAAAACAAAGCCTTTTGATACCTTGTTTTGGCCCAATTTTTCATCTTGTATACATAAGGCATCCGAGATGATTGTAAAAATCTTTACAAATATGCATAATAATAAGGATTAAAAGAAAATGATCAAAGCAATTTAAGATTTAAAATGTACTTGTTTCCATGGTAACGAAGCCACCAAATATGCCTTGTTCTATAGATTTTCCAGATTTTTGAAACTTCAGACACGGTAACCATCGCAACGATAACCTTTTTGAAAAAACTAGGGTTGATTTACATACTAGTACTTCATATTGAACTTCCATACCAAAAATCTCAAAAATCCATGACATGCCGTGCCAAAATGTTTTGAAATTCTTTGGTTCTTACAGAGAATTGCTGTTAATCACTCACTCCTGTTCCCTTCTTACAAATTGTCTAAGGATTGCAATGAGAAAAATAACGATAACTTACAATGTTAAAAGAGAAGGACGGAAAATAGAGTAACACTTATATACTAGTAGTTTCTCCATATCGTTGAAATGTTGAAATTTTCTTATTTTAATTTTACTTTTTTCGCCTCCTCCATCTCTATTTTGAAATTATAAAATCCGTAAAACTAAAAATTAAGTTCTGTCTCCTTACGAAGAAGAATTAGAGAGAACGTGAAAAGAAATCGAACATCGGTCACAGACAAGTCACAACTGCACTTACAAATGTACGGTTAAGCCAGGTTTCGAAATAGTATGCAAATATTGCCGTGAAGTTTTATTATGAGACTCAAAAGTAGATTTTTTCAATTCAGAAAGTTAAGGTTTTCAGGATAAAACTGAGTCGGAACAATATCATTGATTCCCAAAAGTCTCCTTTGTGCACATCACAAAACGATGAAATAAACATTATTGTAATCGCTAGATCTTAGGCTAAAAAGTGTCGATTCAGAATTTCCTACTTGAATATTTGACGTCGGTTTTTTTCTAAAATCTAAATTCATTTTTATTTTGTTGAACTAAAAATCATATATTACTAACAGAATTAAAACCATTGTAATTCATATTCATTAATATTCGAACACTCGGTTTGATAATACTACCCTATGATTGGTTAGATAACAACATTAATCATTGGACACTTCTTGTAGTTATACATACACCCTATTTTGGAATATTCATACTTTTTCACCTACAAACGGATTTACATAATATTTTCACAGTATATTTCTGGAAAATGAACACTAACAATTTTAGAGAAATTTCAAATTTCTAGTTTCAATTCAATTTTAAACTGTAGTCCCTAAATTGTGGAAAACCCTGATTAAACCGACTAACAAAAACAAGGGAGACAACTATCACGCTGGATAGTGGATGACAAAATATACACGATTTGTGCTTAACCTTTTCTTAGTTTATTATCATTCATTAAAAGTATATTTATTTATACCACAATTGCCACACAACAAATGTGACTCCTCTTTCCAGTGACATTCTGCATTGCAATCGAATGGCTGTCAACAAAACCAACCATTTCTACTTAATATGTACATGTACAACAATATGTACTTGTACATGAAGACAATAACCGATTTCATTAGTTTTCATAAAACTGTTTTGAAGGGGGGGGGGGCTAAAGTCTGATTCTTTTAAGAGGAAAAAACCCACACGCAAGACCCCCTTCCCGACCCTCCCCCTCTTGATCCGCACTTGCTCAGACTGTTCAATGGAAATTCTAATGATTTTGCCTTGCCTTCTCGACATTGAGACAGAATAATAATACGGAAGTATTATTATTAAAATAGCATTAATAAACTAATGGAAAATTCTTTAAAGTTTATCGTTTTGGTTTACATAGACAGCGTTCATGCCATAGAGTCTTAATATTTTTTCATGAAGATATATTTTGTGGAATTAAGAAATGAATCTTATATTTTTTTCTGTTGATGCAGATATCACCCGAAAAATTGGACAGAAAACTGCATCAATGCGCGTAGCGCGTTGATGCAAAAGTTTTCTGTCCATTTTTTCGGGTGATACCTGCATCAACAGAAAAAATATAAGATTCATTTCTTATCATTTAATTATAGAAAACAGACTGTTTTCTTGGATCTAAAAACAATCAATTACCGCACTATATTTCGTAAGTCGGAAGGTTTCGCAGTGAAACGACTGCCAAAACAAGTTATGGCAGCCGCCATGATTCAAACAGCGAACGATCGTCCCTCTATATCTTTGGAATAAGGACCAATTTGAGCACATTCTACATGCACTGTTAATTTTTGAGTGAGTAGAAAAGAAATGGTACCCTTGATATGATAAGCAAACATCAACAAATTGTATTTTCAGCAACGAGTTCATTCATGTTTGAGGGAACCCCCAGTTCTAAAAATAGTGCTATAAATAGACTTCCGTGAAAAATTGTGTTGATCGATGTATCAACAAAATTTCTCAGCCAATCAGAATCTGCGTTTCTTGAAAATGACAATGGAAATGAAATGATTGTCATATGTAATAAAGCAGGGAATCGCTAACAACATGGATCACAAATATTTAATGGAAGACTTGCAATTACAATATAGGATTTAAAAAGTTTTACTTCTTGTGTGTATATTTTTTGTGAAAACAAGAATTCAAATATGCCTCTTCAAAATGTTCAAACACGCATGATATTGTGTAATAATGTAAATTAAGTTTGCTTCCCA
Source organism: Pinctada imbricata (assembly GCA_033119305.1). NCBI lineage: Eukaryota > Metazoa > Mollusca > Bivalvia > Pterioida > Pteriidae > Pinctada > Pinctada imbricata. The sequence continues at coordinate 9,663,474 of VSWD01000003.1, read as the reverse complement.
GCTGCCTCAAATGTAAAATCATCTATGCAGTATTGTATTTTGACAGATGATATGTATTGTCAGTATACCTGTCATACGGTGTTATGCGTACCAGTGTAAGAAGAGTTATACGACACTGACTTTATTTTCACAAAATTTGCTCATGTGCAAAATTAATACGGCAGACATCACGAGGTCGCTGCATGTATTTGACTGGGATAGATCAAGGACTATTTTATTTTAACTCACTGTTCCGTCAGCATTTCAAGCTAAGAACATACAATCACGGTCATGCAAGAAAAAAAGATGGTCGTTGGAGATTCCGTTCCCGGATAATAAGATGAAAGAGGAAGTGAATGTGTTTGTCTGATCAAAAGTGTATAGGCAGCGTACTGAAGGTAAGCCGAATATCGGTCAATGATCAATGGTCTAAAAAATATGAAAAAAAAAAATAGCCCAAACAAATTTCGAAAAATAAACTTCCGCTTATTTACATTAAGGAAAATTTGTCTGTTTCCCAAATGTGCGATTATTTTTCAATGGCTATTTATATTTTTTTCATTAATGACTTATGAGGTAAGTAAAATGCAATTTAACATAGGATCTCAGATGTTACATTCGTGATCATCTTTTATTTTGTCACATATGCTATTCTTTTCGATCAAGGTACTCTGTGCTTTATTCTGAATGATACTAAGGAGACTAAGGAACTATAAGAATGAGGCATTAAATATGTCCTGAAAAATGCAAAATCTAAAAAGAATTCTCAGCAGGAATGAGAACTAACTTCAGTAAAATGCTATAAATTTATCTTCTCAAATATGATGCTTATGGATTTGTAGACGTTAAACATTCGACATTCCTTCATGATACTTGGGTAAAAACGGCCGCACCCACAACAAAACCCCAAAACACCCGATGATAAAAAAAACCACAGAGCAGACACGCACGGAAAGAGACGCAAAAGGTACAAGGAACGCCAAATTACATAGAAAGAAGGGAGGAGATCTCCAACAAGACCCCGTTGCAGCATCAACAGTAAAACACCAAAACACCCGATGCAAAAACACAAAAGACGAGTACAGCACGAGACGGAAAAGAGACACACGACATGTAAACATCAAACACAAAAGACTACACATAAACCGACGAGACCAATGGGTAACCGGTGCCGACTTTGGACGGCCATCTGTCACGCAAGTAGCAAATGATGTGGTTATCCTGGATTACGTGCGCACAACCCTCTCACTTCTCCAAATACCCAGAGGTCTCGAAGAACGTACAATTGTGGTGTAAAAGAACCTTCTCACTGTAAGATGACATCACACAAACAAGACCGCAAAACGCAGAGGCCCCAGAGACACAGATGAATATGTAAATGGATATAAAAAGAGGGCATGCGTTATACAGTCCGTGCTCTGCCGGCTGTAGCGAGCTCATGTATGCAATCACCCGAGGAGTCCGACTGACAGAAACACGATTATGAATAACACGAACAAATATTTTGATCGGAACTTGTCTACATGTGCCCTCAGGGACATCGGATCCACAAGCAGTGACATTCACCAATTGGTGCAATGACATTCACCAATTGGTGCAATTGTACTAAATCTTCAAAGTCATTGCATCATTTATTAAAACAAGTCAAATTTTCAGAATGGATCACGTTTGCAAAAACATCAATGAAATATAATTAGTATGGCATGATCATATCGATATGATATTTTTCATGTGTGTGCAACCTCTGTGAAAGTATAGGCCTTATTTAACAGAGCCACCTATAATGAATCCCGTTCTTGAAACTGTACTCGGAAGACTGATCATTAGATAGTCCTTCGTGTTTCTATAATTCTTTTCTTTTTGTTTGCATATTCTTTTCTCACGAGAAAACGTTCCGCCGTTTTCATTGTTGGGGATGTCCGCCCTTTCTTTGTTTTGTCACCACTGCATTTTCATAGAAATTATATGCCCATTTGTTGTGATTTTTGATTTTGATTTGGGGTTTTGTATTTGATTTTCAATCACTAATCTTAATTGAGGTAAGGTAAGGTATCTTAATTAAGGTAAGGTAAGGTAAGGTATCTTAATTAAGGTCAGGTATCTCCTATCGCTTTCATGAAAATAATATATATACATGCTTTAAAAATTGCTCATTGAGAAAGATTGTACTTCTTATAAGAGAGTATCTTGCAATCACGGAATGTTCATATATGATCATGCACTATTAATTGAAATTAGAGACTCATTTATATTTTTTACTTTTCTTACTTAAATATCCTTTTGGTTTACATAGTTCCCAATTATGTCATATAGTGTCTTAAACGAATATTTGTTTTGCTGAAACAAATATACAATAGGCTTGAAAAGCATTAACAATGTGGAGGAACGTGATTTCACAAGTTTACGAGTTTTCTGGTTTTCATTATGATTTTGATAGCCCTATGACAGAAAGGGAACAACTTTAAGATTTATATTTTCTCGTATTACATCCCTTTCCTTAAACCCCGCCATCCCCCGTATTTCTTTTCAAATATTAAAGCATCGTATAACAATGCTCAAGTATCTTTCAGTTCATATTTGGTATCATCAATTATGAAATAAATATTGACTTTAAAATTTAATTGACAGATGATAAGAATCGTAAGTTCACTGTCATATGTCAGGTTGCTATATTTGTACGGGTGCATACATATTGATTTCAACTAGTATCTAAAAAGAAGTAGGACAGAAATCACGCAGTCGCGGCATGTTATTACTCGGAAAAAGATCAAGGGTAACTGCAAAATTCGATTTTCATTGAACTAACTGTCTCGTGTTAACAAGTTAAGAATAAGAACATAAAATCACAGTCATGCAAGATATAAAGATGTGCTTTGATGTTCAGTGGTAATTCCGATAAGCAAAACTCTAGGTTATGAGTTATGGTACAGCATAAAAATCTGACGGAGGAACTTCAAGTGTGGAACAGGTGCACCAAAGGTAGGACGAATATCAAATATCGGTCAATGATTTTAAACAGTTACGATGATTCGAAATGAAACTTAATTTTTCCTGTCATTTTACAAAGGGAAAATATAAAAAGTGGAAGATATTGCGTCCATAGGATGCAATCTTACGCACGAACTGATATTAATACCGTCGCGATTATGTTTTACATCATTACATAGACCTGTACAGATGTTTATGTAGTTAATAAAGTATGTGTTAAAATATTCTTCGTACAGCAGAAAATTGTTTCACTTCAGAGAGTGATATGTGTGACCATTTCGGACTGTAAACATAAGACTTATATTTTTAAGTTTTCATGCCACGATTTAATATACCCGACTCAAATACAGCCACATATGTAAATACCATATATTCTTTGTCAGCCGTTTATATAACCACCCATAGCCAACCATTAACTTGTTACGTATTTTCATATGTATTTTAAAATTCAATTCTTCAAAGCCTTGATATATATAAACAATTTTACAGGGATAATATGGCTGTATGTGAATCGAGTACACCAGACTTAGAGACAATAAAGGACTCTGCCAGTTGCATGTGTTGTCAGGAGCTTAAAGACGTGGTCAAATACTGTGTCACGTGTCGTAAAGATTGCTGCGAGACATGCATTGCCAACTTACACGAAGACCACAATACTCTACCTATTGAGCATCCAATAGTGAGAAATATCAAACTTTTCTCGACTGATACCTGCACCACACACAAAGATGAAAAATGGTCCATGTATTGTGTCACCTGCAGAACACCGTGCTGCTTCACATGTATAGATGAAAGTCACGATGCTCATTCATTGTCAACGATAAGATCTATTACAAAGCAGGCGGAATCTCTGTATGCGAAACTAGTTGATGATTTACCACAGGCAAAATCAAAGTACCGCCATATGCAAAAGGAATACAACGATTATGTCCAGAATATGGATGTAACCATTACTAGTATCAAGAGTCAGTTTGAGCGCCTACGCTTGACCATTGATGAGATGGAGGCGTCCATGCTTCATCCGTTGGAGAAGGAAGTTGAGGAAGTGAGGAAAATGCAGTCAGACCTTGGACAACCAATACTGGAGGCAGAGTGCTTGGTAGATTTGTACAAAGCAGCGAAAGACGAAGGGGGTTATCTCTTCAATGTCATTTTCTTTTCTAATTATCTGTCTTTTGAAAGTTTGGAATCTGAGATAGTGTTTTATCCTCAACCATTTTTATTCACACCAACTCAGATGGACATTCCGAAGACATCGGAGATGATAGGATCTGTGGTCAGATCCAGCGGCCAACCGATAAAGGGCAAACCGTTTAATGATACAAGTAACGATGTTTCCTGCCTAGAGATTATAAGTTTAAAATCTGTTGATAGATTTGCTTTAACAGGCAGAATCATACCTTTAATTGGTGGTACAAGGTGGGTTATACAAGATCCAGTACTTTCCACCTGGAGAAAACCACGTTGCTGGTATACAAGCCTCTCAATAATGGACAAATCTCTTTTAAAGAAGAAAGAAGTATTGACAATAGAAAATGGGTCATTTACTGACATGACTGATGTATCGATAGTTCCACCTTCAGATTTGGTGTACACAGATTCAGAAAATTGTAAGGTGTGGAGAGTGAGTGCCTCTGGTAATATAAGACTCGTCATGTCTACATATCCTGTAATTCCCATAGCGGTTTGTTTTACAAGCGACAAACGACTTGCATTGGGGCTTTGTGACTCTAGTAAAAACAAGCGATATTTAATTCGAACCTATACTCTTGATAATTTAAAATCACTCAGTGAAATAGAAAAGGATGAGGATGGAAAACCCCTGTTTACTTATATTAAATCCATTATAGAAAACAGCAAAGGAAACTTTATTGTGAATAATTTAGATGATCTAATTTGCATAAGTAAGCATGGTAACCTGAAATGGAAACTAAAGATTACCTTCCGTCACTTTTGTTTTGACAAATACAGTAACATAGTCGTAGCCACAGATGAGGAGATAAAAGTGTTGGACTGTAACGGCCAATATATCAAAACTCTCTTAACAAACTTCGATTTTCTTTCAACACCAACATCTTTATCGATCGACACAGACGGATTATTATTCATAGGACAAGGGGACAGCACAAAAGTTCTAAAGTACTTTCGATAATGACATCTAAGAGAATTCCTTTTTCTTGATATGTTTTTTACCATGTGCATATGTGAACAGATGACTATTGCACATAATTATAAATAATTGGAAATGTGCTCAAAGACGTAAAATAAACGTCGGCTTAAAAGATATTTATATTTTGATGCTGCAACGGGGTCTTGTTGGAGATCTCCTCCCTTCTTTTTACACTCATGTATCATGATTAATATTTCGTCTTCATCCAGTATGGACCTTAACCAAAATATAGATCAAGATAAGAATTCATCATGAAGTATTTTCTATCTTCATGATATTAAGATTTTTGCGACATTGTATATAAAAAAGTATGAAATTCAAATTTGATTAATTTGAAAATTCTAAGACAACTTTCTAATCTAATCTTTCCTTTAGTCACTTATCTCTGACTGTGAGGACGGGACTCCATGGAGGACCCTGTCCAAAGTTCTTTATGTCAGTCGGACTCCTCGGGAGATAACGTACATGAGCTCGCTACAGCCGGCAGAGCATAGACTGTACTACATACGCCTTCTTTTTATATCCATTTACATATTCATCTGTGTTGCTTGAGCCCCTGCGTTTTGCTGTCCTGTTCGTATGGTCATCTTACAGTGAAGAGGTATTTTACACTACAATTGTGCGTTCTTCGAGACTCTTTTTGGTAACCGGAAAAGTGGGAGGATTGTGCAACAGATCAACGTTGAATTCTGATTGTATCGTTTCATGAAATTTATTATTTTTATTATTTCTAGGTACCTGGATGATATTCATCCTGGTTTTGAAAAGTACAAAAATGCTAATTATCCAGAAGAACTGACTCTAAACAAGGCAAACGTAACAAACACAGAAACACCATTTTTGGATTAAATATCAAACTTGTTCATGGAGAGATTCAAACAAGTGTGTATGATAAAAGAGATGATTTTTGATTCGACATAGTAAAGTAACGGTGATGTTCCTAGATTACCGTCCTATGGTATCTACATGTCACAGCTCATCAGGTATGCAAGAGCATGTACTGATGTTTTTTTACTTTCATAGAAGAAATTTTCAAATTACCAAGAAACTGTTAGGTCAAATTTTTCGCTTTCACAAACTAAAGGAAAGGGAATGATCTCCAGCATGATCATCCTGTTTTCACCCAGCGAAACAAACACACAAGAAAGTGACACATAAATGACATCATACAATACTAAAAATCGCAAAAAGACACAACATTATTCACTAGAACATCATACAAAACAATCTTAACAGACGTACAGAAACATTGATGACAACACTTAAAAGGAAGGAGACCAATGTGCACCCGGCGCCAACTTTGGACAGCCATCTGCTATTCTCAAATGGTGTGGTTATCCGGATTACGTGCGCTCAACCCTCCCACTTATCCGGATACACAGAGGTCTCCATAGACAAATAATTGTTGTATAAACATAAAACTTCTCACTGTATTAAAGGTAACATCACAAAAAAGATAGTTAAACGCAGCGGCGTCTTGTAACACAGATTCTATGTAAATGGATCTTAAAAATTCTATAGCATGCGTATAACAGTCTTTGCTCTGCTGGCTGAAGCGAGTTCAAGATCAATCAACCGAGAAGTCTGGCCAACTTTCAGATAGGTGTAGAATGGTGTAGCTACCGTATTAGCAGAAATTTTCGCGAGATACTAATTTTCGCTATATTCGCGAGTGATTTAGAATCGCGTTAAATTATTCTCGTGAAAAGTAACAAAACAAAGGAGGGGATCTCCAACAACACCAGGCCGCAGAACCCACAGCAAAACCCCAAAACACCCAATGCAAAAACACAAAGCAGACAAGCACAGAAAGAGACACACAAGGGACAAGGAACGTCAACGCACAACACAGAAACATCAAACACAAAGGACTACACATAAACCAACGAGACCAATGGACAACCGGTGTCGACGTAGGACGGCCATCTGCCGCGGAAATAAGAGAAGGTGTGGTTATCCTGGATTACGTGCGCACAACCCACCCACATTTCTGACTACCAAGAGGACTCGAAGAAAGTACAATTGTGGTGTAAAACAACCTCCTCACTGTCAGATGACCACAGACAAACAAGACCGCAAAACGCAGGGGCCCAAGCAACACAGATGAATATGTAAATGGATATCAAAAGAGGGCGTACGTGATACAGTCCGTGCTCTGCCGGCTGTAGCAAGCTCATGTATGTTATCACCCGAGGAGTCCGACTGACATTCAGAGACAGGTATCGGGGCCCTGTCTTCTCTAAAGACGTTTGGTCAGGGCCCGTCATGGAGTTCCGTCATAACAGTCAGTCAGAGTGCAAGTTTTAAGAACGCGCTGGTACAAGACTGTAGATTAGTCAAGTACCAAGCCTAGTGTCCGTCTGGTGACATTAGGATCATATCCATGATGATTCTGACGCATTTTTGATAGTGATGTTGTCTATATTTGATCCTTCTTATCTTATTAATTATGTCACCATAAAATGCAGGTTGTGAAATACCCAAAGTAATATAGTATAAGTAACAATATAAATTGGTATACCATTTACATTTCGTTGTAATCGTACTTGCGTCATGCTTTGATTTTCCCAAATCAACGCAAAAAGAAGTGAATTGAGTGTACCTTATCACAGACTTAACTAAAACTTTAATAATGAAAGGTGCAAAAGAGGAACATCATATGTACATATTTGCTAGTAAATTAGGAATCGCAAAAAAATGCACTGTTGAAAATAAAGACACCCTATTTTACTACAAAATCGCCAAATTTGATACTCGCGAAAATTTTTGGTTATACGGTATATCATTTGTGTTTGCTTTGTTCAATATTAATTCTAGGGTTAAATATGATTTTTGTAATCGCAAAATGACAAATGGTTATTAATATTCAAATTATCATCAAGATACCTAGGGGTGGCACCTAGGGGTGCCGTTGAAATATTTCAAGTCGTCAAATTTCTGGAGTAGTTGCAGATTTTGCATGAATTCTTTTTCGTATGTGTATAAAAACAAATCTGCAACCAGAGGCGCACAATTAATACCCATAGGAATTCCAATAACTTGCATGTATAGAGTGTCACCAAATCTTTCAAAAATGTTGTCTAAAAGAAAGGACAAGGCCTAATATACACAACTCAGATCGAGTCCATGATTTGTACGATTTGTATTCTACTGAGGAAAGGAATCCTTTTGTGTCAGAAGTACATATAAATGTTTTACCCTCTCGATCAAAACACAAGTTTTGATAAGCGATTTTTTTCTTCGCAAGAGGGAGCGTGGCGTACATGTTGGAGAAGTCGCAGAGTGAGATAGATTCGGCTTTAAAATTAAATTATCTGAATTTGTCGATTACACATCACCAGAATTCTTTATTGACAAAAAATAATTGATGTCGCTATTATTGAATGCAATTTCACAATATTTTGATACATGATCTTTAATTGCTGTTAACGCTGTTGTCAAATTCTTAGATAAAACAGTAGTAGTACAATTACTCGAGTTAGCAATAACTCGAACTTTGTAAGGAGACTCGTGAAGTTTGGGCAGACAGTAAATAGTTGGTACGTCTGATTTCGATATAGACAGCTGAAATGAAGAAATTTCATCCAGATGCCTTTGTAAAATGGAAGGGATAACTTCTTTGCTTCTTATATAAGTGTTAGTGGTAGAAAGTTCCGATAGAAAACTGATTTGTAATGATAGTGCTTTCAAATGATTATAGTATTGTTTACTGCCTTGTCTGCCGGAGCAAAGATATACTTACTGTGCAAATCCTGAGGTTAAGATTTATAAAATTTAGCCGATTTTGGGGGTGCTTCCAAATAAAGATGAGGATTTTTTTTGAATTGTCAATTCGGATATCTACACTGTCTAAGATAACGCTATTCCAGTCATTGAGAGAGTTTAGTCCGACTCCTTCTAACTTACATCATTTTCGAATATAAACTTCCATTGCCTCATGTAGCACTTCCCGACATTTAATGAAATATATCTTGGAAGAAATTCTATACTTTTGCTCCTTCTTTAGATGCACCTTATTAGGCATGAAAAACCATCCATTGTAAATGGGAAAGCTTAACCCCGAAGAGATATATTAAGCTATTAAGCACGTGTCTGGTGCATTATAAATTGGTTTGAAATTTTCATCAAGAAGGTATAGAGTTGAACCATTCCGCATTATTAAAGACAAAATATACACGATTTGTGCTTACTCTTATCTTAGTTTATTATCATTCATTAAAAGTATATTCATTTATAAAATAATTCACGACAAATATTATCCTTCTTTCCAGAACGTACATTGACGTTCTGGATTGCGATTGAATGACTATCAGCAACTTTAAACAAGACATCTTCACCTGATGAAATATGTACATCGAGACAATCATCGAATTTGAAAAGTTTTCATGAAACTGTTGCGATGGGTGTTTCATGCAAACAGGAGACGCTGACTCTCCCGGACATCTGGTTTAAGGTTCATGGATACACCATCCGAACAACATATCACTTCGGAGTCTCTCACGTCGCCAAAATCGACGTCACGTTATCTATGACGTCACGAAAAACGTGCCAAAATTGCATCGGCACTCTTAATAATTGACGCTGACTAACCTACGTCCTGAAACATGAACTAGTATTTTAGGGATTTAGGCAAAATAAAACTGCTGTATTTTGATTAGATTGAGAATTTTATCGTTTTCCCGTGAATCTTGATTAGAAATGGGTTTAAAACAATTCTTTGATGGGTGTGTTCAGTCAGAGAAAAGGTTGACAGCGCATTCTGCCGCTCGCCGTTATCTCTATGAGAAAATCGCATATATATATATATATATATATATATATATATATATATATAAAAGCACAAAAAAGGTACAAGCGACCACGACACTAAACGTGTTTAAACCCAGCGGAAGGGACAGTACATCCCTTGAGCCCTCTGGATACACGAATATGTACTTGTATATATATATATATATATATATATATATATATATATATATATATATATATATATATATATATATATATATATATATATATATAGATAGATAGATAGATAGCACAAAAGAGGTGAAAACAACCACGTTCACTATTCAGACAATGTCGGATCAGCCCAACAAAGGGCGAATGCACGTCGCTTGGAAAAAAAAATATAAAAGCACAAAAAAAGGTACAAGCGACCACGACACTAAACGTGTTTAAACCCAGCGGAAGGGACAGCACATCCCTTGAGCCCTCTGGATACACGAATATGTACTTGTATCCAGACGGAACAAGGGACAGTACGTCCCTCATTCCGTTCGGACACAAAGTACATAAATAAAAAAAAAAAACTTGCACACACTCTCATGCTAGTCAGAACCTGTACTATACTGAAGCTCGAAAGGCTATAACTAGTAGCCAGGTGGGTAATATTCTCAATTCATGAACCAAAGCAGACCCCGCGAGGGGCGAGACCAGGTGCCTAGGTAGAGTCAGCGTCTCCTGTTTGCATGCAACACCCGCTGCCAAAAAGTCTGGACGGACTGATCGATAGAAACACGTCCAAGACTTCTATAGGTTCAAAATAAAAAAAACTGAAAAGATGATCCCTGATTGATTAAGTAACATATTATCAAGTGAGTAAAATCAAACAAAATACCGCCTCCCCCCACTCTATATAAACGTAAGGGACTTGATTGACTAAGTAAAATGAAACGAAAAATCCCCCAATTAAAAACACGTCCGTCCTGAAGAGAGATACTCACTAAACTGACAACGCGCGGGTCAGTGTGAATAGAAAGTCATATCACGAGAGGCCCACATAAAGGAGGTTAAAAATACAAACTGTAAAAATTAAAAATTATAAGGTGTAAAGAACGAATCTAGCTACAGTCGTCGGTTTCGGAGATTGACCTCCGTATCCAATCAGAATAAATAGGGCGTGTTAAAAAATAGTACCCGTGAGGGAAGATCAAGCAGAACCTATCTCATAAACATAGCAAGTAAAGACTCTAAAAATTGACAGAAGTCTGAAACTTCTTGAAAGCACTCAAAACCCGACATCATAATGTTCAACGGCGACCCGAATTTTCATATATTTAACGTAATTAATACATAGCTATAAAACATGGAAAGAGCTGTCTCAGAGGACCGGTGCGACAAGTTTGAGTTCATGATACGACTAGACTGACAATACATAAACACAGTAGCATACACCATATTCACAAGAATAGGAACGGATCCCAAAAAAGGAATGCAATGTTGTTTTCTAGAAAAAAATAATATAGACTTTAATAATCTAGTCTATATTATTTTTTTCTAGAAAACAACATTGCATTCTGGGTTTAAACACGTTTAGTGTCGTGGTCGCTTGTACCTTTTTTTGTGCTTTTATATCTTTTTTTTCCAAGCGACGTGCATTCGCCCTTTGTTGGGCTGATCCGACATTGTCTGAATAGTGAACGTGGTTGTTTTCACCTCTTTTGTGCTATCTATCTATCTATATATATATATATATATATATATATATATATATATATATATGCTTGTTTTATTTGTAAACAACCGTTTGATTAAAACGCGGGGTTAAAATTGTGTGTGTTATAATGAAACAAGCGTAGTTTTTTTTACACGCGAGTTAAAATTAGCTAGATCTCACAAAATTGTCCATTAAATTAGGAAGCATCTCCTAAGTTTATACATGCGGGATTTGGGAAAAATAAATGTATGGACATTTCGCGCACAATTTCTAGATCTAGGAGTGATATTTAGAACAGCAAGCATGGCGATGAGAGGAAGGGGGGGAATGCTCTTATGTCTCCGTTATGTGGAAGATTTACTTTGAATTTATCGAACAGAAGAATTTTTATGACGAATTACATAGTACTAGAAGTAGAAGTCAAATCTTTTTGTAAAAAATCCCTTTTTTACATTATTTTTTCTCCTTTTCTTACAATGCGAATATTCATGGCCCTATTATGAATCATTGATTTCAGTATCATTGCCTAACCCCCCTATTCATAAGATAAACATCTTGTTTTCATCGCCCCATTTCATTCGGGACCGTTTTTTTTTTTTTATCAACGTGATGTTTTGACGTTTAAATAGCCAAATGCATCCCGTGACGTCATTTGCGGAACACTATTGCAGGCGTAAAATATTACTGATATAATGGGTAAATATTATTTATAAAATGGTTTACAGATTTCACTTTTTTATCAATTCTATTTCCAATTGATATATGGATGAAAAATGGAGTAATTTAGATGAACGGTTCAGGAAATATTAATCCAAATAGAGCACAGACAGGATCTCTTGCCGGCATTATGAACAAAATCTGAAAGGGGGTAGGTTCATAATTTTGTATCAAACTTGAAATTTTGCGCGATGATTGCTACATTTCTTTTTAAGTTTTGAAAGATATGTTAACTTTGATTAAGATAGCAAGTTTTCCTTTCACTGGCATGTTAACAAAGTACTTAAACTCGTTATTTACCAGTTGGGCTCTAAAAATAATGACGTCAAGAAAAGAGCCAAAAATGTTACAGTATTCACTATTTCATAGAATCTGAGGTACCAGCATCGTTGTATGTCCTATTTTTCATTTGTTTTAGACCTTCTTTCGTTACTAAAAGAATGACCATATACCTTCATGTATCAGGGGTCTATTGATGATATGATGCAAATTTTGGGCAAATTCTTGAAAAAAATGGACATGTACTTCTTTGGAAGGTCATAAATCCATTGGAAGCTCGTTGACATATACTTTGTTCATTAAAATACTATACATTACATTGTTTTCTGCCATTAAAATCAATAAAACTTAACCTGTGATGTTGAACAGTGTTTTTGGGAGTTTTGGAAAGGGTGTAACTATGAACCTTAACTTAGAAATATTGTAAGTTTCTGGGTTCGGTTCGAGACTGTTCCAATGGAAATTCTAATGATTTCGCCTTGGCTTCTCGAAATTGAGACTGAATAATAATACGAAATTATTATTGTTAAAATAATATTATCAAAATAATGGATAATTATTTTATGTTTATATCGTTTTGGTTTACAAAGACTACGTTCATGCCATATTGTCTTAATATTTTTTCATGAAGTTATATTTTGCGGAAGGTAATATATGATTAAGCAGGGAATCACTATCAACATGGATCACAAATGTTTAATGGAAGACTTCCAATAACAATATAGGCTTTTTCTTTATACATGAACAAGTTTTACTTCTTCGAGACCTTTGAATAACCGGAAAAGTGGGAGGGTTGTGCTCATGTAATCCAGGATAACCACACCATCTGTTACTAACGTGGCTGATGGCCGTCCTAAGTCGGCATCCATTACCAATGGGTCTCGTAGTTTTATGTGTTGTCTTTTATGTTCGATGTTTGATGTCTCGTTTGCTGTTCCTTGTCTCTTGCTGTGTATGTCTTCTCTGTGTTTTCATTTGGGATATTTGATGTTTGGTGCTGCAACCGAGATCCCTCCTTTCTTGTATGTATATTTTTGTGAAAACAAGAATTCGACAACGTCTTTTCAAAATGTTCAAACACGCATGATATTGTGTAATAATGTAAATTAAATTTGCTTCCCAGCTGCCACAAATGTAAACTTATCTATGCAGTATTGTATTTTGACAGATGATATGTATTGTCAGTGAACCCTGAAGTTCAAATTCTTACCGCCTTTCTCATAGTTTGTCATGCGTACCAGTGTAAGAAGAGTTATACGACACTGACTTTATTTTCACAAAATTTGCTCATGTGCACATCACGAGGTCGCTGCATGTATTTGACTGAGATAGATCAAGTACTATTTTATCTAAACTCACTGTTCTTTCAGCATTTCAAGGATTTGAACATACAATCACAGTCATACAAGAAAAAAAATGGTCATTGGAAATTCCGTTCCCGCCAAATAAGGTGAAAGACGAAATTAATGTGTTATAATCTGACGGAGGAACTTCAAGTGTGGAACAGGTGCACCAAAGGTAGGACGAATATCAAATATCGGTCAATGATTTTAAACAGTTACGATGATTCGAAATGAAACTTAATTTTTCCTGTCATTTTACAAAGGGAAAATATGAAAAGTGGAAGATATTGCGTCCATAGGATGCAATCTTACGCACGAACTGATATTAATACCGTCGCGATTATGTTTTACATCATTACATAGACCTGTACAGATGTTTATGTAGTTAATAAAGTATGTGTTAAAATATTCTTCGTACAGCAGAAAATTGTTTCACTTCAGAGAGTGATATATGTGACATTTCGGACTGTAAACATAAGACTTATATTTTTAAGTTTTCATGTCACGATTTAATATACCTGACTCAAATACAGCCACATATGTAAATACCATATATTCTTTGTCAGCCGTTTATATAACCACCCATAGCCAACCATTAACTTGTTACGTATTTTCATATGTATTTTAAAATTCAATTCTTCAAAGCCTTGATATATATAAACAATTTTACAGGGATAATATGGCTGTATGTGAATCGAGTACACCAGACTTTGAGACAATAAAGGACTCTGCTATTTGCATGTGTTGTCAGGAGCTTAAAGACGTGGTCAAATACTGTGTCACGTGTCGTAAAGATTGCTGCGAGACATGCATTGCCAACTTACACGAAGACCACAATACTCTACCTATTGAGCATCCAATAGTGAGAAATATCAAACTTTTCTCGACTGATACCTGCACCACACACAAAGATGAAAAATGGTCCATGTATTGTGTCACGTGCAAAACACCATGCTGCTTCACATGTATAGATGAAAGTCACGATGCTCATTCATTGTCAACGATAAGATCGATTACCAAGCAGGCGGAATCTCTGTATGCGAAACTAGTTGATGATTTACCACAGGCAAAATCAAAGTACCGCCATATGCAAAAGGAATACAACGATTATGTCCAGAATATGGATGTAACCATTACTAGTATCAAGAGTCAGTTTGAGCGCCTACGCTTGACCATTGATGAGATGGAGGCGTCCATGCTTCATCCGTTGGAGAAGGAAGTTGAGGAAGTGAGGAAAATGCAGTCAGACCTTGGACAACCAATACTGGAGGCAGAGTGCTTGGTAGATTTGTACAAAGCAGCGAAAGACGAAGGGGGTTATCTCTTCAATGTCATTTTCTTTTCTAATTATCTGTCTTTAGAAAGTTTGGAATCTGAGATAGTGTTTTATCCTCAACCATTTTTATTCACACCAACTCAGATGGGCATTCCGAAGACATCGGAGATGATAGGATCTGTGGTCAGATCCAGCGGCCAACCGATAAAGGGCAAACCGTTTAATGATAAAAGTAACGATGTTTCCTGCCTAGAGATTATAAGTTTAAAATCTGTTGATAGATTTGCTTTAACAGGCAGAATCATACCTTTAATTGGTGGTACAAGGTGGGTTATACAAGATCCAGTACTTTCCACCTGGAGAAAACCACCTTGCTGGTATACAAGCCTCTCAATAATGGACAAATCACTTTTAAAGAAGAAAGAAGTATTGACAATAGAAAATGGGTCATTTACTGACATGACTGATGTATCGATAGTTCCACCTTCAGATTTGGTGTACACAGATTCAGAAAATTGTAAGGTGTGGAGAGTGAGTGCCTCTGGTAATATAAGACTCGTCATGTCTACATATCCTGTAATTCCCAGAGCGGTTTGTTTTACAAGCGACAAACGACTTGCATTGGGGCTTTGTGACTCTAGTAAAAACAAGCGATATTTAATTCGAACCTATACTCTTGATAATTTAAAATCACTCAGTGAAATAGAAAAGGATGAGGATGGAAAACCCCTGTTTACTTATATTAAATCCATTATAGAAAACAGCAAAGGAAACTTTATTGTGAATAATTTAGATGATCTAATTTGCATAAGTAAGCATGGTAACCTGAAATGGAAACTAAAGATTACCTTCCGTCACTTTTGTTTTGACAAATACAGTAACATAGTCGTAGCCACAGATGAGGAGATAAAAGTGTTGGACTGTAACGGCCAATATATCAAAACTCTCTTAACAAACTTCGATTTTCTTTCAACACCAACATCTTTATCGATCGACACAGACGGATTATTATTCATAGGACAAGGGGACAGCACAAAAGTTCTAAAGTACTTTCGATAATGACATCTAAGAGAATTCCTTTTTCTTGATATGTTTTTTACCATGTGCATATGTGAACAGATGACTATTGCACATATAAATAATTGGAAATGTGCTCAAAGACGTAAAATAAACGTCGGCTTAAAAGATATTTATATTTTGATGCTGCAACGGGGTCTTGTTGGAGATCTCCTCCCTTCTTTTTACATTCATGTATCATGATTAATATTTCGTCTTCATCCAGTATGGGCCTTAACCAAAATATAGATCAAGATAAGAATTCATCATGAAGTATTTTCTATCTTCATTATATTAAGATTTTTGCGACATTGTATATAAAAAAAGTATGAAATTCAAATTTGATTAATTTGAAAATTCTAAGACAACTTTCTAATCTAATCTTTCCTTTAGTCACTTATCTCTGACTGTGAGGACGGGACTCCATGGAGGACCCTGTCCAAAGTTCTTTATGTCAGTCGGACTCCTCGGGAGATAACGTACATGAGCTCGCTACAGCCGGCAGAGCATAGACTGTATTACATACGCCCTCTTTTTATATCCATTTACATATTCATCTGTGTTGCTTGAGCCCCTGCGTTTTGCTGTCCTGTTCGTATGGTCATCTTACAGTGAAGAGGTATTTTACACCACAATTGTGCGTTCTTCGAGACTCTTTTTGGTAACCGGAAAAGTGGGAGGATTGTGCAACAGATCAACGTTGAATTCTGATTGTATCGTTTCATGAAATTTATTATTTTATTATTTCTAGGTACCTGGATGATATTCATCCTGGTTTTGAAAAGTACAAAAATGCTAATTATCCAGAAGAACTGACTCTAAACAAGGCAAACGTAACAAACACAGAAACACCATTTTTGGATTGAATATCAAACTTGTTCATGGAGAGATTCAAACAAGTGTGTATGATAAAAGAGATGATTTTTTATTCGACATAGTAAAGTAACGGTGATGTTCCTAGATTACCGTCCTATGGTATCTACATGTCACAGCTCATCAGGTATGCAAGAGCATGTACTGATGTTTTTTTTTTTACTTTCATAGAAGAAATTTTCAAATTATCAAGAAACTGTTAGGTCAAATTTTTCGCTTTCACAAACTAAAGGAAAGGGAATGATCTCCAGCATGACCATCCTGTTTTCACCCAGCGAAACAAACACACAAGAAAGTGACACATAAATGACATCATACCATACTAAAAATCGCAAAAAGACACAACATTATTCACTAGAACATCATACAAAACAATCTTAACAGACGTACAGAAACATTGATGACAACACATAAAAGGAAGGAGACCAATGTGCACCCGGCGCCAACTTTGGACAGCCACCTGCTATTCTCAAATGGTGTGGTTATCCGGATTACGTGCGCTCAACCCTCCCACTTATCCGGATACACAGAGGTCTCCATAGACAAATAATTGTTGTATAAAGATAAAACTTCTCACTGTATTAAAGGTAACATCACAAAAAAGATAGTTAAACGCAGCGGCGTCTTGTAACACATATTCTATGTAAATGGATCTTAAAAATTCTATAGCATGCGTATAACAGTCTTTGCTCTGCTGGCTGAAGCGAGTTCAAGATCAATTAACCGAGAAGTCTGGCCAACTTTCAGATAGGATGGAGAATCAAGACCCAGTCTTCTCTGACGAGATTTCAACAAGGTCCATCATGGAGTCCCGTCGTCACGGTTGATCAGTGTGCAACGTTGGGAAAGACACTGGTACAAATCTGTTGATTGGTCCAGTGCCATGTCCAGTGTTTTTGTGATGACTTTAGGATCATATCCTCGGTAAAGCAGGCGACCGACTATTTTCTTACATTTGTGGTTGAAGTTTGATCTGCCTTTGATCCTTCTTATTTTGTTTATAAGGTCACCGTAAAATGAAGGCAATGAACTTCCCAAAGATACATACTGTGATGCTGGAGTCGTCCCACATTTTGAAAGAAGTTCATAATAATTATTGTAAAATTTCCAAAAAGATTTTAATGGTTTATGATATCTAAATCCTTGTCTGATAAGTTTTTTTGTGTGTGTAATTTGTATAGCTTTGTCATCGAAATATGGCAGCAAGCTCTAGCGTACCTTGTGAGCTGAGAAATGTAAATCCCGTGCGATGGCAATTTTGGAATATCGCCATCAAGCCAAGGAACATTAACTATGTTGATGATATAGTCTTCTCTTTTGTCGTATAATTTTTGTCTGAATTTCTCCATTATTAATTTTGATATCGAGATCCAAAAATGGTATAGCTACCGTATTAGCAGAAATTTTCGCGAGATACTAATTTTCGCTATATTCGCGAGTGATTTAGAATCGCGTTAAATTATTCTCGTGAAAAGTAACAAAACAAAGGAGGGGATCTCCAACAACACCAGGCCGCAGAACCCACAGCAAAACCCCAAAACACCCAATGCAAAAACACAAAGCAGACAAGCACATAAAGAGACACACAAGGGACAAGGATCGTCAACGCACAACACAGAAACATCAAACACAAAGGACTACACATAAACCAACGAGACCAATTGACAACCGGTGCCGACTTAGGACGGCCATCTGCCGCGGAAATAAGAGAAGGTGTGGTTATCCTGGATTACGTGCGCACAACCCACCCACATTTCTGACTACCCAGGTCTCGAAGAAAGTACAATTGTGGTGTAAAACAACCTCCTCACTGTCAGATGACCACACACAAACAAGACCGCAAAACGCAGGGGCCCAAGCAACACAGATGAATATGTAAATGGATATCAAAAGAGGGCGTACGTGATACAGTCCGTGTTCTGCTGGCTGTAGCGAGCTCATGTATGTTATCACCCGAGGAGTCCGACTGACATTCAGAGAGGACAGGTATCGGGGCCCTGTCTTCTCTAAAGACGTTTGGTCAAGGCCCGTCATGGAGTTCCGTCATAACAGTCAGTCAGAGTGCAAGTTTTAAGAATGCGCTGGTACAAGACTGTAGATTAGTCAAGTACCAAGCCTAGTGTCCGTCTGGTGACATTAGGATCATATCCATGATGATTCTGACGCATTTTTGATAGTGATGTTGTCTATATTTGATCCTTCTTATCTTATTAATTATGTCACCATAAAATGCAGGTTGTGAAATACCCAAAGTAATATAGTATAAGTAACAATATAAATTGGTATACCATTTACATTTCGTTGTAATCGTACTTGCGTCATGCTTTGATTTTCCCAAATCAACGCAAAAATAAGTGAATTGAGTGTACCTTATCACAGACTTAACTAAAACTTTAATAATGAAAGGTGCAAAAGAGGAACATCATATGTACATATTTGCTAGTAAATTAGGAATCGCAAAAAAATGCACTGTTGAAAATAAAGACACCCTATTTTACTACAAAATCGCCAAATTTGATACTCGCGAAAATTTCTGGTTATACGGTATATCATTTGTGTTTGCTTTGTTCAATATTAATTCTAGGGTAAAATATGATTTTTGTAATGGCAAAATGACAAATGGTTATTAATATTCAAATTATCATCAAGATACCTAGGGGTGGCACCTAGAGTCTGGAGTAGTTGCAGATTTTGCATGAATTCTTTTTCGTATGTGTATAAAAAAATCAAATCCAAGGAATTGTGGTCCCCCGCTTTTGGATGTTTGTCTTTAAAGAAATGCTTACAGACATCCCCCCATTCTTAAGTTTTAGTAATATATCTCATATATTATCAACATTCTAAATATGAAAGATTAACTCCAAGAAAAGGTCAAAAGGTCCAAACTTGTGTTTTGTTTCCAAGGGACAGGGCTTATGAAAAGGTATGCACATGTGAAATATTTAAGACCTATGATTTAAATTACCATCATAAACTTATAGTCGAGGTTGAACTTTTTAAATGTGGGTCAACCTCCATGGACAAGGTCACAAGGTCAGAATGTTATTACCAACAGAAAGGTCTCATCACAAGGAATACACATGTGAAATGTGAAAGCCCTATCATTTTCCATTAAAAAGTTATGGACAAGGTTATAGTTTTTTGAAAAGTAGGTCGAACTCAAAGGTCAAGGTCAAAAATTTTGGTATCCATGCAAAGGTCTTGTCACAAGGAATTAACATGTGAAATATCAAAGCCCTATCACTTTCCATTCAAAAGTTATGGTCAAGGTTAAAGTTTTTAATAAGTAGGTCGAACTCAAAGGTCAAGGTCACAAGGTCATAAATTTTGGTATCCATGGAAAGGTCTTGTCACAAGGAATACACATATGAAATATCAAAGCCCTATCACTTTCCATTCAAAAGTAATGGTCAATGTTAAAGTTTTTAATAAGTAGGTCAAAGTCCAAGGTCAATGTCACAAGGTCAAAAATTTTGGTATCCATGATAAGGTCTTGTCAAAAGGAATACTCATGTGAAATATCAAAGCCCTATCACTTTCCATTCAAAAGTTATGGTCAAGGTTAAAGTTTTTAATAAGTAGGTCAAAGTCCAAGGTCAAGGTCACAAGGTCAAAAATTTTGGTATCCATGGAAAGGTCTTGTCACAAGGAATACACATGTGAAATATCAAAGCCCTATCACTTTCCATTCAAAAGTTATGGTCAAGGTTAAAGTTTTTAATAAGTAGGTCAAAGTCCAAGGTCAAGGTCACAAGGTCAAAAATGTTGGTATCCATGGAAAGGTCTTGTCACAAGGAATACACATGTGAAATATCAAAGCCCTATCACTTACCATTCAAAAGTTATGCACAAGGTTAAAGTTTTTGTGACTGACGGACAGACGGACGGACGGACAGACGGACGGACGAACCGGTTTTAATGTCCCCGCGCTTTCGCGAAAGCGGGGGACAACAAATCTGCAACCAGAGGCGCACAATTAATACCCATAGGAATTCCAATAACTTGCATGTATAGAGTGTCACCAAATCTTTCAAAAATGTTGTCTAAAAGAAAGGACAAGGCCTTATATACACAACTCAGATCGAGTCCATGATTTGTACGATTTGTATTCTACTGAGGAAAGGACTCCTTTTGTGTCAGAAGTACATATAAATGTTTTACCCTTTCGATCAAAACACAAGTTTTGATAAGCGATTTTTTTCTTCGCAAGAGGGAGCGTGGTGTACATGTTGGAGAAGTCGCAGAATGAGATAGATTCGGCTTTAAAATTAAATTATCTGAATTTGTCGATCACACATCACCAGAATTCTTTATTGACAAAAAATAATTGATGTCGCTATTATTAGAATGCAATTTCACAATATTCTGATACATGATCTTTAATTGCTGTTAACGCTGTTGTCAAATTCTAAGATAAAACAGTAGTAGTACAATTACTCGAGTTAGCAATAACTCGAACTTTGTAAGGAGACTCGTGAAGTTTGGGCAGACAGTAAATAGTTGGTACGTCTGATTTCGATATAGACAGCTGAAATGAAGAAATTTCATCCAGATGCCTTTGTAAAATGGAAGGGATAACTTCTTTGCTTGTTAGTGGTAGAAAGTTCCGATAGAAAACTGATTTGTAATAGTGCTTTCAAATGATTATAATATTGTTTACTGCCTTGTCTGCCGGAGCAAAGATATACTTACTGTGCAAATCCTGAGGTTAAGATTTATAAAATTTAGCCGATTTTGGGGGTGCTTGCTTCCAAATAAAGATGAGGATTTTTTTTTGAATTGTCAATTCGGATATCTACACTGTCTAAGATAACGCTATTCCAGTCATTGAGAGAGTTTAGTCCGACTCCATCTAACTTACATCATTTTCGAATATAAACTTCCATTGCCTCATGTAGCACTTCCCGACATTTAATGAAATATATCTTGGAAGAAATTCTATACTTTTGCTCCTTCTTTAGATGCACCTTATTAGGCATGAAAAACCATCCATTGTAAATGGGAAACCTTAACCCCGAAGAGATATATTAAGATATTAAGCACGTGTCTGGTGCATTATAAATTGGTTTGAAATTTTCTTCAAGAAGGTATAGAGTTGAACCGTTCCGCATTATTAAAGACAAAATATACACGATTTGTGCTTACTCTTATCTTAGTTTATTATCATTCATTAAAAGTATATTCATTTATAAAATAATTCACGACAAATATTATCCTTCTTTCCAGAATGTACATTGACGTTCTGGATTGCGATTGAATGACTAGGAAGAGTACATCCTGACTGTCAGCAACTTTAAACAAGACATCTTCACCTGATGAAATATGTACATCGAGACAATCATCGAATTTGAAAAGTTTTCATGAAACTGTTGCGATGGGTGTTGCATGCAAACAGGAGACGCTGACTCTCCCGGACATCTGGTTTAAGGTTCATGGATACACCATCCGAACAACATATCACTTCGGAGTCTCTCACGTCGCCAAAATCGACGTCACGTTATCTATGACGTCACGAAAAACGTGCCAAAATTGCATCGGCACTCTTAATAATTGACGCTGACTAACCTACGTCCTGAAACATGAACTAGTATTTTAGGGATTTAGGCAAAATAAAACTGCTGTATTTTGATTAGATTGAGAATTTTATCGTTTTCCCGTGAATCTTGATTAAAAATGGGTTTAAAACAATTCTTTGATGGGTGTGTTCAGTCAGAGAAAAGGTTGACAGCGCATTCTGCCGCTCGCCGTTATCTCTATGAGAAAATCGCAAATATATATATATATATATATATAAATGCTTGTTTTATTTGTAAACAACCGTTTGATTAAAACGCGGGGTTAAAATTGTGTGTGTTATAATGAAACAAGCGTAGTTTTTTTACACGCGAGTTAAAATTAGCTAGATCTCACAAAATTGTCCATTAAATTAGGAAGCATCTCCTAAGTTTATACATGCGGGATTTGGGCAAAATAAATGTATGGACATTTCGCGCACAATTTCTAGATCTAGGAGTGATATTTAGAACAGCAAGCATGGCGATGAGAGGAAGGGGGGGGGGTAATGCTCTTATGTCTCCGTTATGTGGAAGATTTACTTTGAATTTATCGAACAGAAGAATTTTTTAGAAGTAGAAGTCAAATCTTTTTGTAAAAAATCCCTTTTTTACATTATTTTTTCTCCTTTTCTTACAATGCGAATATTCATGGCCCTATTATGAATCATTGATTTCAGTATCATTGCCTAACCCCCCTATTCATAAGATAAACATCTTGTTTTCATCGCCCCATTTCATTCGGGACCGTTTTTTCTTTATCAACGTGATGTTTTGACGTTTAAATAGCCAAATGCATCCCGTGACGTCATTTGCGGAACACTATTGCAGGCGTAAAATATTACTGATATAATGGGTAAATATTATTTATAAAATGGTTTACAGATTTCACTTTTTTATCAATTCTATTTCCAATTGATATATGGATGAAAAATGGAGTAATTTAGATGAACGGTTCAGGAAATATTAATCCAAATAGAGCACGGACGGGATCTCTTGCCGGCATTTTGAACAAAATCTGAAAGGGGGTAGGTTCATAATTTTGTATCAAACTTGAAATTTTGCGCGATGATTGCTACATTTCTTTTTAAGTTTTGAAAGATATGTTAACTTTGATTAAGATAGCAAGTTTTCCTTTCACTGGCATGTTAACAAAGTACTTAAACTCGTTATTTACCAGTTGGGCTCTAAAAATAATGACGTCAAGAAAAGAGCCAAAAATGTTACAATATTCACTATTTCATAGAATCTGAGGTACCAGCATTGTTGTATGTCCTATTTTTCATTTGTTTTAGACCTTCTTTCGTTACTAAAAGAATGACCATATACATTCATGCATCAGGGGTCTATTGATGATATGATGCAAATTCTGGGCAAATTCTTGAAAAAAAATGGACATGTACTTCTTTGGAAGGTCATTAATCCATTGGAAGCTCGTTGACATATACTTTGTTCATTAAAATACTATACATTACATTGTTTTCTGCCATTAAAATCAATAAAACTTAACCTGTGATGTTGAACAGTGTTTTTGGGAGTTTTGGAAAGGGTGTAACTATGAACCTTAACTTAGAAATATTGTAAGTTTCTGGGTTCGGTTCGAGACTGTTCCAATGGAAATTCTAATGATTTCGCCTTGGCTTCTCGAAATTGAGACTGAATAATAATACGAAATTATTATTGTTAAAATAATATTATCAAAATAATGGATAATTATTTTATGTTTATATCGTTTTGGTTTACAAAGACTACGTTCATGCCATAGTGTCTTAATATTTTGTCATGAAGATATATTTTGCGGAAGGTAATATATGATAAAGCAGGGAATCACTATCAACATGGATCACAAATGTTTAATGGAAGACTTCCAATAACAATATAGGCTTTTTCTTTATACATGAACAAGTTTTACTTCTTCGAGACCTTTGAATAACCGGAAAAGTGGGAGGGTTGTGCTCATGTAATCCAGGATAACCACACCATCTGTTACTAACGTGGCTGATGGCCGTCCTAAGTCGGCACCGATTACCCATGGGTCTCGTAGTTTTATGTGTTGTCTTTTATGTTCGATGTTTGATGTCTCGTTTGCTGTTCCTTGTCTCTTGCTGTGTATGTCTTCTCTGTGTTATCATTTGGGATATTTGATGTTTGGTGCTGCAACCGAGATCCCTCCTTTCTTGTATGTATATTTTTGTGAAAACAAGAATTCAACAACGTCTTTTCAAAATGTTCAAACACGCATGATATTGTGTAATAATGTAAATTAAATTTGCTTCCCAGCTGCCACAAATGTAAACTTATCTATGCAGTATTGTATTTTGACAGATGATATGTAGTGTCAGTGAACCCTGAAGTTCAAATTCTTACCGCCTTTCTCATAGTTTGTCATGCGTACCAGTGTAAGAAGAGTTATACGACACTGACTTTATTTTCACAAAATTTGCTCATGTGCACATCACGAGGTCGCTGCATGTATTTGACTGAGATAGATCAAGTACTATTTTATCTAAACTCACTGTTCTTTCAGCATTTCAAGGATTTGAACATACAATCACAGTCATACAAGAAAAAAAATGGTCATTGGAAATTCCGTTCCCGCCAAATAAGGTGAAAGACGAAATTAATGTGTTATAATCTGACGGAGGAACTTCAAGTGTGGAACAGGTGCACCAAAGGTAGGACGAATATTCAAATATCGGTCAATGATTTTAAACAGTTACGATGATTCGAAATGAAACTTAATTTTTCCTGTCATTTTACAAAGGGAAAATATAAAAGTGGAAGATATTGCGTCCATAGGATGCAATCTTACGCACGAACTGATATTAATACCGTCGCGATTATGTTTTACATCATTACATAGACCTGTACAGATGTTTATGTAGTTAATAAAGTATGTGTTAAAATATTCTTCGTACAGCAGAAAATTGTTTCACTTCAGAGAGTGATATATGTGACATTTCGGACTGTAAACATAAGACTTATATTTTTAAGTTTTCATGTCACGATTTAATATACCTGACTCAAATACAGCCACATATGTAAATACCATATATTCTTTGTCAGCCGTTTATATAACCACCCATAGCCAACCATTAACTTGTTACGTATTTTCATATGTATTTTAAAATTCAATTCTTCAAAGCCTTGATATATATAAACAATTTTACAGGGATAATATGGCTGTATGTGAATCGAGTACACCAGACTTAGAGACAATAAAGGACTCTGCTAGTTGCATGTGTTGTCAGGAGCTTAAAGACGTGGTCAAATACTGTGTCACGTGTCGTAAAGATTGCTGCGAGACATGCATTGCCAACTTACACGAAGACCACAATACTCTACCTATTGAGCATCCAATAGTGAGAAATATCAAACTTTTCTCGACTGATACCTGCACCACACACAAAGATGAAAAATGGTCCATGTATTGTGTCACGTGCAAAACACCATGCTGCTTCACATGTATAGATGAAAGTCACGATGCTCATTCATTGTCAACGATAAGATCGATTACCAAGCAGGCGGAATCTCTGTATGCGAAACTAGTTGATGATTTACCACAGGCAAAATCAAAGTACCGCCATATGCAAAAGGAATACAACGATTATGTCCAGAATATGGATGTAACCATTACTAGTATCAACAGTCAGTTTGAGCGCCTACGCTTGACCATTGATGAGATGGAGGCGTCCATGCTTCATCCGTTGGAGAAGGAAGTTGAGGAAGTGAGGAAAATGCAGTCAGACCTTGGACAACCAATACTGGAGGCAGAGTGCTTGGTAGATTTGTACAAAGCAGCGAAAGACGAAGGGGGTTATCTCTTCAATGTCATTTTCTTTTCTAATTATCTGTCTTTTGAAAGTTTGGAATCTGAGATAGTGTTTTATCCTCAACCATTTTTATTCACACCAACTCAGATGGACATTCCGAAGACATCGGAGATGATAGGATCTGTGGTCAGATCCAGCGGCCAACCGATAAAGGGCAAACCGTTTAATGATAAAAGTAACGATGTTTCCTGCCTAGAGATTATAAGTTTAAAATCTGTTGATAGATTTGCTTTAACAGGCAGAATCATACCTTTAATTGGTGGTACAAGGTGGGTTATACAAGATCCAGTACTTTCCACCTGGAGAAAACCACCTTGCTGGTATACAAGCCTCTCAATAATGGACAAATCACTTTTAAAGAAGAAAGAAGTATTGACAATAGAAAATGGGTCATTTACTGACATGACTGATGTATCGATAGTTCCACCTTCAGATTTGGTGTACACAGATTCAGAAAATTGTAAGGTGTGGAGAGTGAGTGCCTCTGGTAATATAAGACTCGTCATGTCTACATATCCTGTAATTCCCAGAGCGGTTTGTTTTACAAGCGACAAACGACTTGCATTGGGGCTTTGTGACTCTAGTAAAAACAAGCGATATTTAATTCGAACCTATACTCTTGATAATTTAAAATCACTCAGTGAAATAGAAAAGGATGAGGATGGAAAACCCCTGTTTACTTATATTAAATCCATTATAGAAAACAGCAAAGGAAACTTTATTGTGAATAATTTAGATGATCTAATTTGCATAAGTAAGCATGGTAACCTGAAATGGAAACTAAAGATTACCTTCCGTCACTTTTGTTTTGACAAATACAGTAACATAGTCGTAGCCACAGATGAGGAGATAAAAGTGTTGGACTGTAACGGCCAATATATCAAAACTCTCTTAACAAACTTCGATTTTCTTTCAACACCAACATCTTTATCGATCGACACAGACGGATTATTATTCATAGGACAAGGGGACAGCACAAAAGTTCTAAAGTACTTTCGATAATGACATCTAAGAGAATTCCTTTTTCTTGATATGTTTTTTACCATGTGCATATGTGAACAGATGACTATTGCACATATAAATAATTGGAAATGTGCTCAAAGACGTAAAATAAACGTCGGCTTAAAAGATATTTATATTTTGATGCTGCAACGGGGTCTTGTTGGAGATCTCCTCCCTTCTTTTTACATTCATGTATCATGATTAATATTTCGTCTTCATCCAGTATGGGCCTTAACCAAAATATAGATCAAGATAAGAATTCATCATGAAGTATTTTCTATCTTCATTATATTAAGATTTTTGCGACATTGTATATAAAAAAGTATGAAATTCAAATTTGATTAATTTGAAAATTCTAAGACAACTTTCTAATCTAATCTTTCCTTTAGTCACTTTTCTCTGACTGTGAGGACGGGACTCCATGGAGGACCCTGTCCAAAGTTCTTTATGTCAGTCGGACTCCTCGGGAGATAACGTACATGAGCTCGCTACAGCCGGCAGAGCATAGACTGTATTACATACGCCCTCTTTTTATATCCATTTACATATTCATCTGTGTTGCTTGAGCCCCTGCGTTTTGCTGTCCTGTTCGTATGGTCATCTTACAGTGAAGAGGTATTTTACACTACAATTGTGCGTTCTTCGAGACTCTTTTTGGTAACCGGAAAAGTGGGAGGATTGTGCAACAGATCAACGTTGAATTCTGATTGTATCGTTTCATGAAATTTATTATTTTTATTATTTCTAGGTACCTGGATGATATTCATCCTGGTTTTGAAAAGTACAAAAATGCTAATTATCCAGAAGAACTGACTCTAAACAAGGCAAACGTAACAAACACAGAAACACCATTTTTGGATTAAATATCAAACTTGTTCATGGAGAGATTCAAACAAGTGTGTATGATAAAAGAGATGATTTTTGATTCGACATAGTAAAGTAACGGTGATGTTCCTAGATTACCGTCCTATGGTATCTACATGTCACAGCTCATCAGGTATGCAAGAGCATGTACTGATGTTTTTTTTTACTTTCATAGAAGAAATTTTCAAATTACCAAGAAACTGTTAGGTCAAATTTTTCGCTTTCACAAACTAAAGGAAAGGGAATGATCTCCAGCATGACCATCCTGTTTTCACCCAGCGAAACAAACACACAAGAAAGTGACACATAAATGACATCATACCATACTAAAAATCGCAACATTATTCACTAGAACATCATACAAAACAATCTTAACAGACGTACAGAAACATTGATGACAACACATAAAAGGAAGGAGACCAATGTGCACCCGGCGCCAACTTTGGACAGCCACCTGCTATTCTCAAATGGTGTGGTTATCCGGATTACGTGCGCTCAACCCTCCCAATTATCCGGATACACAGAGGTCTCCATAGACAAATAATTGTTGTTTAAACATAAAACTTCTCACTGTATTAAAGGTAACATCACAAAAAAGATAGTTAAACGCAGCGGCGTCTTGTAACACAGATTCTATGTAAATGGATCTTAAAAATTCTACAACATACGTATAACAGTCTTTGCTCTGCTGGCTGAAGCGAGTTCAAGATCAATCAACCGAGAAGTCTGGCCAACTTTCAGATAGGATGGAGAATCAAGACCCAGTCTTCTCTGACGAGATTTCAACAAGGTCCATCATGGAGTCCCGTCGTCACGGTTGATCAGTGTGCAACGTTGGGAAAGACACTGGTACAAATCTGTTGATTGGTCCAGTGCCATGTCCAGTGTTTTTGTGATGACTTTAGGATCATATCCTCGGTAAAGCAGGCGACCGACTATTTTCTTACATTTGTGGTTGAAGTTTGATCTGCCTTTGATCCTTCTTATTTTGTTTATAAGTTCAACGTAAAATGAAGGCAATGAACTTCCCAAAGATACATACTGTGATGCTGGAGTCGTCCCACATTTTGAAAGAAGTTCATAATAGTTATTGTAAAATTTCCAAAAAGATTTTAATGGTTTATGATATCTAAATCCTTGTCTGATAAGTTTTTTTTGTGTGTAATTTGTATAGCTTTGTCATCGAAATATGGCAGCAAGCTCTAGCGTACCTTGTGAGCTGAGAAATGTAAATCCCGTGCGATGGCAATTTTGGAATATCGCCATCAAGCCAAGGAACATTAACTATGTTGATGATATAGTCTTCTCTTTTGTCGTATAATTTTTGTCTGAATTTCTCCATTATTAATTTTGATATCGAGATCCAAAAATGGTGTAGCTACCGTATTAGCAGAAATTTCGCGAGATACTAATTTTCGCTATATTCGCGAGTGATTTAGAATCGCGTTAAATTATTCTCGTGAAAAGTAACAAAACAAAGGAGGGGATCTCCAACAACACCAGGCCGCAGAACCCACAGCAAAACCCCAAAACACCCAATGCAAAAACACAAAGCAGACAAGCACAGAAAGAGACACACAAGGGACAAGGATCGTCAACGCACAACACAGAAACATCAAACACAAAGGACTACACATAAACCAACGAGACCAATGGACAACCGGTGCCGACTTAGGACGGCCATCTGCCGCGGAAATAAGAGAAGGTGTGGTTATCCTGGATTACGTGCGCACAACCCACCCACATTTCTGACTACCCAGAGGTCTCGAAGAAAGTACAATTGTGGTGTAAAACAACCTCCTCACTGTCAGATGACCACACACAAACAAGACCGCAAAACGCAGGGGCCCAAGCAACACAGATGAATATGTAAATGGATATCAAAAGAGGGCGTACGTGATACAGTCCGTGTTCCGCTGGCTGTAGCGAGCTCATGTATGTTATCACCCGAGGAGTCCGACTGACATTCAGAGAGGACAGGTATCGGGGCCCTGTCTTCTCTAAAGACGTTTGGTCAGGGCCCGTCATGGAGTTCCGTCATAACAGTCAGTCAGAGTGCAAGTTTTAAGAATGCGCTGGTACAAGACTGTAGATTAGTCAAGTACCAAGCCTAGTGTCCGTCTGGTGACATTAGGATCATATCCATGATGATTCTGACGCATTTTTGATAGTGATGATTGTCTATATTTGATCCTTCTTATCTTATTAATTATGTCACCATAAAATGCAGGTTGTGAAATACCCAAAGTAATATAGTATAAGTAACAATATAAATTGGTATACCATTTACATTTCTTTGTAATCGTACTTGCGTCATGCTTTGATTTTCCCAAATCAACGCAAAAAGAAGTGAATTGAGTGTACCTTATCACAGACTTAACTAAAACTTTAATAATGAAAGGTGCAAAAGAGGAACATCATATGTACATATTTGCTAGTAAATTAGGAATCGCAAAAAAATGCACTGTTGAAAATAAAGACACCCTATTTTACTACAAAATCGCCAAATTTGATACTCGCGAAAATTTCTGGTTATACGGTATATCATTTGTGTTTGCTTTGTTCAATATTAATTCTAGGGTTGAATATGATTTTTGTAATGGCAAAATGACAAATGGTTAT
Source organism: Pinctada imbricata (assembly GCA_033119305.1). Lineage (NCBI taxonomy): Eukaryota > Metazoa > Mollusca > Bivalvia > Pterioida > Pteriidae > Pinctada > Pinctada imbricata. Next base: position 9,632,481 of record VSWD01000003.1, on the reverse strand, counting down.
TAATATTCAAATTATCATCAAGATACCTAGGGGTGGCACCTAGGGGTGCCGTTGAAACATTTCAAGTCGTCAAATTTCTGGAGTAGTTGCAGATTTTGCATGAATTCTATTTCTCTTTCGTATGTGTGTAAAAAAAATCAAATTCAAGGAATTGTGGTCCCCCGCTTTTGGGTGTCTTTAAAGAAATGCTTACAGACATCCCCCATTCTTAAGTTTTAATAATATATCTCATATATTATCAACATTCTAAATATGAAAGATTAACGCCAAGAAAAGGTCCAAAGGTCCAAACTTGTGTTTTGTTTCCAAGGGACAGGGCATATGAAAAGGTATGCACATGTGAAATATTTAAGACCTATGATTTAAATTACCATCAAAAACTTATGGTCGAGGTTGAAGTTTTTAAATGTGGGTCAGCCTCCATGGACAAGGTCACAAGGTCAGAATGTTATTACTAACAGAAAGGTCTCATCACAAGGAATACACATGTGAAATGTGAAAGCCCTATCATTTTCCATTAAAAAGTTATAGACAAGGTTATAGTTTTTTGAAAAGTAGGTCGAACTCAAAGGTCAAGGTCCAAAATTTTGGTATCCATGCAAAGGTCTTGTCACAAGGAATACACATGTGAAATATCAAAGCCCTATCACTTTCCATTCAAAAGTTATGGTCAAGGTTAAAGTTTTTAATAAGTAGGTCGAACTCAAAGGTCACAAGGTCAAAAATTTTGGTATCCATGGAAAGGTCTTGTCACAAGGAATACACATATGAAATATCAAAGCCCTATCACTTACCAATCAAAAGTAATGGTCAATGTTAAAGTTTTTAATAAGTAGGTCAAAGTCCAAGGTCAAGATCACAAGGTCAAAAATTTTGGTATCCATGGAAAGGTCTTGTCACAATAAATACACATGTGAAATATCAAAGCCCTATCACTTTCCATTCAAAAGTTATGGTCAAGGTTAAAGTTTTTAATAAGTAGGTCGAACTCAAAGGTCAAGGTCACAAGGTCAAAAATTTTGGTATCCATGGAAAGGTCTTGTCACAAGGAATACACATGTGAAATATCAAAGCCCTATCACTTACCATTCAAAAGTTATGCACAAGGTTAAAGTTTTTGTGACTGACGGACAGACGGACGGACGGACGGACGGACAGACGGACGGACGAACCGGTTTTAATGTCCCCGCGCTTTCGCGAAAGCGGGGGACAACAAATCTGCAACCAGAGGCGCACAATTAATACCCATAGGAATTCCAATTACTTGCATGTATAGAGTGTCACCAAATCTTTCAAAAATGTTGTCTAAAAGAAAGGACAAGGCCTTATAAGTTTTGATAAGCGATTTTTTTCTTCGCAAGAGGGAGCGTGGTGTACATGTTGGAGAAGTCGCAGAATGAGATAGATTCGCCTTTAAAATTAAATTATCTGAATTCGTCGATCACACATCACCAGAATTCTTTATTGACAAAAAATAATTGATGTCGCTATTATTGAATGCAATTTCACAATATTTTGATACATGATCTTTAATTGCTGTTAACGCTGTTGTCAAATTCTTAGATAAAACAGTAGTAGTACAATTACTCGAGTTAGCAATAACTCGAACTTTGTAAGGAGACTCGTGAAGTTTGGGCAGACAGTAAATAGTTGGTACGTCTGATTTCGATATAGACAGCTGAAATGAAGAAAATTCATCCAGATGCCTTTGTAAAATGGAAGGGATAACTTCTTTGCTTCTTATATAAGTGTTAGTGGTAGAAAGTTCCGATAGAAAACTGATTTGTAATAGTGCTTTCAAATGATTATAGTATTGTTTACTGCCTTGTCTGCCGGAGCAAAGATATACTTACTGTGCAAATCCTGAGGTTAAGATTTATCAAATTTAGCCGATTTTGGGGGTGCTTCCAAATAAAGATGAGGATTTTTTTTTAATTGTCAATTCGGATATCTACACTGTCTAAGATAACGCTATTCCAGTCATTGAGAGAGTTTAGTCCGACTTCTTCTAACTTACATCATTTTCGAATATAAACTTCCATTGCCTCATGTAGCACTTCCCGACATTTAATGAAATATATCTTGGAAGAAATTCTATACTTTTGCTCCTTCTTTAGATGCACCTTATTAGGCATGAAAAACCATCCATTGTAAATGGGAAACCTTAACCCCGAAGAGATATATTAAGATATTAAGCACGTGTCTGGTGCATTATAAATTGGTTTGAAATTTTCATCAAGAAGGTATAGAGTTGAACCATTCCGCATTATTAAAGACAAAATATACACGATTTGTGCTTACTCTTATCTTAGTTTATTATCATTCATTAAAAGTATATTCATTTATAAAATAATTCACGACAAATATTATCCTTCTTTCCAGAACGTACATTGACGTTCTGGATTGCGATTGAATGACAAATATGGATAATGACCATATTCCTGTATACAGCACAAAATCGATAATTCAGAAAATCAGAAACCGAAGGCATACAAAATCAGGACAAAACAGGAACCAAAGCAAACAAACAAAAACCTCCACCACATGAAAAGAAGCGAACTCCCGATATGGGAGTGAGATCAGGTGCCCAGGAAGAGTAAGCATCTCCTGACTGTCAGCAACTTTAAACAAGACATCTTCACCTGATGAAATATGTACATCGAGACAATCATCGAATTTGAAAAGTTTTCATGAAACTGTTGCGATGGGTGTTGCATGCAAACAGGAGACGCTGACTCTCCCGGACATCTGGTTTAAGGTTCATGGATACACCATCCGAACAACATATCACTTCGGAGTCTCTCACGTCGCCAAAATCGACGTCACAATATCTATGACGTCACGAAAAACGTGCCAAAATTGCATCGGCACTCTTAATAATTGACGCTGACTAACCTACGTCCTGAAACATGAACTAGTATTTTAGGGATTTAGGCAAAATAAAACTGCTGTATTTTGATTAGATTGAGAATTTTATCGTTTTCCCGTGAATCTTGATTAAAAATGGGTTTAAAACAATTCTTTGATGGGTGTGTTCAGTCAGAGAAAAGGTTGACAGCGCATTCTGCCGCTCGCCGTTATCTCTATGAGAAAATCGCAAATATATATATATATATATATATATATATATATATATATATATATATAATCAAAATCAAAGTGACATAATGACGATTAAATTTGTTTATTGCACTAAACGTTTTCGCCTGTTGGCTCTTCAGAGTTGCAATGAATATAAACAATAACAATAACAAAGAACAGTAGGTAGGCAGCGTCTATGACGTCATCATAACGTTACAGTTAGGCGCATCACGTACAAATGTCCCAGACGTTGGCGCACTTATTATTTACGTATATTGATGCTTTAAGAACAATAATAAATAGCTTTTTGTAAAGAAGAAATGAAATCATAGTTTAACAATTCAATTTAGGTTTGAAAATCTCTATGAAATAATCTTCTTTGGCTTTACGTAATTGTTCATTGTCCTCTTTTACTTTGTAAAAGGGGAAAATAGAAAAACTTCCCCCACCACACATATCAAAATGTCCGCTACAAGGAGTGTTTCTAGTGGATGGATCCCTGATCTGTTGTTTGTGTACGCGTACACGGTCCGCCAATTTCGTTCCCGTTTGTCCGACATAATTTTCACCGCAGTTTGGACACGTCATCACGTAAATTAATTTCTTGGATTTGCAATTCATTTTTGCGTTTACGTGAAATACTTTTCCATTTTTAAATGTAAATGATTGACCGGTTTGAATTTACGGGCATGTTCCACAGCGAGGGTCCTGGCATTGGCTAACGACGTGTGTTTCCGTTTCGGTTGTAAATCTGGCTTTGGTGAGAAGTCTTTTTAAATTAGGTGGTTGTCTCCTGCTATTAATGATATCCTGTTGGTTGATGAGACTCCTCAAATTGTCGGACTGATGAAGAATTGGTAGACAAGTTTTTGCTGTTTTGAATACGTTTTTATTTCTCGGATTGTGTGTTGTTACAAATGGAATGATTTTATGGCTATTTGTGTTACGTCTGCTTTTCTCTCTAAGTTCCGGTAGCGGTATTTCCTTTGCTCTGTTTGTGGCTGCGTCAATTAGATTTACGGGATAATTCTGTTTAAGTAGGAAAGACTTTAGTTCTTTTAGTCTTTTTTCTCTTCGATGTTGGTCTGAAACTATTGTACAAATTCGTCGAGCCAAGTTGAACGGGATGTTACGTTTTGTGTGAGATGGATGACAGGAACTGAATATAAGGTACTGGTGTGTATCCGTACTTTTGTAAAACAGATCCGTAGTAATTCTGTTATCTTCCTTAATTATCAATATATCGAGAAAAGGAAGCTCTTTTTCACTCTGTTCCATAGTAAATTGAATGCTAGTATGAAGTCCGTTTAAAAGATCATGAAATTTATTCAAGTCATCCAAAGATCTATTCCAAAAAATGAAACAATCATCCAAATAACGTTTCCAGTTTTTCCGGATGCAATTTCCGAAGTTCGCGTCAAATACATCTTCCGTACGAGAAAATAATTTTTCTTCCAAATATCCCATAAAAAGAGTAGCGTAAGTAGGTGCGACTTTGGTTCCCATCGCTGTCCCCTTTATCTGAAGAAAATATTTATTATCGAAGAAGAAATGATTGTTTTCTAAAACTAGACCATCTATGATAAAGTCTTTTGTAAATCTGGACGGGATTTCATCACGATGTTTTTCTATCCAATATGTGATAGACTCCATTCCTACGTCATGAGGAATATTGGTGTAAAGGCTCGTTACGTCAAAACTTATCAATTTGGTGTTTGCATCGACACTATCTGGGATATAATTTAGGAAGTCAATGTCATCTCTGATGTAGCTTGGGACTAATTTACAAAGTGGCTTGAGTATAATGTCTAATAAATTGCTCAATCTGTGCGTGGGACATGCCGGACCTGCTACGATCGGTCTTAATTTTAAATCACCGGGTTGCGGTAACTTAACATAAGTTGCATTTTTGGCCTGAATTCCATGTTGAATTTCTTTTGACTTATGAATTTTAGGAAGGCCGTAGAAATTACTTGATTTCATTTCGAAATTGTTTAGGTAGTCTATCTCTTTATCGGTAAGAGAATCCGCGTAAACAGAAGTGAATTTTTTAATTTTGTTCATTGTTCTTGCGTCTTCCGGTGACGTCAGTTCGTGATAAAAATTACGATCATTAAGTTGGTCCATAACCATTTTCTTATAATGTTCCCTATCCATAATACAAATTGCGCCACCTTTGTCAGCCTCTTTGATGACGATAGTTGCGTCGTTTGAAAGGTTTTCGATTGCACTACGTTCGCTCCTAGAAATATTATCTTTGATATTTTGATTGTTTTGGTTTGTTGAAGCTGAGCTTTTAAGACAATTGATATAATCCTCCAAATGTTTATCTCTATTCGTTTTAGGTTTGAAATTACTTCTGTTACGTACCAGCGATCCATCGTCGTAGTCATTATCTTGGAAAAATTCACGTAGTCTCAATTTCCTACAAAATTCTTCAGTATCTTTTATCAAGTCCACTTTATTTCCTTTCGGAGTTGGTGTAAATTTTAGACCTTTGGAAAGAAGCTTTATTTCTGTATCTGAAAGATCCCTTTGAGATATATTTATGATTTTCGCATCTACGCGTTCCTTTTCCTTTAGAATCTTTTGAACATGAATGTCTTCTGACGTCCCCTGTGAAATTGGCGTCTCTCCAAAAAATGACGATCTGAAGGATTGTGTTCAGTACAATTCCTGTTTAGATTTTCATTCCCGTTTTGTTCTGAGACTCGGAATCCCTGTCTCTCTCTATGCTTGTAACCACTCATCCTTCCGTTATTCCTTCTTTCATATGTGCTTTCCTGATTAGGACGTGATTCCAAATTATCTTCTGTGTTACTATCTGATCGATTAAATCGCTTTCGGTTTATACGATCGCGCTCGTTATCATCTCGCTCACTTTGTAAGACCTTTGCGTACGTTTGCTCGGAATCCATTTGTGAATTTGTAGTAACATTGTATCGCGTTTCTTTTGACGGTTAACCTTTCGGTTTTTCACGATTTCCTTGCCGTATGTGCGTTCATATTCATCAAGCCATTTCTTTTTAGACTCCAGGATAGATTCGGATTTGGCGCTTTCACGGTTAACGTCTGCCGTCCAAATTTCTAGAAGTTTAGATTGAACGTTGTCGCTGTATCTTTTCGTGATTTCCTCGCGCATTTTGGTATCACACTCTTCGAATCTTTCTTTGTATTTAGGAACTCGAATGCGTAGAAGTGTGATTTCTGCGTCGAAGCGTTGTAGAGCTAAAGTCATTCTAATTTTTGTTTCTTCGTCGCTTTCTTTGTTGATCGGTTTAATTCTGTATTTTCGCGGTAGAATGACCTCTTTCTTATGTCGCCATTGTTCGTAAGTATTCGCAAGACTCTCGCTTCGAATAGCATTCCAGTAAGCTTGTTTTCTTTCATTTAACATCTTTTTCCAGAAATGACCTATTTCTCTCCGCTTTTGATACGCTTCATCATTGTTATCGTGCGTTTGTCTCCTTTGCAATATAAGATTTGCGTTTGTGTCGAATGTTGTATTTGCTTCATTTTCACTCACAGGAACTTTATCGAACGTTTGCTTTAAGTTGTTATCTCTGATTATCAAATCAAGCTTATTGTCCGAACTTTCAATACGTTCCTCCAATCGATGAACAATCTCAGAAATGTTTTCAAATTTTTCATCTAAAGTAGAAAGTTTACCTGAGATGTCTTCTAAGTACTTTTCAAAGTTATTCTCCGCTGCCGCTCTTGCTCTTGTTTGCGTCATTTTTGTCCATATACCAGTCGAATCACAGTAAATAATAAATATCCATTCCCGGTATAGTCAATATAATCAAAATCAAAGTGACATAATGACGATTAAATTTGTTTATTGCACTAAACGTTTTCGCCTGTTGGCTCTTCAGAGTTGCAATGAATATAAACAATAACAATAACAAAGAACAGTAGGTAGGCAGCGTCTATGACGTCATCATAACGTTACAGTTAGGCGCATCACGTACAAATGTCCCAGACGTTGGCGCACTTATTATTTACGTATATTGATGCTTTAAGAACAATAATAAATAGCTTTTTGTAAAGAAGAAATGAAATCATAGTTTAACAATTCAATTTAGGTTTGAAAATCTCTATGAAATAATCTTCTTTGGCTTTACGTAATTGTTCATTGTCCTCTTTTACTTTGTAAAAGGGGAAAATAGAAAAACTTCCCCCACCACACATATCAAAATGTCCGCTACAAGGAGTGTTTCTAGTGGATGGATCCCTGATCTGTTGTTTGTGTACGCGTACACGGTCCGCCAATTTCGTTCCCGTTTGTCCGACATAATTTTCACCGCAGTTTGGACACGTCATCACGTAAATTAAGTTCTTGGATTTGCAATTCATTTTTGCGTTTACGTGAAATACTTTTCCATTTTTAAATGTAAATGATTGACCGGTTTGAATGTACGGGCATGTTCCACAGCGAGGGTCCTGGCATTGGCTAACGACGTGTGTTTCCGTTTCGGTTGTAAATCTGGCTTTGGTGAGAAGTCTTTTTAAATTAGGTGGTTGTCTCCTGCTATTAATGATATCCTGTTGGTTGATGAGACTCCTCAAATTGTCGGACTGATGAAGAATTGGTAGACAAGTTTTTGCTGTTTTGAATACGTTTTTATTTCTCGGATTCTACGGCCTTCCTAAAATTCATAAGTCAAAAGAAATTCAACATGGAATTCAGGCCAAAAATGCAACTTATGTTAAGTTACCGCAACCCGGTGATTTAAAATTAAGACCGATCGTAGCAGGTCCGGCATGTCCCACGCACAGATTGAGCAATTTATTAGACATTATACTCAAGCCACTTTGTAAATTAGTCCCAAGCTACATCAGAGATGACATTGACTTCCTAAATTATATCCCAGATAGTGTCGATGCAAACACCAAATTGATAAGTTTTGACGTAACGAGCCTTTACACCAATATTCCTCATGACGTAGGAATGGAGTCTATCACATATTGGATAGAAAAACATCGTGATGAAATCCCGTCCAGATTTACAAAAGACTTTATCATAGATGGTCTCAAACTTGTTTTAGAAAACAATCATTTCTTCTTCGATAATAAATATTTTCTTCAGATAAAGGGGACAGCGATGGGAACCAAAGTCGCACCTACTTACGCTACTCTTTTTATGGGATATTTGGAAGAAAAATTATTTTCTCGTACGGAAGATGTATTTGACGCGAACTTCGGAAATTGCATCCGGAAAAACTGGAAACGTTATTTGGATGATTGTTTCATTTTTTGGAATAGATCTTTGGATGACTTGAATAAATTTCATGATCTTTTAAACGGACTTCATACTAGCATTCAATTTACTATGGAACAGAGTGAAAAAGAGCTTCCTTTTCTCGATATATTGATAATTAAGGAAGATAACAGAATTACTACGGATCTGTTTTACAAAAGTACGGATACACACCAGTACCTTATATTCAGTTCCTGTCATCCATCTCACACAAAACGTAACATCCCGTTCAACTTGGCTCGACGAATTTGTACAATAGTTTCAGACCAACATCGAAGAGAAAAAAGACTAAAAGAACTAAAGTCTTTTCTACTTAAACAGAATTATCCCGTAAATCTAATTGACGCAGCCACAAACAGAGCAAAGGAAATACCGCTACCGGAACTTAGAGAGAAAAGCAGACGTAACACAAATAGCCATAAAATCATTCCATTTGTAACAACACACAATCCGAAAAATAAAAACGTATTCAAAACAGCAAAAACTTGTCTACCAATTCTTCATCAGTCCGACAATTTGAGGAGTCTCATCAACCAACAGGATATCATTAATAGCAGGAGACAACCACCTAATTTAAAAAGACTTCTCACCAAAGCCAGATTTACAACCGAAACGGAAACACACGTCGTTAGCCAATGCCAGGACCCTCGCTGTGGAACATGCCCGTACATTCAAACCGGTCAATCATTTACATTTAAAAATGGAAAAGTATTTCACGTAAACGCAAATGAATTGCAAATCCAAGAACTTAATTTACGTGATGACGTGTCCAAACTGCGGTGAAAATTATGTCGGACAAACGGGAACGAAATTGGCGGACCGTGTACGCGTACACAAACAACAGATCAGGGATCCATCCACTAGAAACACTCCTTGTAGCGGACATTTTGATATGTGTGGTGGGGGAAGTTTTTCTATTTTCCCCTTTTACAAAGTAAAAGAGGACAATGAACAATTACGTAAAGCCAAAGAAGATTATTTCATAGAGATTTTCAAACCTAAATTGAATTGTTAAACTATGATTTCATTTCTTCTTTACAAAAAGCTATTTATTATTGTTCTTAAAGCATCAATATACGTAAATAATAAGTGCGCCAACGTCTGGGACATTTGTACGTGATGCGCCTAACTGTAACGTTATGATGACGTCATAGACGCTGCCTACCTACTGTTCTTTGTTATTGTTTATATTCATTGCAACTCTGAAGAGCCAACAGGCGAAAACGTTTAGTGCAATAAACAAATTTAATCGTCATTATGTCACTTTGATTTTGATTATATTGACTATACCGGGAATGGATATTTATATATATATATATATATAAATGCTTGTTTTATTTGTAAACAAACGTTTGATTAAAACGCGGGGTTAAAATTGTGTGTGTTATAATGAAACAAGCGTAGTTTTTTTACACGCGAGTTAAAATTAGCTAGATCTCACAAAATTGTCCATTAAATTAGGAAGCATCTCCTAAGTTTATACATGCGGGATTTGGGCAAAATAAATGTATGGACATATCGCGCACAATTTCTAGATCTAGGAGTGATATTTAGAACAGCAAGCATGGCGATGAGAGGAAGGGGGGGGGGGGGGGGTATTGCTCTTATGTCTCCGTTATGTGGAAGATTTACTTTGAATTAATCGAACAGAAGAATTTTTATGACGAATTACATAGTACTAGAAGTAGAAGTCAAATCTTTTTGTAAAAAATCCCTTTTTTACATTATTTTTTCTCCTTTTCTTACAATGCGAATATTCATGGCCCTATTATGAATCATTGATTTCAGTATCATTGCCTAACCCCCCTATTCATAAGATAAACATCTTGTTTTCATCGCCCCATTTCATTCGGGACCGTTTTTTCTTTATCAACGTGATGTTTTTGACGTTTAAATAGCCAAATGCATCCCGTGACGTCATTTGCGGAACACTATTGCAGGCGTAAAATATTACTGATATAATGGGTAAATATTATTTATAAAATGGTTTACAGATTTCACTTTTTTATCAATTCTATTTCCAATTGATATATGGATGAAAAATGGAGTAATTTAGATGAACGGTTCAGGAAATATAAATCCAAATAGAGCACGGACGGGATCTCTTGCCGGCATTTTGAACAAAATCTGAAAGGGGGTAGGTTCATAATTTTGTATCAAACTTGAATATACATTCATGCATCAGGAGTCTATTGATGATATGATGCAAATTCTGGGCAAATTCTTGAAAAAAATGGACATGTACTTCTTTGGAAGGTCATAAATCCATTGGAAGCTCGTTGACATATACTTTGTTCATTAAAATACTATACATTACATTGTTTTCTGCCATTAAAATCAATAAAACTTAGCCTGTGATGTTGAACAGTGATTTTGGGAGTTTTGGAAAGGGTGTAACTATGAACCTTAACTTAGAAATATTGTAAGTTTCTGGGTTCGGTTCGAGACTGTTCCAATGGAAATTCTAATGATTTCGCCTTGGCTTCTCGAAATTGAGACTGAATAATAATACGAAATTATTATTGTTAAAATAATATTATCAAAATAATGGATAATTATTTTATGTTTATATCGTTTTGGTTTACAAAGACTACGTTCATGCCATAGTGTCTTAATATTTTTTCATGAAGATATATTTTGCGGAAGGTAATATATATGATAAAGCAGGGAATCACTATCAACATGGATCACAAATGTTTCATGCAAGACTTCCAATAACAATATAGGCTTTTTCTTTATACATGAACAAGTTTTACTTCTTCGAGACCTTTGAATAACCGGAAAAGTGGGAGGGTTGTGCTCATATAATCCAGGATAACCACACCATCTGTTACTAACGTGGCTGATGGCCGTCCTAAGTCGGCACCGATTACCCATGGGTCTCGTAGTTTTATGTGTTGTCTTTTATGTTCGATGTTTGATGTCTCGTTTGCTGTTCCTTGTCTCTTGCTGTGTATGTCTTCTCTGTGTTTTCATTTGGGATATTTGATGTTTGGTGCTGCAACCGAGATCCCTCCTTTCTTGTATGTATATTTTTGTGAAAACAAGAATTCAACAACGTCTTTTCAAAATGTTCAAACACGCATGATATTGTGTAATAATGTAAATTAAATTTGCTTCCCAGCTGCCACAAATGTAAACTTATCTATGCAGTATTGTATTTTGACAGATGATATGTATTGTCAGTGAACCCTGAAGTTCAAATTCTTACCGCCTTTCTCAAAGTTTATCATGCGTACCAGTGTAAGAAGAGTTATACGACACTGACTTTATTTTCACAAAATTTGCTCATGTGCACATCACGAGGTCGCTGCCTTTATTTGACTGAGATAGATCAAGTACTATTTTATCTAAACTCACTGTTCTTTCAGCATTTCAAGGATTTGAACATACAATCACAGTCATACAAGAAAAAAAATGGTCATTGGAAATTCCGTTCCCGCCAAATAAGGTGAAAGACGAAATTAATGTGTTATAATCTGACGGAGGAACTTCAAGTGTGGAACAGGTGCACCAAAGGTAGGACGAATTTCAAATATCGGTCAATGATTTTAAACAGTTACGATGATTCGAAATGAAACTTAATTTTTCCTGTCATTTTACAAAGGGAAAATATAAAAAGTGGAAGATATTGCGTCCATAGGATGCAATCTTACGCACGAACTGATATTAATACCGTCGCGATTATGTTTTACAACATTACATAGACCTGTACAGATGTTTATGTAGTTAATAAAGTATGTGTTAAAATATTCTACGTACAGCAGAAAATTGTTTCACTTCAGAGAGTGATATATGTGACATTTCGGACTGTAAACATAAGACTTATATTTTTTAAGTTTTCATGTCACGATTTAATATACCTGACTCAAATACAGCCACATATGTAAATACCATATATTCTTTGTCAGCCGTTTATATAACCACCCATAGCCAACCATTAACTCGTTACTATTTTCATATGTATTTTAAAATTCAATTCTTCAAAGCCTTGATATATATAAACAATTTTACAGGGATAATATGGCTGTATGTGAATCGAGTACAACAGACTTAGAGACAATAAAGGACTCTGCTAGTTGCATGTGTTGTCAGGAGCTTCAAGACGTGGTCAAATACTGTGTCACGTGTCGTAAAGATTTCTGCGAGACATGCATTGCCAACTTACACGAAGACCACAATACTCTACCTATTGAGCATCCAATAGTGAGAAATATCAAACTTTTCTCGACTGATACCTGCACCACACACAAAGATGAAAAATGGTCCATGTATTGTGTCACGTGCAAAACACCATGCTGCTTCACATGTATAGATGAAAGTCACGATGCTCATTCATTGTCAACGATAAGATCGATTACCAAGCAGGCGGAATCTCTGTATGCGAAACTAGTTGATGCTTTACCACAGGCAAAATCAAAGTACCGCCATATGCAAAAGGAATACAACGATTATGTCCAGAATATGGATGTAACCATTACTAGTATCAAGAGTCAGTTTGAGCGCCTACGCTTGACCATTGATGAGATGGAGGCGTCCATGCTTCATCCTTTAGAGAGGGAATATGAGGAAGTAAGGAAAATGCAGTCAGACCTTGGACAACCAATACTGGAGGCAGAGTGCTTGGTAGAGTTGTACTCAAAAGACGAAAAAATCTATCTCTACGATGTCACATTGCTTTTCCAATTATCCTTCTTTCGAAAGTATGGAATCTGAAATGGTGTCTTACCCCGAAGCAGTTACATTCAAACCAAGTCAGATGGACATTCAAAAGACAGAGGAAATAATAGGATCTGTAGTTAGATCCAACGGTGAACCACCAAAGTGCGAAAAGATTGATGATACAAGTAAAGAGGCTTCTAGACTCGAAATTATGAGCTTAAAATCTGTTGATGGGATTGCATTAAAAGGCAGGGTTATACCTTTATTTGATGGTACAATGTGGGTCATACCGGATCCAATGATTTGCTATGATACACTTCGGAATACACGTTTTTGGTCCACAAGGCTTTCAATCTTAGACAAAAAAAGAAGGGAGGAGATCTCCAACAAGACCCCTTTGCAGCACCAACAGTAAAACACCAAAACACCCGATGCAAAAACACAAAAGACGAGTACAGCATGAGACGGAAAAGAGACACACGACATGTAAACATCAAACACAAAAGACTACACATAAACCGACGAGACCAATGGGTAACCGGTGCCGACTTTGGACGGCCATCTGTCACGCAAGTAGCAAATGGTGTGGTTATCCTGGATTACGTGCGCACAACCCTCTCACTTCTCCAATTACCCAGAGGTCTCGAAGAACGTACAACTGTGGTGTAAAACAACCTCCTCACTGTAAGATGACATCACACAAACAAGACCGCGAAACGCAGAGGCCCCAGAGACACAGATGAATGTGTAAATGGATATAAAAAGAGGGCATGCGTAATACAGTCCGTGCTCTGCCGGCTGTAGCGAGCTCATGTATGTAATCACCCGAGGAGTCCGACTGACATTCAGAGAGGACAGGTGGTCGGGGCCCTGTCTTCTCTAAAGAGGTTTGGATAGGGCCCGTTATGGAGTCCCATCGTAACAGTCAGTCAGAGTGCAAGTCTCAAGGATGCGCTTGTACAAGACTGTAGATTGGTCAAGTACCAAGCCTAGTGTCCGTCTGGTGACATTAGGATCATATCCACGATATAAAAGGCGTTTGATGATTCCAAAGCTCTAAAGAAGAAAGAAGTAAGGACATTAACTGATGGATCATTTACTGGGGATACTGATGTATCGATAATTCCACCTTCAGATCTGGTATACACGGACTCAAAGAACAATAAGGTATGGAGTTTGAGTACATATAATCTTAAGAGCCTCGTCATGTCTACATATCCTGTAACTCCTATAGCAGTTTGTTTTACAAGCGATGAACGACTTGCATTGGGGCTTTGTGACTCTGGTAAAATCAAGCGATACTTAATTCGAATCTATGCCCTTAATGATTTAAAATCACTATGTGAAATAGAAGAGGATGAGCAGGGAAAACCACTTTTTACTTTTATGAGGTCCATCACAGAGAATAACAAAGGATACTTTCTTGTGGATGACTCAGGCAATTTACTATGCATTAGTAAGCAAAGCAAGCTAAAATGGAAACTTTTGTTGTGACAAATACAGTAACATAGTGGCAGCCACAAATGAGGAGATAAAAGTGTTCGATAGTAACGGGGAGTATATCAAAAAGCTGTTAACAAAGTTCGATTTTATTTCTACGCCAACATCTTTATCGATCGACAATGATGGTTTACTGTGGATAGGACAAGATAACAGTGCAAAAATTCTAAAGTACCATAAATAATAGCATCTTAGAGAATTCTAAAATGTAAACACCTAGATAATGACCATAGTACTAACATTGGTAGTCGGAGAGTACCTAAAAATCATATTACAGTGTACAATAAATCAATGACAGTTTGAAAGATGGTTATATCTATGGTTTAAAGTATATGAATATGAAAACAAATTATGTCAAGTTAAAATGATTTTTGTTCACATGCATGCAGGTGAAAAAATTCTCCTGCATGTTGAGAGAAATTCTAAAATATCGATTTAGATTACTGGTTCACATGGATATTCCTAAAATCTGACATGATAACCTGACGTCTTGAAATGGACATTAGTTGTATTTTCCCAATGAAAATTGATATGGAATGTATCTAACGTGATAATTAGTTTTACCGTTATCAAGAATAAATGATATATTTCGATTTCCTTCTCCTGAAACTGAAATTAAATATTTTATATATTCTTATACTCAAGTAAATACTAATAATACGTAAGTGTTCGGACTCTATACCTTCTTGAAGAAAAGCGATACCTAAGTGCCGTTTAAAGATAATTTGTAGACTTCGTCTTCGTCGTTCCACAATCATATCTTTGAGCTTAACCGACAACTCTTCAACATGTTCAATGATCCCACAAAATAAAACAGTGACTAGGAAAATGGTATGATCTCCAGCATGACCACCTTGCACTCACCCAGCAAAACAACCCACAAGAAAGTGACACATAATTGGCATCAGAATAAGCATCACTGATGAGAATTTAATATTCGAAACACGTGTCTGGTGTATGGAAATTGGTTTGGAATTTTCTTCGGGAAGGTATAGAGTTGGAACCCTTCGACATTATTAATATAAACACGTATTTCACGTTGTAGTGTGGAGCAATTAAAATCGTTCCCCGTGGCCTGATGTTTGTCAAGTGTATTAATTACTTCTTTCCAGCTCTGTCGCCTGAAAGAAGCATTGTTTTTGCCTTTTATCAATGTGAAATCATATATATTTTTTGCTATTTCGGAAACTAGCCATTTCACCGATGAATATCATCGAAATTAAGGAGTTTAACATCTTAGCACCATTCCGCCAATGCTATTTTGAACATAGATTTTATTTGGATATGCTACTGAATCGACCCTACAGGAAATTTGGAGCCGCGCACTCTCTGTAATGTTAATGTAAAAATCTAACTTCAAAAAATTAAAGAGGGCGCTACTGAAATTATTTTTGGTGGCTCCGCTGAAAGCATCACTGATGAGAATTTAATATTTGAAACACGTGTCTGGTGCATGGAAATTGGTTTGGAATTTTCTTCAAGAAGGTATAGAGTTGGAACCCTTCGGCATTATCTATCCACAATAATTGAAACTCAAGAAAACAAACATTACATACTCACAGAGATATTACTTTGACCTCAATCTCAGGAGGTAGGTATCATCGTGAAGTCCGCCCCTCTCTCTTCGCTGTATAAAACGTCCTATCTTCCATATAAAAAAACATATAGAAGGTAGGACGTTTTGTATATCGAAGAAGGAGGGGCGGATTACACGATGATACATGTACCTACCCCCTGTGACCTCAATATCAAAATTATAAAGGGTGAGATTCTTAGGAGTGTGTATGACCAAAAAAATGATTTTGGATTGAACATAGTAAATTTTCCCTGGCTGAACGGTGATGTTCCTAGACTATTGCCATATGGTATTTAGGTGTGACAGCTGTATAAGATTTTATGCAGTTTTCAACCAAATTATAAGTGACATTTCTTTCTTATAAAAAATTAAATCTTTATTTTAAGAACAAAAAAGTATACCTTGTGTTTATTAATCAAAAAAATAATTACACGTAATGTATACAACCCCACTGTATACGTACATGCGTGCAAGATTACTTCTTAGGACCCCCATGGTCAGAATCGTATCGAATTTGATATAAAGAAATTTCACATATGTATTATTTTCTGAAATGTCTTCGTCTATCCTCAAAGATTATACTGATAACGAATTCAAGTTTATAATGCTTGTCGTTGTCAACATTTCATGTTAACATGTGATAGCTCTGACGTCAATTTTCGTGACCTGAGGTATGTTACAAATTTGATTGGCTTATACAGCCATGTGACTTTATGGAGTTGGAAACCTTCCGCATTATTAAATATCTTGACTAATCCGGTATGCTTGGGAAAGACCTATTCTTCTCCAGTTTTGCTGGTAACCCGTGAAACAGCCTATGTGAGACACCAAAGTTGTCTCAAAGGCTTCAATTGACCAATGATAAAAGAGAATCCCATTGTGACGTCACAGTGACGTCGTCAGAAAATATGGCGTTAGATGGCATGAAAGGTTGTTTGAATTCCCTTTTTTTTTAACGTTTCATGGAAGAAGGAATAGATTATATTACTTTCTTCTGAGTGAGACATAAATAATTACACTCGTTAGCGTATCAAAATAATTTTTTTTTTCAAAATAGCATTGGAGGGATGGTGCTAAGATGTTAACCTCTTTTAATTTTAAATCTCGGAAACTATGTCATAAACATGATAACCTCCTAGACAAAATCCTACTTGACATTTATTTTCAAGTTTGGATATTGAAAATGTATGAGGAAATACATGCAACGTTGAATGGTAGCATGACATAAAAAATAATCTTAGCTAAAATGTTTGTACCTAATTTTTTTTTTTTTTTTTTTTTTTTTTTTTTTTTTTTTTTGGTCGTTGCGTGAGCGATTCTGGTAAAAATGTGTTTTCTACCAATTCTTACTAGCAGTATAACATGTAACCATGTTCGATCAATATCGGTTGATCGTTTCTTCAACGCATTCGAAAATTTTTGTGAACAAAATTTCTTGAGATTTGTAAAACGTGGGTCCTGAAGCATCATATTCCGCCCATTCCGCTACGTCTTTCGGTACATTTTTGGAAATAATAACTTGCACACTTTTTGGTCATATTTCATTGTTTAGATTGAGGATCACTGACGAGGGTTTTAAGTACCCGAAACGTGCATGTCTGCTCACTACTGCAAATTTATCAGTTCTTAAATGATGCTATTGAATTGGAAGACGTTCCCGGGCACCTGATCCCACCTCTAGCTTGCTAGGGGTCCGTTGATGCTCAACATGGTGCTCTATTGTGAGTGCTGTTGAGATTATCGTCAGGATCTTCTTTCACTCATTTAAGATAATGGTATACATTATCAAATATATACCAATGGAACGTTATTCATGAATGGTACTACCCAAATCTCATTTGAATGTAGAATGGTTGAAGTTATCTTGTGTTTAACATGAATTCAGTTCAGTCAGCATATTGACAATTATATGTCGTATTTTCCCTTTTTTATCCAAACCTGCAGAGTTTTATTGTTGCAACGTAAATTTGTTGCCTTTTTTTCGTCACCTTCTAGATGAAGGAAGTTTTTTGTTATTGCTCTGAATGCGACAATTTATCAATTTTGAACTTTATATTCTGTGGTAATAGTTAAGCAAGGTAAGTACATCATATGCTCATTTCAACAAATAATCCAACTTCAGTAATGCATGCAGCCAATCTACAGATAATCAATGTCTCTCTTTTGAGATCTCTATGTGCCTGGATAAAAGGGAGGGTTGTGTGCCCTCAATCCTGGTAACTTAACAATTTGCTATGATCGTAGATAATAATCCTTTTATTCAGCTGCAGATTATTATTTGTTTCTGTTTTTGTAATATTATTGATATTACGATTGTGTCTTTCTTAGTTTGCACGGTTTGTTTGCCATGTTTTGTGCTATTGTTTTCTTTTTCTGTCTCGTCGTTTTCGCTGTTTGACAATATTTTTGTTTTCAGTTGCCATCTTGTGAGTGAATTACTTTGGTGACTGCGACGTCATTGTATTTGATTTTTTTTATATTGAAAACGTGCACTGAATGCTTAAACAACCATCTACACTTAAATGTATAAGTATGGAACGCCATCGCTGTCTTATGATGAGATATTTCAATATATTGGATGGTTTGATCAATATATGCGGTGCTAAGTACATTATATGCGGTGGTAAGTACATTATATGCGGTGGTAAGTACATTATATGCGGTGCTAAGTATATTATATGGAGTGCTTAGTACATTATACGCGGTGTTAAGAACATTATATGGGGTGGTACGTACATTATATGCGGTGCTTAGAACATTATATGCGGTGATAAGTACATTATATGCGGTGCTAAGAACATTATATGCGGTGGTAAGTACATTATATGCTGTGCTTAGAACATTATATGCGGTGGTAAGTACATTATATGGAGTGCTAAGTACATTATATGGAGTGCTTAGTACATTATATGCGGTGTTAAAAACATTATATGGGGTGGTACGTACATTATATGGGGTGCTAAGTACATTATATGCGGTGCTTAGTACATTATATGGGGTGGTATGTCCATTACATGAGGTGGTTAGTACATTATATGCGGTGCTAAGTACATTATATGCAGTGCTTAGTACATTATATGCGGTGCTTAGAACATTATATGGGGTGGTGAGTACATTATATGCGGTGCTTAGATCGTTATGTGGTGATTTCGTTATGATAAACATTCTGATGACCAAGATTAAACATTTTTGAGACTCGCGATCGGTTTATCATTAACCCAAAAGGACACATAAACACAAAAGGATTCAATATGTTTCCCAGCTCTATCATGGGGGGGTGGAAGAAAAGACCGGTATTTGGATCAAAATAAGCATTTTTACACAGAAAACAATGGAAAACGGAAACGCTTTTGTAGACAACAGCGTCTCCCCCCCTCGCTTTACAATGCCACATTCACCAAAGGTGTATATCAATAAAACACATTTTCTGGACAAGCGGGGTTCTGAAGCGAGGGGGAAAACAATGTCCACAGGCAAAAACGAAAAAAAGGGGGATGGATAACTATTTTAAAATTTATCTCTAGAGCGATATTAAAAGTAGGTTATAATTGCCATCTTTTTCTTTTTATATCATGGAAAAATCTATGCATAGTTTGTTCCGATCAAATATTTAACCGTTTGGAAGGAAATAAATTTGTCTATATCTACACCGTGTGTATTTCGCGCCAGAAAGCTACATTAGTGGCCGAGAAGAAAGAAATACAACCGGTTTTTTTTTTTCAGTTTCTGGATTTCAGAGATTGCCGATTACATTGATATTCTTAAAACAGGGTGACGTGAAAATTCTATATCCTTATTTTTTTTTTATTCTTATTATTAGAATAAAAAGAAAATAATGATATAGAATTTTCACGTCACCAACTCTATATCATGATTTTTTTTTATCCTAATCATTAGAATAAAAAAAATAATGATAGAGAATTTTCACGTCATCCTGTTTTTTTTTTTTCTCTCTCTCTCTCTCTCTCTCTTAGACCACGTAAATTGAATATCACAAGCTAAAATAAAAATTATAATTTATATACTACTAACGTAGTGTTACAGAATAAATCTACTCTTTACTAATATCACATAATTTTTCTGTACTATACAAAGCTCTTCTAATAAGTACAAGCATATACAATACAAGATACAAGATACTTTATTACCAATTTGGGCCCAGTTAAAGGCATACACATGCATTACATGTATAAAAGTGTCCAAAAATATACGGAAGCAATGCCTATTGATATCATGGTGCCTCTCACTTTAAAAGAAGCAAGAACTTTGTAAAAAAAATTTGAAAAATAAATAAATTGAACCACCGACCAGGATCGAATTCACGACGTTAGTGATAGCAGTCCTGCGTCTTCACCAATATGCCACCGGGCCGTTGCGTGAGAAGGATGAAATTGTAAAATATATTTCACTGATTGCCAAAGATTTAATCTTTTCACTTTTTTTATTAAAATACAATGAAATATACCTCAATTAAACAATATAGTATTTATTTTTATCTTCTTAGATAAATATTTGTGTTAAAGGCCACAAAAACGTAAAAACGTAGCTGCGATCCGAGTCTCCGAAATGTTTAATCTTGGTCATAAGAATGTTTATCATAACGAAATCACCACATAACGAACTTAGCACCGCATATAATGTACTCACCACCCCATATAATGTTCTTAGCACCGCATATAATGTACTTAGCACTGCATATAATGTACTAAGCACCGCATATAATGTACTAACCACCCCATGTAATGAACATACCACCCCATATAATGTACTTAGCACCGAATATAATGTACTAACCACCCCATGTAATGAACAAACCACCCCATATAATGTATCTAACACCGCATATAATGTACTTAGCACCGCATATAATGTAATAACCACTCCATATTATGTACTTACCACCGCATATAATGTTCTTAGCACCTCATATAATGTACTTAGCACCGCATATAATGTATTTACCACTCCATATAATGTACTCACCGCCGCATATGATGTTCTTAGCACCTCATATAATGTACCTAGCACCGCATATAATGTACTAACCACCGCATATATTGTACTTACCACCGCATATAATGTACTTACCACCGCATATATTGATTAAACCATACCATATATTGAAATATCTCATCATAAGACAGCGATGGCGTTCCATATATAAGAATAGGATAATTCATTACCCCATTATTCCAATTTTTGACCAATTAAGGGCATAGAAGAACAAAGGACATTAAAAAGAGAAGAAAACAAAACCCCAAAAACGAGAACAAGAACAAAAACAGTAATGAAAAAGAGAAGAAGAGATCTACAAGGTAGATCATATTACATGGATGTAATATTTATATAATATTACAATGAAGATTTTTTTTCAAAGAATATAGAAATGCTGCTATTTCATGAATTGAACAATAATGATAAAAAAAACCATTAATATGTATTAATTCATAGTATTCATAGTATCTTGTGAGAACATAATATGATCTTTTCATGTAATACTAGTATTTAAATACAAGTCATAATCAGCAAAAAATATATCATGTTACTACTTTCAATGACATGATTCATATAAATCTATCATTATTTGAAAACGAGGAGAAATTGATGTCTTCTTTTGTTAATTTATTGATAAACATCCATCTGTCGTTACTGTTCGTAGATTAAGCATTCAAAAATAAAATGAAGTTTTGTCATCTACATGCAGGGTCTAAATTGCAATTGATACATGTTTATCATTTCCGTTACAAAGTTCATGCTCCCTTTTCAAATAATTCCTTTTTTGCAAGGAATGCAAAACTCTGAAATAATTGAGGAATTCCTGAGTTGGCACAAGAGCTGCAAATCATGATCTTATTTCCTTCTTTCAATAAGAATTTATAGACAACTATATTACTCATATCAATATTCGTTAAAATATAAACGAATATGTAATAGTATCGTCCTATCTTAGTGACTTCTAATGGCAAAAGAGTCATCATTATAAGACTTTTATCATGATCAAAGCATGTACGTAACCTTTTTATTTTTGTTGCGAAGCGGGGGTTTAAACCACATTGTAAAACAATGAGCACAATCATATCGGATTTTATTTGATATTTTATGAAAAGATTATATGCTACTAATAATGATGAGTAATCGATTGCAAACTGTAATTATAATTGTGTCGAACAAAATCTTAAACCAAACTTAATGAACCAGACATCATAGGTGAAGGAATTAAAATGATTGTATCAATGCGGCGAACCGAAATTTCAAACACATGCAGTTCAAATAATTACAATTAAACAATTTAGAAATACGGTCATACAATGGACATCGTATCAACGCTTGGATAAGAACACTTCTGAGACAAATTCTGATAAATTGGAATTAACAAATGTATTTCTAAATACGATAAAGGTTGGTATGGCTGCTTGCGAAATGTTAGTTTAACGTTTTTAATCTTCTGTTTTTAAATTCTACATATGTTTGGTCAAGATCTGAATAATCATTCTGGTACAATATTCAGAATTAGATTGAGGATTTTCGATAAAAAGACATATTATAAGTCAACAACAATGCTTTCATATATCTTTATTTTTAGGTCTATAATGGAAGTTAACGATTCCAGCTCATTTGATCTAGAGATAGGCCAGTCAACAAAAGTTTGTTTAAGCTGTCAAGAGGGTAACAACGATGATAGATATTGTGTGACATGCCATGGAGATTGCTGCATTAAGTGTATCACATCTTCACATAAAGATCACAATATTCTGCTTGGTTCACATTCCATAGTGCAAAGCATAAAACGTTTCCCTACTGATATGTGTACTTCACACGAGGATGAGAAGTTGTCCATGTATTGCGTCACATGCAAAACCCCATGTTGTCACACTTGTATAGACGAAAGCCATGATGGACACTCCATGTCGACAATCAAATCAATGGCAAAGCAAGCAGATACTCTTCATACAAACCTACTTGATGTCTTACCAGAGACGAAGTTAAGGTACACCAAACTGAGGGAGGACTATGACGATTATGTGAAATCAGCGAATGCAACCATCACAGCCATCAAAAGTCATTTCAAACAACTTCGTTCAAAAATTGACGAGTCGGAAGTTAAAATGCTTCAACCCTTGATGGCTGAATTTGAAGAAGTACAAACAATGCAAAAAGATATTGGACAGCCATTGCACGAAACGGAATGCTTGGTGGAATTGTACAATGCAGCTAATAAAGAGGATAGCCATTTCAAAAAGGCCATCTTCTTCTCTAATTGTCCTCCCCTTGACAGTTTGGAGTCTGAAAATGTATCTCTTCCCGAACCGGTTACATTCAAACAAGTTCCGTTGGATATTCTAAACACTGAGAGGATTGCAGGATGTGTTGTTCGCTCCAGTGGTCAATCTTTCCATAACAGAAAATCCAGCAGCACTTCCAAAGAGTCTCCAATTTACGATGTGTTAAATGTGACTACAATCGCTACTAAATTAGAAGGTAAAGTCTATCATACGACGGATGGAGAAAGATGGATCATTTCAAAAGGTGAACATACATATCTTGGTTCTTACAGAGGGCATGTACTAGGGTCAAAAGTTTCCATCCTTGACAAAACATTTAACAATAAAGAAGTTTTCAAAACCATAGAATATGAAGTCAAGGATGCGTCACTTGTTCCTCCGTCTGATTTGATTTACACAGACCCATATGGCAAGAAGGTGTGGCAGGTTAACAAATCAGGATCAAACAGACTGGTTTTCGATACTAGTCCATTAACACCCAACGGGATATGCATTACAAGGGACAAAATACTTGTCCTGGGACTTGCGATTTATGGCCCCTTTGAAAAAGGAACGTTTATAAGAATGTATTCCTTGAACTCTCTGAAATTTCTCGATGAAATAAGAAAAGATGAACTTGGGAAGCCATTGTTTTCGTCAATTACACGTATTTTCGAGAACTCGATGGAAAATTTTATTGTTGAAGATAGTGGGCAATTACTGTGTGTTAGTAGACAAGGACATTTGAAATGGAAATTAAAGAAAAAGTTTACTCACTATTGCTTTGATGAATTTGATAATATATTTGCAGCAATTGAAGGTGACATTAGATTGCTTAACAGTAGAGGCGAGTATATTCAAACGCTTTTGACAGAGAAGGATTTTTTAAGATGGACTAACTCTTGTTCAGTTGACAATGATGGTTTATTGTGGATAGGACAGGAATGCAATTATGCCAAGCTTGTAAAGTATCGAAACAAAAAGGAAAAGAAGAATGAATATCCGACGGGTAGTGAAATAGTCTAATCTAATTTCGTAAATAAAAGTACTTGAGACAATTGCGTAATATTTTTAATGATTAATTACATCTAACCAAAGTGTATCCGTGTTGGGTGAAATGTATGTAATTTTAGAAATGTACATCAAGGTAATCACTTGGGTCATAAAGGTCTTATTCGTAGGGATTAAATCAAATCCATTGTAAATCAAGGTCCATTTTTATTCCTAACACAAGTACTACAAACTATATATTTTCTGAGAGGTGATAATGTCCTTAGAACACATGGTAAAACTTCGGATCCTATAAATCAAAGGGAAGAAAATCTTGTATTACTTCATTACACCTTTTCTATCTACATATGGGCAGCCGTTTTTACATAAGTTCATTTAATAAGTGATATCACTATTGATATAACTAATTTTAATATTTATAAGTATCTCTCATTACATTAGTGATATCACTAATTAAAATAGTGATATCACTAATGCATATTATTGGTATCACTATTTCGAATTATTGATACCATTAATTTAATTAGTTATATAACTTTTTCCTGAAAATACTCATATCTCTAAAAAAAATATAGGATCTCAAATGATTTTCTATTTCATACGGTATTTATGAAACGAGTTGTGTGAATTTTACATCCCCGAGCCTTGGCGAGGGGATTAAAATCACACAACGAGTTTCATAAATACTGTATGGAATAGAAACATCACTTGAGATTCTTTTTATCACATGGTATATGGTGTAATTGATCGAAATAACATCAAAATGTTATAATTTCGACTTCATTTCTTGCAAATAACGCGCCAACGTCTCCGTTTCTATTGTGACGTCACAAAGGATCCGGAGCACTTCATCCAATGACCACGCTCCGAAAGTGATATGTAACGTGTTATCATAGCATTTATTTATGAAATGGCTATATGTAACTGAATAAAGGGTGTATCATGTGATAATTAGTGATATCAATACAGTAACTTTAGTAAGTGATATCTATCATTCTTCCAAAATTAGATATATCTCTTATTCTGAACAATAATTCAAATAACTTTTTCAAAGGAAGTCAATGGCCCAGGATCGAAAACCGAAACAGAATGAGTGATATATATCAAATTTTGCGAATTATAAGAAAAATATAAACACTTGACTTATCACAGTATATAGGCAAGACATAACTGAACACAAATATGGGATCAATTTGAATGTAATTGTCCTTCCGTGAAACTGCTAGAATTTGGAAAAATGTTGCATTTCTTGAAATTTCAGCAATTTTTAGAAATTTTCGGAATAAAGCTCTCAGTTTTTATGTAAGTATTTTGCCCTGTAATTTTGAGACATAAAGTGCCCTCTTCGTGATGATGGTGTTTCTGTGCCATTTTGGTCAATAGTTGATTGGTTTGAAATTTTCTTCATGAAGGTATAGAGTTGGAACACTTCCGTATTATTAGTCATTAAGAAATGGTTAAAATACAAAAATGGAGAGGGGGATGCAACATTATCACTTTTTTGCATATCCTCTGTAGTTTCCTGGAGGGTACATGTACATCATTTTTAACAAATGACTTTCAGATTCCGAAAGAGATATCTTTTACCCACCATGTCAGATTATAAGAATTCTTAATAATAATTTCATTCTACTAAAATGATGTGACTTTACAAGAAGGTAGAAAGAAAACCCATGGTGATTCTAAACTATTTTTGTGCAGTATGTAGATATCGCCGATGTTAAACGTCTTAAAATTGAATAGCATCATTTAAGAATTGATAGATTTACAGCATGGACCAGACATGCACGTTTCGGGTACTTAACCCTCGTCAGTGATCCTCAATCTAAACAATGTAATATGACCAAAGAGTGTGGAAGTAATCATGTCTAAAACTGTACCGAAAGACATAGAATGCTGTGTGACCAATTCTATTAGTGATATCAAAATTGAAATTAGTGATATCACTAATTAAAAAAGATTTAACAGAAGCCTAAACAAAACCTTTCCCTATATTGTTTGGCCATGTGATCTGGTATTCAAAAACCCATGATTGATATAACCATTTTGATAACAAACATCGAAGAAGTACCATGGTGGATTTTCAAGGTCATAGGTCAAAGTTAAGGATCACATTTGAAATTACTTATGGCAAAACAAAAAAACCCCTTATTATTCTAAAAGTCAAAGGTACAGGTCACATATTGGAAAAGCTTCAGTTCCTTTTATACAGCCTAGACAATACAGTTTAGATTGGATCTTGACCAAATTTTATACTTAGTTTGCTCATTGGAAAGGCAAAAACCCTAACCATTTTCAAGGTCAAAGGTAAAGGTCACATATTGAAAATGTTTGAAATCCTTGTATAGTGCTCAGAGGGCACCGTTTTGGTTGGATATTTACCAAACTTCATACAATAATATTGCTTATGACACGAGGAAGCTAGAAGCCTATAAATTTTCAAGTTCATAAGTCAGAGGTCAAGGTAACAATGAAAATGTTTAAATTCCATATATAGAGCCTAAAGGGCAATGTTTTGGCTGGATCTTTACCATATTCATACAATAATTGATTGTGGCAAGAGGAAAAATCATATTTTCAAGACCATCGGTCAAAGGTCAAGGGTAACAAATTGGAAACGTTTTAAGTCCTTGTTAACAGCCTAGAGGTCTCGGGATTTTTTTTTTTTTTTTTTTTTTTTTTTTTTTTTTGTTCACCTTAACGAAGCTCAAGTGAGCCATCGTCGTTGTTCTCGTCCGTCCGTCGTTTTTTTTTTTTTTTTTCTATTTCGTTTTCTCCTGAACCGCTTGACGGATTTTAATGAAACTTTGTATACATGATGTACTCAAGGTCCCTACCAAAACTATCTTCGGGATCCATATCCTTGCAGGGGTAGATCTATAGCGGTGCAAAAGGTGTCTTAAAAGATACTCCTCTTCAAAAAATCTCCTCTAGAACAGCTAAACAGATCAGAAAACTAACTGCATGTAACAAATCCATATAAATTGGTTTTCAAAGTTGTGTCCGGTACGAAGATCCGACACATAGAAGTTTACGCATTTTAACGTCTTTTCGAACTTTGTCAGAAATGCTCGTTTTTGTACTATTTCTCTATCTTATTATTTCAAAACGCGACTTGAACTTCCGTTTCTCTACGATACTCTGCATGTACTTGAAGAGTATCGGTTCCAAGTTCAAGTTGCATTTAATAAGACTGTCCTGTTGAATAACCCAATAAAGGCATGTTTATATATGCACCCATTAACTGCAAATTTGTCACGGTGAAGTTATTCAATGATTTGATATTGAGTTTGCGTTAAAATTTTATTTTTATTCATTTTATTTATTTATTTATCTATTTATGTTTTGAATTTGCATATCTTTTATGCTCCCTGAAAATTTTCGGGGGAGCATAAAGTCGCTGTCATGTTCCGTCTGTCCGTCCGTCTTTCCGTCAGTCCGTTTTAAATAGCTTATACCTCCTAGACCCTATGTACATCGATCTAGAATTTGATGTTATTCATAAGGATAGCTCCTTTGGGATGAAATGTTAAACGTCTTCAAATTCAATAGCATCATTTATAAACGGATAAATTTGCAGCATGGAACCTCGTCAGTGATTCTCAATCTAAACAATGAATATGGCCAAAGAGGGTGAAAATTATTATGTCAAAAAAGTCATTGAATGACAATCATCAATGTCAAGTCATTTCAAAGCTAAAATTATAGCTTTTTCTACAATATTTTCTTTTCAGAAATTAAAAAAAATCTGTAGTTTATCCAAATTGCATGGTTGAAATTTGGTATAAATATAGAGCAATACACATTCTTTCATATATGTAACGGATTATGAATATTTTTACTGTGTTGATGAGAATTTGTGAACTGAAGGGGGGGGGGGGTACACTTAACTTCATGAGACTGTATGGATATAGGCTGCTTGTGAGAATTTCATCACATCATATATCGCACAATAGCCCATTAAGGACAAAGGTCATTTAAGGTCATTTAAGGTCATTAATCAAAGGTTAAAGTCATTTTCATGTTAAAAATAGTTATTCCTGTATGAAAATTCAAGAAATTCATTAAAAATCTATCTCATGAATGTCAAAATGGTCGGAAATTTTGTTTAGTAAATTGGAAAAATGCATTTACTTTTATATCTGTTACGGGTTTTAAGACTCCTAGAAAATCAAACTTTTGGTATCAAGATTAAATTGTGTTCAGGAAGCATCCATCAGTTTTATTGATTTTGATGCTTTCGGTAATGTTCTATATCTGTTTCAATTCTGAAGACGTTTGTCAAAGGAGCCCCCCCCCCCTTCCGTGACCTGCTTTTGCCTTTGGTGGCGCCACCGGTTGACGGATCCGGACGAAAAACAACCAAGCTTATAGGTGACCATTTTTAATTCATTCCTACCAAGTTTCATCAAAGTCCGTAGTTCTGGAGAAGTCAAATATGTACGAAAATACCCCTTTCCTTTTTCACATGAGAAAAAGTAATTATGTTCAATTTTCAACTAAAATCAACAAGAAACCATGCATTTCAAATGGTTTGATTAAATATGACAAAGATGCAGTTAATAAGTGCTCAAAATCACACATTAAAAGAGTGATTTAAACAAGCATTTCAAAAAATGAGCATTCTGACAAAGTTCGAAAAGACATAAAAACGCGTCAAAAAATTTGACGTCGTACTGGAACCAAAAACAACAATTCTTCTTTAAAAATATGGATTCTCTGTAAAAACCTAAAACAGCTGGCCACGGCATGCCATGGATTTTGATGAAACTTTCTATAGCTGGAAAAAATCAAGAAATAAATGTATGGAAACTCGCCATTTTGTCATGAATGCCAATCAAAATCCGTTGCTATAGCAACTTGGAATCCATATTACTATAAACCGCATATTTAAAAACATTGTTTTTCCTCGTGTTTGAGTCCTATGATTATGAAATAGCATACCTGTATACAAATTATATTTATCATTATCAATTGACTTTCAAATCATTTCAAGGTCATCTGTCCAAATCTCAAGGTCATTTCTAACTTTAGACTAAAATTAAGACAAAAATCAGGATTTCCAATTATTTTAAATTGATTTCTCTAACTTATTTCATTAGATATTTTGATTTTAAATATTTACAGTTGAACAACCGATCATAAGAAGTACAACTCATCACAATTTGGTTAAATTGTATTTCACTTCTATGTATGACATACTTTCAAAAGAGCATAAAATTGAGATTTTCTAAAATGTTCTCGTAAAATATGTAACATTTTTTGGGGTCTTCAATGGACTTTGATAATTTTGATACTCATCCCAACAAATAATACATTTATGATACTTTCACCGATAATTGATTGTTTTGCCAAGGTTCCATACTGTTTACTGTTAATCATGTCTCTTTTTAGTGAAAAACCACAAAATTTGGCCTGAAAATAGCAAATATTTTTCAATGATCTTGAAAATTGAGCAAATGACCTTGACATTTTCTCAAGGTCGTGATAGCATCAGATGGTCTTTACTACATCTACATACCAAGTTTTGTAACGATAGCAGGCATAAATCTTTAGAAATTAGCTTTTTACTTACTACAGGCATTTACACCTTCGTACCAAATGTTGCCATGGTAACCTATTTCAAAGGCATGTAAACAGAAAAATCTCACTTCTAAATAAATTTCCTTCGATTCCCATGAAGTCCTAGGATAATAATCTTCAGGAAATAGTCAACTGTATCTCAAATCTTGTGCAATTGCTTTATTACTCTTGTCAAAAGTAAGTAAAATATAGGTAAAATAAGGCCTAAATTGGCCGAAAATGGCTCATTTTGAATAAACAATTTTTCTTGAAATTGAAGCAAATTTACATGACACACAGAAAGAAGGAGCATCGAAAAATCAAATTGTATCAACTTAAGAGGATTTAAATAATCTTTTCGGAAAATTACATATACATTCAACATTTGTTTCCATGGTAACGGGATGCATAAAAATGCCTTGTTTAAAGGTGTTTTTATACAAAACCTTGGTTACCATGGCAACGGAACGTCGGAGAAAAAAATCGATGGTCAATTCGTTCTGAGGACATCATATTTACCTTATACACAAAAAATATCAAAAATCTGAGGCATGTCGTGGCCAAACATGTCTGATTTTTTAAGGTTTTTACATTGAATCCATATTAAAAGGCATCCATCTAGATCATCCTGATGCTTTTGGTTTGTCGACATTTGCTTCAGTTCTGAAGAATAACTTTGTCAAAGGAGGGTACCCCCGTAACCTACTCTTGCCTGTGTTGGCGCCACCCATTGATAGATCCGGACGAAAAAAACAACAACACTTGTAGGAGACCATGAGTATTTTATTCCTATCAATTTTCATCAAAATCCCATCAGCGGTTCTGAAGAACAAATAAAAAATGTGAAAAAGTTTACATCGAAAGGACGGACAGACAGATTGACGAAACGGAAACAACTATAAGTACCCTTCGGTGAGCCGCTAGGGGAATGCAAGTACAAAGGTAAGTTAAGGAGGGTTTGAACACCAAGATGGCAGCGGCATTATTTGTTTTTCGCTTCAAAGGAAAAGTATAGTCTTAACTCCCTTAAAACGTTTGATACTCTGATTGATATACGCGCAATTGAGTATCCTGATGAAGTTTGAATAATTTCCGGCGTCATTTGAAGAAATTATGGCGATTTTCGAAATTTAGGACTTTGGGAGTTTTATCCATGAACAAACCACGACGTCATTTCGACGTTATCGGGGAAAATGGCGTCGCAAACCTTCGCATTCAAAATGCAATAAAACATTATTACTAAACGTATCTCATTGAAACTTAGCATGTATAAAATGGAAAATTAAATCTTCATCATTACCGGCAGTCATGACTGCCGGTATATATGACTGCCGGTATACTGTAATCAATCGTGACATACTTGCACGGATAAAATAACTCTTGGCAATATGATTGGTGGACAATCACAAAATATGCAAATATTCGTCAAGGTTATCCAGAATCTGTGCATAAGATACTTTCATCAGGTCGGCTCAAGAGTCTAGATGACTTGACAAATGAAAGTCATATCGTATCAGTGCTTTTTCTTCCGAAAGATGCATCGAAAAGTCTTTGTACCGATACGTCCTACAACAATCACAGATCCTCGGAAATTTCCGTAGCTTGAATCGGAAATAAAAACGGAAAAGCCCGGAAATGAGCGATTGGTCAACAAGAACAAAAATCGTTTATTCCAATTTTTTCTTACTAGAATTTTACAACATTTAATGTCAGCTAACTGCCGGCAAGCTTTTTGTAAAAGCTAATACTTGTCATAGTGTATTCGTTGACAAATTTACGTAACAGGAAAGCGGATGTCACTTCATTGAAAATGGACGATTTTGGAAGAAATAATTGGAAAATATAAAGCCTTGTAATTTTTTAATCCTAAATTCAATTTTTCCCATTAAATCATGAAATCATCTCTGAACATTCTTGATAATTTTGATAGTTTTTGACAAAGATTCATCCACGGGATTCCTAATAATTAACTAGCAACTACAGTAAATTGGCTCGAAATTGCAGTTTTTTAGGGACAGTGCCATCATTTAGTCAAGTATCCTGCCTGTGTTTAAAACACAATTCATTTTATCTTTTCCATATGTAAGTGCAATACATGTATATTTATAGATATTTTAGAAGTCAAATCAAAATTAATTTCCAATAGCTTTACGAGAACTGTAATGACACGTTCAATATTATGACGTCATCAAGAAATTCACGAAAACGTCGATTAATGCATATTTCAAAGTCTCGTAGAAAATTTTCCTGCGGGTAGAATTAACTGTAAGTCTGTATAGTCAAGGACAGACAAGAAATATATAATTTCAGAAATTTTTAGAAAAATTGAATTTGGCGTCCAAGTGTTCAATACCTCCTTAATATAGCCATTTGGACAATATTATAGTTTTAAAATTACCTGACAGCATTGTATCTAAATTTGAAATTTTGACATATTTTACAACTTTGAATGGCTATAACTAGACAGACCTCGTTCACACGGCAGTCGGATGTTTTCAGTACATCAAATTAGGGATGTTCACGGAATCAGGATGTGATCACCTCGTTTACACGGCAGTCGGATGTTTTCAGTACATCAAATTAGGGATGTTCACGGATTCAGGATGTGATCACCTCGTTTACACGGCAGTCGGATGTTTTCAGTTCATCAAATTAGGGATGTTCACGGAATCAGGATGTGATCACCTCGTTTACACGGCAGTCGGATGTTTTCAGTTCATCAAATTAGGGATGTTCACGGAATCAGGATGTGATCACCTCGTTTACACGGCAGTCGGATGTTTTCAGTACATCAAATTAGGGATGTTCACAGAATCAGGATGTGATCACCTCGTTTTCACGGCAGTCGGATGTTTTCAGTACATCAAATTAGGGATGTTAACGGAATCAGGATGTGATCACCTCGTTTACACGGCAGTCGGATGTTTTCAGTACATCAAATTAGGGATGTTCACGGAATCAGGATGTGATCACCTCGTTTACACGGCAGTCGGATGTTTTCAGTACATCAAACTAGGGATGTTCACGGAATCAGGATGTGATCACCTCGTTTACACGGCAGTCGGATGTTTTCAGTACGTCAAATTAGGGATGTTAACGGATTCAGGATATGATCTTCGAGGGAATGCCGATTCTTTTTTTCAGAATTTTGTTTTATATGTATCCCCCCCCCCCCCCCATTCTACATACAAAGTCAGCACAACATAATGAACATTATAACCTAATGTATGAGAGAGAGAGAGAGAGAGAGAGAGAGAGAGAGAGAGAGAGAGAGAGAGAGAGAGAGAGAGAGAGAGAGAGAGAGAGAGGGTGGGGAGAGATCAGGAATGACATTATAATTATAATGTTGTTCTTTTTTTTTTTTTTTGGTTTTTATAAAAATATAAACGAGTTTTACATGTAATAAAATGGCATAATTTAGAGGGGGCGCGCACCAGTTGCATTATATACATTGTACAAAGGCGGACCTTTAGATCTTAGATGGGTGTAGGACAGGAGGTCGGCAGCCACACCCCTCCCCGGCGGCCCCCGTCATGCGCGGATCCAGCATTTTTGGTCAGAGGGGTCCAAAATTGAAGGAAGTCTACCTATGATGTAGGTATATTTCGGTGCACATTATGGGGATAGGGCAACGTGTGCTCTAAGGATTGATTTTTGACGACGGGTATTGTTAGCTTTCCTTTCACGTTTATTTTTATGAAGAATTGGCGAGCGAAGCGAGTCTAAATTTTTTTTAGATATGAAATATGAATTTGTCTCGATTCGATCGAGATGATTATTTATAACATTGAATATTTTACTCTTTATATCGGCGAACGGACGAGCCGCGAAAATTTTGATTAATTCAAATTTTGTCTATATATCATGAGAATAAATAGATAAGTCATTTTCCCAAATAATCTGACATCTTGAAATGACAAAACCTTGAAAAAGATGAGGGAGGTTACATCCTATGTAGTAAGAGACTGTTGAAAATACGAGTTCATGAGACCCAAGATTATTTAGTATACAAAATTAAAAATGATTAAGGGATTTTGCAGAAAAAATAATTGTGTATTTGTAAATGGCGAACGAAGCGAGCCGAAATTTCAGGTTTCAAAACCTTTAAATTATGCAATTTTATACCCCTTTCTATTAGAAATGGGCCAAAGCTGGACCCCATCTCCGAAAATTTCAGGGGGAGGGGGGCTCCAGACCCCCGGTTCCCCACTCTGGATCCGCGCATGCCCGTTGAAATCTATTTTTCATGTTGTATTTTTTTCAAAGCGATTTGAGAGGGTGTTGCGTGATAGATACGCTGGAAACCCACCCTCTCCTTCCCGATTGGCTGGAGTTCCGATCTCCCTGATTCCCGGGAAAAAATATATATGCTGTGTTTATATATATATAGTTGCCAAACTTGAATAGGTATATTATTTGATGCAAAATATTCTATTATTTCTACAATATTTCAATTTCAAACTTTGCAAATTAATTGTAACTTGTAGAAAATAATGTAACTTTTTTTTTTTTAATTCTTTCTTTTCAAATTTAACTTTTAAGTCTGTTTTAAAATTTGTATTAAGATTTTTTCTATACCAATGGTTTCACCCATGATTACGAATGTGATTGGCAATCATCCCCCAATCAACACATTCAAGTGAGTATGTTGTGATTTCTTTCGACCTCACCTGGCTAGGCTCAGAGTCACGTGACATTTTGCATTGTTTCCGGTCAGGTAGTGATTAGAATTCAGGTAGCTCCCTCAACGTGACCACGCGACCAGAGAACAAAGACCAACAAGATGAAGAAAAAGACCAGAGACAAGCAAAAGGTAAAAACCCCAATTTATCTTATTAATTTAAGGTTTATTTATCTAAGCTTCTCAAAATTTAATATATAATGGGGCTCGAAATACAATTCTTCGAAATATTGGCGCGTGAAGTTCACGAGCAAAGTTGGTACAGGTAAATATTCAGGTGACTGCACTGTATTTGGTACAAAATGCAACAGTACAAAGCTTGAAATATAATTACGACATAAGCTATTCTGATGCTGGTCTGATTTCTCAGACACTAGATGCATGCATGAGACAAATTAACTTCGCCCCCCCCCCTTTCGCTCTCAAGACTCGTGATCAGTGTTATTTTCTGAAGTGAGGTCTTTATTTCTAATGAGATTCCATTTAGGATGGTATAATACATGTATGCACTACAACCAGTGGCGGATTTAAGGGGGTGCGGAGGGGGCGTCCGCCCCCCCCCCCCCCCCCCCCGGCACTGACCCAAAATTTTCCAAAAACAGGTATATTTTGGCCCATTTTCAGTAAAAATCGGCAAAATTCGCCCCTTGACCCCCAGGCAAAGGGGGCGCTGGATCCGCCACTGACAACTTTAGGAAACTTGTGCCTCATAAGTTAACTTTTACAGTGGCGGATTCAAGGGGGGGTGTATAGGGGGCATACACCCCCCTATATTTTTTTTTTTCTTCCTGTTTGCAGGGCACCTGGCAACCCTCTATTGGGTCAGTTGGCTGTATTGATGTTATATTACGGGGAACTCATTCGCCAACTGCCCGTTACAGAGTACTCTAGCCAGGCCGTTCCCCTCTGGGGTGCCTCATAGCCCCTTATTATTTAAGGGGCGGAGTACTACCCCATTTTAATGCCCACCCTCCAATTGTGTATGTGGTGTATGCATCACTGTATGCAGGAGGGTTGTATAATTATGTACTGCTTGGATGGTCCGTATTTCCAACGGTCTTTATAAGGTGCCACTACACCTGGATACCCTTGCCGCAGCATGAACGTAGGTACCCAACCGGGCCCTTTATAGTCCCCCCGGTCAGGAGACTTGGTAGGGACGAAAGAATGGATATGACTTCAACTCTCATATGACCACATCGGGATTCGAACCCTAGTACAGACAGGTCCAGGTGTAATCGGGAAAAAACAAAAAACACAGTGCAGAAAAAATCAGAATACGCAGTGTTTTTCAGGTGTTTTTACCTGAGCCATCCTAGAGCGACTTTACCTGTAGTAGGGTGTTATTGGGGATGTTTATTACCTGAGCCAATTAACAACTCCCCTCACCTATACAGGACACACAGATGTATTCTCACCTTTCTAAGAAAGAATTTTTATTGTTAAAAAATTTACTTGCTTAAAATTCTATTTATTCAGTAGAAATAAAAAAAAAAAAAAAAAAAAAAAAAACTCATCAAACTTTTTTTTTCATATATTGAATCTAAGTTATCCCAATTTTTATTATTTTATTATTCATATTTAATTATATTCATATTCATTATATCATTTGAATTAAAGTTATCCTTATTCATGATTTTCTAAATTAAGAAGAAATTGTATGGGTAAGTAGAAATGAAATAAAAATCATATTCTTTTACAAACTTATTATTTTGATTATATATATAAATTTCTTTAAAAAAGGAAGAAAAAAACATTGAGTAACTGGAAATAGAACAAAAATTTCATATACAAATAGGCCCAAATTATTTTGATTTGTTTACAGTTTAACTATCTGACAATATACATAAAGTTTATAGATGAACCCCGTCTTTGCATACATGTACAAAAAAAATTACGTGTCAATTCTAGGTTTAAACATTTTTATTGAAATAAATACATTGTGTATTTGTACTTTATGTTCGGCCATGGACTCCGATCTATTAATTTTCAAAGAAGTCGGTATTTGAGTTTGCAATCGCTCTCCTCTTGTTTCTCTAATTTATCGTATTTATTTTATGTAGACCCGGCCATATAAGATTCATTCTTTGTTTCTTTGCCACGCGCTAAAATTTTTCACCGACGAGACGTACGTATTCATGAAAAAAAAAAATCCGTCATGCATAGCTTCCGGTCGCTGGTTAATTTCCGATCGCTGGTTACTACCTATGTATCTATTTATCTAAGGAAATAACATTGTCTTGTAAATCCGTCTTTAAATAAAAAATGTTCCAACGTACAATCAGCGCGCCGTGACAAGTCATTTTACGGCAGCGTCTAATCTGCGAGTATAAGGTGTACGATGAATAGAACGCTGTCTTAAAGACTTCATTCACGCATTGTAAATATTTCTAAAGATTATCCACGTTGACAATTCAGAGCTACTGGCCATTTGTCAATGAAAATTACATGTATTAAAAAGGCCGGTCTGTTCGCGTGCGCAATACATTTTGTTTGCTTTTTATGAATAGTTATTATTCACTTTTTCCGGCCTCTATTCTATTCTATTCGTTTTACTTTATTTTAATTTTTTTGATTTTTTTTTTTTTGTTCGTCGTACCCCAAATAAGTTGAAATTGAAAAATTAAGAGAGAGAATATTCAGAGAGAGAGAGAGAGA
Organism: Pinctada imbricata; assembly: GCA_033119305.1. Lineage (NCBI taxonomy): Eukaryota > Metazoa > Mollusca > Bivalvia > Pterioida > Pteriidae > Pinctada > Pinctada imbricata. The sequence goes on along the minus strand of VSWD01000003.1, from coordinate 9,595,228 downwards.
GAGAGAGAGGGAGGGGGAAAAGAACTATACGGAATGACATTAAAATATCCTCTATAGTACGGACTTATTCCAGACCCCCCCCCCCCCCCCCCCCCCAAAAAAAAAAACCCAACAGAAATTCCCGACTCACAACACTGTCTGCTGCTTTATAGTTCTAAAAACGGTGAATATCCCATCCATTGATTCTCTTAAAAAAAAAAAAGGGGGGGGGGAGTTCGAGCGGGCGCGGTAATGCAATTATATTTTACAGGTACGCAGGTACGGTAATCTTCTACCTAGTCCAAGTATATTTCTGGCAGAGGGGTTGACAATCAACTTGTTTTTCACACCTTTTTGGCTGACTGCGCACAGTATAACGACTGTCTATACATGTCTTGAAATTTTAGGAAAGGGTTCCCTTCGGCGTTACCGGTAGGGGACTAACAAAAGAGGGGGGGTGTAGGTAGTTTACCATTGCTTTTGAATAGGACTTAATAGTTTAATTTTGTAGAGTCTTGTAGTCTTTTGTAGAGTTTTGCAGAGTTCTTGAAATCTTCCAATTAAATGTAGGACATTTAGGGATTTTTATCTGTACAAATAAAAGATATAACGTGCGATTTTATCGGACCCAAAATTTTTTTTATCAGCAAATCCGCTAAAACCAATACATTTCACGAACTCTGCCTCTACATTAATTTTACAACACTAAAAAAATCTTACTATTCCGCCGTTTTAGGCCTGGCCATTCCTCGATTCCGCCACCTTCTTACTTTTTTTTGGAGGGAAGGTAGACTGCGACTTTGTTAATAAATTAAAAAAGCATATCGAAAAAAAAAACCCAAAATTACCGGCCCGAAGCGCCGACGTAATATTCGCTATTTTATTATAAAAAATATCATGAAAAAAAATGTAATTGCAGAAATATTTAGATGCCGCAAATACATTTCACGTAACTCTCTCTTTCATTCCCTAATATTTTACAAAAAAAGAAAGGGTAAAGTGTTGGGGGATTGTCTATTTATCATGTTTATCTTGATATTGAATATCTGTCGATACCACGACCCTCTTTCACACCTGTACGGCTCACTGAACGCCACTTTAATAATCTCCGGCGACGTAGACGGCACCAACTAAAATAGCGTAGTCGCCCGACTTGCCAGGTTTTGAGAACATAGTATTGGTACAACCCCCCCCCCCCTTTCGTATCCGATATACTCCATTCTGTAAATTCCTAGTCTGTGGGATAAATACACGATTGAACGTCAGTGAAATGTCCGTGATGGTAAATTTCAAAGATCAATATATTATATTAAAGGTCCTATTTAGACGGGAAGTTAAAAGATGATAAAGTCTACGGTGTCGTTTAAAAGACATAAATACCGCGCTGTGTTTATTGATTTATACCTGGTTCCAGGTGTTAAACGTCTTGTAGTCCACAGCAAGCTTGTATTTACCAGAGAAACGGCTTTTGTGGCTTCCACCTCTACTACGCACGTACGTTAATCTCATTTTCCGTCGTACTTTAAACATGTAGACCGTAATTTTCCTTCATTAAATGTATGATGAAACGTGTTACATTATCAAAATACATGTGTACATTGTATATTTCTATAATGACATACCCCCGCTACGAGAAAACGTTTACATGTATTGCTTGATTCACGTCGTACCGTCACGTGTCATAAGTTTATCGCGTAACGATAAAAATGTTGTTGTCAGTCAAAAAAAAAAATCTGACTGTTACAGGAGCGCAAAATAATTTACCCATCTTTAGTATTTATGAAAAAAAAATCATGACATTTTTACTTAAAATCTGGGAGAACTTGATAGACAAACACTTTATGACTGTTTAAACGACATAAAATATATATCAAACTCCAATACCCCGGCCATAATTGTGAGGACTCTAAAATTTATAATTCCCGTGTTTTATCTAGTTCATATTCTGAGGCGTGGGAAATCATTGTCCGGAGAAGCCACCTAAGCTAAGCAGATAATCGGATTAACGCAGGGGTATATGTTGTTTGCACAGGTAGCGTTACCGGCTGAAAGTATTGGACAAATTCATGAGGGGGGGGGGGGGCACTGACCCTGAAATCGATTCTTTGACATGTTTGAAAAATATGTTTCAATTCTTAAAAAGCTTTTCTTTTATTGAATGAAATTTTGTATAATTACAAAGTACAATAATTTTTTTTATAATCATTGTTTTGTTCTTATGTATATTTTTCTTTCAGATATCCATATCTAAAAAAAAAAAAAAAAAAAAAAGAAAAGAAAAAGATAATTATGTATAATTAATTATAAAATAATTTTATCTTACATTTTAGCATGTTTTAATTTCAGTTTTTGAATGTCCAATATGTGAAAAAAAAAAGAAAAGAAAAAGATAATTAGAAAGAAAAAAAAAGAATAATTATAAAATAATTTTATCTTATATTTCAGCATGTATTAATTTCAGTTTTTGAATGTCCAATAACAAACTTCAATTTATTATAAAATTAGTGGATATTATAAAGTTTAAATTATGAAATTAAAATACACTTTTATACATGTTAAAACTTCAAGTGTTTGTTAAGTTTTGAAAAATAAACAGAAAACAGCCTTCATACATGTAATGGTATCTAATATTTCCTTCTAGTATAAATGCCACTACCTTGCCTTTTGTCAGGGTAACTTCCACACCTGAGCGATTTTCACACCTTCCATCAGAGGGGCATATAGCAGCTACAGAGGGGGGTGAAAGTGACAGAGGGGGAATACAATAACACTGTGTTTTCTGATTTACCTGTAGAAAACACCTGAAATAAATACACTGCATTTTTTGTTTTTTCCCTATTACACCCGGACCTGTCTGTAGTCTGCGTGAGAGTTGAATGCCTTATCCACTCGGCCATCTCTCTATAGGGGGTAGAGCAACGAAGCCCCTTAAACGGCCCTGCAATTTTCTTTAATATTAAACTTAATGGGAAATACTTGATATAATACATAAAATATAATGAATGTTTCCCACTTTTGATGAAAGAAACATATGACAGCTAGGCTTTCTACTTTTCCTACTTTTTCCTACTTTTTTTATTTTGATCCTTCTTTTTCCTACTTTTTCTTCAAAACCTCCTACTATTCCTACTTTTTTCATCTCAAAATTAAAAAAAAAATGGTTATGTGATGTCAAATGGAAATAAAAGTGAATTTGAATGCAATTAATCACTATATTATAATGCTTCTAAATTATCAAAAGTATGTGTATCATTTACATTATAGATGCTCACAACTTGAACAATTGTCAGTACAAAATTAAACTAATGATTGTGAAAAGTTTTTCCACTGGAAGTTTTAAGCTATGAGAAGTCAAAACTGACGTGTGACAAGGAGGAGCTGGCTTTAAACTATTCATGATCTTATTAGGCATTCAAGTGGCCCAATATTTCCTATGAGTTCTATAAAATCCCTATATCTTTGGATGTGCCCTATTTTCCCTGTATTTTGGCCAAAAATTACCCATTTTCCGATACTATCCCTATAATTTAAGACTTAATAAAAGCAAAATCTTGCACTAAAATAATAATGTTAATTATATCTTATAAATTGAATAATTAGCATGAAATACTGCTGCACATCCTAAAAATTTTCTGGCTCGCTTCCCTCAATTAACAAAGCTTTATCTAATCATAAATAAAATTAGCCTTAAAGATTATGATATAGCTGTATACCAGGTTTTTTTTTTATTTTGGGGAAGGTGCCTGTGCCTGTCCCATTTGGGAAAATTTGCGACATTTTGCTGAAATTGGGAAAATTTTTGCACAAATTCTCACCAAAGTATAACCTTAAAGTATCATTTATTAACATTGATTATCCATTGATTTGCTTGAACTGAACATGGGATGAATAAAAAACTTTAAAAAATGCACTTAGAAATAGGACATTTTGTGCTGACTTCCAGGTTTTGGGTCTTATTTTCTCGGGTGATTTTTTCATAACTCCTCTTTGGGAATTTTAGGGTGATTTTTTGGGAAAAATTGAGGAAATTTGGCATTGGGAAGGGGCCGAAATTCAGCCCCAAAACAAGGAAAAAAAACCCTGTATACATAATAATTTATTAAAGGTCCTCGTATTATGGTATTTTCAGTTTAGAAAACAGTTTAGTATTGAGAAAGGTCCTATAATTTCCCTATATAATATTAGATTTGCCCTATTTTTTTCATGAAATTTGACCTTATAAAAATCCCCATTTTTTGCAAAAACACCAAAAGCCTGTCTTATCCACAAACTCTGAAAATATAAATAATCTGATATCTTAGAAATTAAATATTTCCACTTAAGTTGCCTTGAATAGTAACATAAATTTCAAAAGTTTATATTTCACTTTGCTCTTTATTGACACCTGATTCAACGTTGCAAAAAAATTTCAGGCTCGCTTTGCTCGCCCACACATAATGTTTTACATGTAGATGGAAAAATAAAGATTGCACCGAAGCTGAGAAGTATAAATCTATTCACCCAAGACGGGGGACTGAGATTTTGCACCTATTACACAAAAACATTCAGGGGAGAAACACATAATTTACTTTCTTCAAGGTTGAAAAATTAAAATTCAGAAATAATAGATTCTAAGAAAATTTATGAGCAACAACATCCTCGGTACCACAGGCTATTTGCGCTTTGGCTGAATATACCCTGGGTCAGATCGTACTATTTCGGGGATTGTAAAAGAAATAGCTCTTCTTTGTGAAGTTTAAAAACTGACCGTAATGGCTGCTCGCATACCAGTGAGGAGAGTATGTGAATATTGTACACAAAAGGGAAGTTTTGTCGGTTACCTGAATATTTGTATCGAAAAACATCAAATTAACAATTTCGATTATTGTCTCAGGGCATCAAGAAGTATCTTACCTAGTCAAACATGCACTATTTATTATCGCTATCCAAAAGACATTTGTAAACAATTATGCGATTGGATAAAAAAGTTTGTGAGGGAGCCAATCAGCAACATTTGCATATAAATGGAAATCCCCGAAATAGTACAATCTGACCCAGGGTATTCAGCCAGAGTGCAAATAGCCTGGGGTACCAAGGATGGAGCAACAATTGCATGGCTGAGACTGCTGTAAATTTCTGACCTTGAATAACATGTATTAGAAAATGGATATATCCAGCAATTGAGTCGATCTTTACCTTTCCTCTCTGAGATTCCTTTCAAAGGTTAACATTAACATTAATTAATTACCAGTCTATGACATATTTGCTTTAGTAGCTTACCATTGATTTTCCTTTGTCATACTTACTGAAAATTTTTTATAAAAACTGATGAAAATCTCCTACTTTTTCCTATTTATTAATTCCTACCTTTTCCTACTTTTCTCCTACTTTTTTTCATTGACTACTCCTACTTTTTTCCTACTTTTTGGTTAAGGTAGAGTAGAAAGCCTGAATTATCACCTACCGAACCGATCATAGGGAGTATTATGACGTCATCATGTCACATGACGTCATTTTGTTGTTATTGACAAGACATGGTCAAAACTGCTCGAAATGTACCTTTAGTGGAGAATTTCGATGAGGCCACATGCGTCGACTCAGACATAAACTTTTATGACAAGATGATATTATGATTATATTTCATTTGTAAATTTTTCATCTTTCTCGATGCATGTGGCCAATGCTAATTTGAAGAAAATTATAAGTTGGTTTTACAGCAATTTCATGGAAAATTTCCCAATTTTGGGGGTTTCAATGGGCTTTAAGCTACAAGTGTTAAATGCATTGACACAATCTCAACGCATAACTTAGTAAAGAACTTTACAAAGAATCAAATCGCAAAAAAAAATATTCAATTAATTCAAATGTTTAGAAACAGGGCCGATTTAGCCCGGGCTTCGTGGCCCTACCCCTTTGCAAGTCATAGGTAAAACGATCATTTTCTATATAAAAAGTGTAAATATCAGTAAATACTAACTACCTGTTAATTAATATAATTGTCAAATGCATCAATTTCCATTCATTAGTCAATTTCAGTCATGAAAATGGGTCCAAAAAGGCTGAAATTCATTAGCTTCGACCCCCTGTTCCCCCTACCACGGCTCTGCCCTGGACCCGCTGGGGACCTAGGCGGTCCCCAGACCCCTCGCCATTTTTTACGCCCCCTCTAACTTAAAAGCTGGATCTGCCACTGCTTTATATCCCCTCGCCAAGCTAAGGGCTTGGGGATATCTAACACACAACTATAGTTTCATAATGAAAATTCATTTAAAATTTTTAGATCCTATATATAATATACTGGTATCTTGTAATGTTCATATCATGCACTTACGGGCCCTTCTTTAGGTAATAAAGCATATCTTATCTTATCTTATCTATATATATATCAGCTTAAAAAGTGAGGAAGAATTTTTAAAAAATATTCTGAACAATGGAACTTATCCTCCCTCAGGCTAACTTGTACATGATCTGTACTGGTTGAGTACCAGTTGCAGTGCATGATTTTTAAGGGACTTAGGGTTGAAACAATGACATGAAAATTTGTCAGAAGGAAGTCTGATATGCATTTGATTTTCCTGATTATACTAAAATTAGACTTTAATTTGGCTGCTTAAGATTTGATTAAGTATATTGTACATCTAACAAGAAGATAATATTGAATCAGATGCAAATCCTGGGGACTTGAAATAGGGAAAGGGTGGGTACTATTCAGTGGTCTGTCGCCATGGTGGTTTGGATTCTGACAGTATTTTTGGCCGGATTGCAAAGCAATTCCAGTCTAATCGACTCTATAGATTGACGATGTCTGTCCGTCTGTCCGTCCGTCTGTCTGCCGTCAACATTTTGGTTAAAGTTTCTGGTTGAGGCAAAATCTAAGTAACTATATGCAGTAGAAACTTTATATTATGTATGAAGCTTGCCCATGACGAGACCTTTCAATTTATGCCGTAACATTTGACCTAGTGACCTTGACCTTGGACTTTGACCTCCTGAAAGATTTTGGTTAAAGTTCCTGGTTTAAGCAAAATCGATGGAACTGTATGGAGTAGAAACTTTATATTATACATATAGGTTGCCCATGACAAGACCATTCAATAAATGCCATAACATTTGACCTAGTGACCTTGACCCTGGACTTTGACCTAGTTAAAGATTTTGGTTAAAGTTGCTGGTTCAAGCAAAATCTTTGGAACTGCATGGATTAGAAACTTTATGTTTTACATGTAGGTTGCCAGTCTGACAAAACCTTTCAATTTATGCCGTTTTATTGGCCGGATTGCAAAGCAATTCCGGCCTATTGATTGACGATGTCCGTCCGTCCGTCTGTCCGTTTGCCGCCAACAATTTGGTTAAAGTTTCTGGTTGAGGCAAAATCTAAAGAACTATATGCAGCTAAGAAACTTTATAATATACATTAAGCTTGCCCATGACAAGACCTTTCAATTTATGCCGTAACATTTGACCTAGTGACCTTGACCTTGGACTTTGACCTAGTTTAAGATTTTGGTTAAAGTTTCTGGTGGAGGCAAAATCTTATAGTAACTATATGCAGTAGAAACTTTATATTATACATGAAGCTTGCCCATGACAAGACCTTTCAATTTATGCCGTAACATTTGACCTAGTTACCTTGACCTTGGACTTTGACCTAGTAAAGGATCTTGGTTAAAGTTCCTGGTTTAAGCAAAATCTATGGAACTGTATGCAGTAGAAACTTTTTTTTATACATGTAGGTTGCCCAGTCTGACAAAACCTTTCAATTTATGCTGTATTATTTGACCTATTGACCTTGACCCAGTTAGTGACAAAAACTTACTTTGCAATCCGGCCATACTGTCTTTAGCAGTGTTTTATTTGACATATTAACCTTGACCCAGTTAGTAACAAAAACTTACATTGCAATCTGGCCATACTGTCTTTAGCAGTGTTTTTGTATTATTATACCCCCGCCATAAAATGATGGGGGTATATAGTGATGCACATGTCCGTGCGTGTGTGCTTCCGTCCGTGCCACCTGTGGTTTACGGACATTTAAAAGGAAACTGTTACAGATAATCAATTAATTTTGTGCATATAGCTTTTACACCAAGAAATACAGGTCAAGTTCGAATATGGGTCATGTCCCTCAATTGCATGCATAGTTATGCCCCTTGAAACTGTGGTTTCAGGACATTTGAAGGAAAACCCTTACAGATAATCAGTTCATTTCTTGGAAATAGCTTTTGCATTAAGAAATAGAGGTCAAGTTTGAATATGGATTATGTCCCTCAATTACGTGCAGAGTTAATCCCTTGAAACTTATAAAAATTCCAAAATTTTGTGGTTTCCGGACATTTTAAGGAAAACCATTACAGTTAATCAATTCATTTCTTGGATATAGCTTTACACCAAGAAATACAGGTCAAGTTTGAATATGGGTCATGTCCCTCAATAATGTGCAGAGTTATGCCCCTTTAAACTTACAAAAATTCAAACTTTCGTGGTTTCCGGTCATTTGAAGGAAAACTGTTGCAGATATATATAATTAATTCATTTCTTGGATATAGCATTTAAACAAAGATATACAGGTCAAGTTTGAATATAGGTTATGTCCCTCAATTGCGTGCAGAGTTAAGCCCCTTGAAACTTAAATCAAAATATTGTGGTTTCTGGACATTTGAAGGAAAACTGTTACAGATAATCAATTCATTTCTTAGATATAGCTTTTACACTAAGAAATACAGGTCAAGTTTGAATATGAGTCATGTCCCTCAATTACATGCAGAGTTTTGCCCCTTGAAACTTACAAAAATTCGAGAATAAATTAACTGATTTCTGAATTTTAGATTTTATACCCAGAAATTTAGGTCAAGATTTTGTGAGGTGTTATGTCCCTTGAATCAATGTTTTGTGGTTTCCTGACATTTAAACATGTTAAAGGAAAACTACCTCAGAAAATCAATTCATTGTTATAGATTTTACACCATGTGAAGCAGGACAATTTTAAATATTGGTTATTTTGCTCTATTATGTGTAGACTTATGCCCTTAACAACTACCATATGCATTGTTCTAGGATTTCATTTAAAAACCATTTACCATACCAACGGGTAAGTGCCCACCAAAAATGTGCTTACCCTGCCAGAAAACTCACCCAAACAAAAATGAAAGATAAAAAACAGGATGAATGTTAATTTTCAATAGCGCATCCTAACCATTACATGCACCATGAAGTAAATTATTGTCATTATGTCCAGAAATATTGTCAAACTGAAAATACAGGATGTCAGGCTGCTAAAATATTATCTTGTACTTTGACGCAATCTTTACTTCTGTTTTTGCTACATATACATGGAGAGTGTAATCATGGTATAAATGGGGATTGTGCTTCAAAATTCACTTACCATCTGGTATTAAAGTAGCATTCTGTTTTCCAGTTACCCAACCCCAATTTTCACTTACCTGGGGTAACAGGTAATGGAATTCTAGAACACTGATATATGTATAGTCAATGTTTCAGTAGGTTATATGCAACATATGCCTGGGAGGCGGGAGTATCATTGATCCTTAGATCAACAATAAATTTCATGCCAATTATCCCCTAGATAAAATAATTCCACAGTAATGTTTGTTGGTGTGTGTGTTGGTCCACAATTTACTTTCAATCTTCATCAAACTTGGACACATCTCTAGAAAATCACAATTTACTTTCAATCTTCATCAAACTTGGACACATCTCTAGAAAATCACAATTTACTTTCAATCTTCATCAAACTTGGACACATCTTTAGAAAATCACAATTTTCTTTCAATCTTCATCAAACTTGGACACATCTCTAGAAAATCACAATTTTCTTTCAATCTTCATCAAACTTGGACACATCTCTAGAAAATCACAATTTTCTTTCAATCTTCATCAAACTTGGACACATCTCTAGAAAATCACAATTTTCTTTCAATCTTCATCAAACTTGGACACATCTCTAGAAAATCACAATTTTCTTTCAATCTTCATCAAACTTGGACACATCTCTAGAAAATCACAATTTACTTTCAATCTTCATCAAACTTGGACACATCTCTAGAAAATCACAATTTTCTTTCAATCTTCATCAAACTTGGACACATCTCTAGAAAATCACAATTTTCTTTCAATCTTCATCAAACTTGGACACATCTCTAGAAAATCACAATTTTCTTTCAATCTTCATCAAACTTCGCACGTATTTAAGTTTTCAATGGCAAGATGACACCTATTGAACTTCTTCTGATGAACCGAAGCACATATCAACAAGCCGAAAGCATCAGGATTACCTAGAGGGATGTCTTAAAGTGTTGTTATTTTTGGTTCCACCCTAAAGTCAAATTCTTTATGCCAAAACATTTAACTTAGTGACCTTGACCTTGGACTTTGACTTGGTAAAGATCGATTTTAGTTAAAGTTTCTGGTTGAAGCAAAATCTAAGGAACTGTATACAATCGAAGCATGATGTTATACATGTAGTTGCCCATGACAAGACCTAGTGACCTTGATTTTGGACTTTGACCTAGTTAAAGATTTTGCTCAAAGTCTCTGGTTGAAGTAAAATCTAAGGAACTTTTTGCAGTAGAAACATAGTATTATACATGTAGATTACCTATGGCTTGACCTTTCAATTTATGCCATAACATTTGGCCTAGTAACCTTGACCTTGGACTTTGTCCTAGTTAAAGATTTTGCTTAAAGTCTCTAGTTGAAGTAAAATCTAAGGAACTTTTTGCAGTAGAAACATAGTATTATACATGTAGATTACCCATGGCTAGACCTTTCAATTTATGCCGTAACATTTGACCTAGTAACCTTGACCTTGGACTTTTACGTAGTTAAAGATTTTGGTTGCTGTTCCTGTTTGGAGCAAAATCTCAATAACTGCATGTATGCAGTAGAAACAGTATTATATAGGTAGCCTATGGCAAGACCTTTCAATTTATGCTGAAACATTTGACCTAGCGACCCTGACATTTAACCTACTTTAAAAGATATACTTTAGTTATATATCTCTATATCTATTAGAGATAGGGGTTATATATTTCACATGTAGATTCCTTGTGATATTGATCTTTCATTTGATACTTTAACCTAATGACCTTGACCTAGTTACCTTTGACAATTTATGTTACTTCTGATCTCTTTTATACCAAAATTAACAAACAACAACATATGTTTAGTCATGTTAGTCATGAAATATACAAGACATTCTTTAACTTTTTTCTCTGACAAAAACTAATTACTTTGTTATCCGGCCATACTGTCTCTCAGTCACCTTGTCCATAACTTTTGAATGGTAAGTGATAGGGCTTTCATATTTCACATGTGTATTCCTTGTGACAGGACCTCTCCATTGATACCAAATTTTTGACCTCATGACTCTCACTTTTTCACAAACTTTAGCATTGATCATAACTTTTGAATGGTAATTGATTATTTAGGGCTTTCATATTTCACATGTGAATTTGTTATGACAAGACCTTTCTATTGATACCAATTTTTTTTTAACATTGGGTATAACTTTTGAATGGTAAGTGATAGGGTTTTGATATTTCACATGTGTATTCCTTGTCACAAAATTTTTCCATTCATACCAACATTTTTTAATTCAGTGACCCCGACCTTGACCTTTCACTTGCTGAACAGAAAATGGTGTTTATGCTAACAAAGATGCCACCGGGGGCATTCGTGTTCCACAAACACAGCCAGGCTTTATTGATTAATTAAATAAATGCAGACATTATAGCAATTAACAAATTCACTTGAAATAATAAACATGTCCAACACTAAAGTCGTATATACATATCGTGCTGGTCTAAGCACTGCTTTAGCAATGAGCTGTATCAATTTGACACCGACCTTGACCTTTGACCTATTTTTCTCAACTTGTAAGGAAAATACACCATAAATGGTAGCGATTTAATATTTCACATGTGTATTACTTATGACAAGATCATTATCCCCCCCCCCCCCTGCAAAAAAAAGGTTTTTTAGGGGGGGGGGGTTATATAGGAATTTCCCTGTCTGTCAGTCTTGTCCGGGACATATCTGCTCCCCCTGAGGATGGATTTCAATAATACTTCACAGAAATGTTCCTTAGGACCTAAGGGTATGTCATGACCTTGAACCAAGGTCATAGGTCAAAGGTCAAGGTCACAATAGAAATCATTAGTAAAACCTTGTCCAGAGCATAACTCCTCACCCTGTGGATGGTCTTTTGGACCTAAGGATGTGTCATGACCTTGAACCAAGGTAAAAGGTCAAGGTCGCAATAGACATTATTAGTATAATCTTGTCTGGAGCATATCTCCTCCCACTGTGAATGGATTACAATAATATTTCACAGAAACGACCATAGAACATAATGGTGTTGTGACCTTAAACCAAGGTCATAGGTCAAAGGTCAATGTCACAATAGACATCATTAGTAAAACATTGTCTAGAGCATAACTCCTCCCCACTAGATGGATCTCAATATTTCACAGAAATGTTCCTCAGGACCTAAGGGTGTGCCATAAATTTGAAAAAAAGTCATAGGTCAAAGGTCAAGGTCACAATAGACATCATTAGTAAAACATTGTCCAGAGCATAACTCCTCCACCTCCTGATGGATGGATCTCAATATTTCACAGAAATGTTCCTAAGGACATTAGGGTGTGCCATGAATTTGAACCAAGGTCAAAGGTCAAGGTCACAATAGACATTGTCAAGAGCATAACTCCTCCCCCTCGGGATGGATTTTAATAATACTTCACAGAAATGTTCTTTAGGACCTACGGGTGTGTCATGACCTTGAACCAAGATCATAGGTTAAAGGTCAAGGTCACAATAGACAGCTTTAGTAAAACATAACTCCTTCCCCTGTGGATGGATTTCAATAATATTTCTCAGAAATGTTTTCTAGAATATAATGGTGTATCATGAATTTGAAAAAAAGGTCATAGATCAAAGGTGAAGGTCACAATAGACATCATTAGTAAAACCTTTTCCAGAGCATAATTCCTCCCCCTGTATAGGGATTTCTATAATATTTCACAGAAATGTTCCTTAGGACATATGGGTGTGTCATGACCTTGAACCAAACTTGTACATCAAATTTCAAGGTCACAGTAGACATTATTAGTAAAACCTTGTCCAGAGCATAACTTCTCTCCCTGTGGATGGATTTCAATAATATTTTACAGAAATGTTTCTTAGGGCCTTAGGGTGTGTCATGACCTTTAACCAAATTTATAGGTCAAAGGTCAAGGTCACAATAGACGCTTTACCTTGATCCAAGATAAACTTTTCAAAGAATATGGCTGCAGGGTTTTTGGTCCCGTTAGGGAAAAATTTTCATTCATCTTGGACAATGACCTTTGACAATGCGACCTTGAAATTTGACTTACTTATCTTAAGCTTTAAACTAGGCTACATCTCTTGAACTATAAGGGGTTGGGCATTTAACATTTATATTTAACGTTTAGATTACTTATAAGACCAGTCATCTTTGACCTTGACATTTTACCCACTTTTTTAACTTTTCAAACTTCACTATATCTAAAAGCCAGTAGCAGAGAGTCATGTAGAGCAGTTCGACTCCTGGCCTGGTCCAAGATAATAAGAACGCACTGATGATCTGTTTCACATTTATTCTGGGAAATTATGAATTGGAAAATAATTTAAGTTGCGCAAAAAGAAAAAAGATGATTTACAAAAACTGAATAGATTCTAAATAGGAAAACTAAAGTTAGCCAAAATATTAATAACTATTAAAAATACACACTACCACATTGAGCAAAGTGTAAGTGCTACATGTACCAAACTTGTGTATCGGATGTATCTTTGATCAAACTTTCATAAAATGACCTTGACCTACTTTTACTGGTTGAGTGATTTTGATTTTAAAAGCCAATAAGAAAAAAAAATGTTCTAATTGAATTTGCCGTGATAACATGCTGCCACTAGGTGAGCTCTGTAATCTTTGATTATCTATGTTATTCTCAAAGCTGCCACCTGGGGCATTTATGTTTCACAAGCATAGAGTTTGTTTGCTTCTCTGATAAAGATGAAAGAGTGATTTTTATGCCCCCGGAATCAAAGATTCGGGGGAATATAGTTTTTGGCCTGTCCGTCTGTTTGTCTGTTTGTCTGTTTATCTGTTTGTCTGTTTGTCTGTCTGTTTGTCCGAAAAACTTTAACATTGGACATAACTTTTGAATGGGAAGTGATAGGGCTTTCATATTTCACATGTGTATTCCTTGTGACAAGACCTTTCCATTGATACCAAAATTTTTGACCTCGTGACCTTGACCTTGACCTTTGACCTACTTTTCAAAAACTTTAACATTGGGCATAACTTTTGAATGGGAAGTGATAGGGCTTTCATATTTCACATGTGTATTCCTTGTGACAAGATACCAAAATTTTTGACCTCGTGATCTTGACCTTGACCTTTGACCTACTTTTTAAAAACTTTAACATTGGGCATAACTTTTGAATGGGAAGTGATAGGGCTTTCATATTTCACATGTGTATTCCTTGTGACAAGACCTTTCCATTGATACCAAAATTTTTGACCTCATGACCTTGACCTTTGACCTACTTTTTAAAAACTTTAACATTGGGCATAACTTTTGAATGGGAAGTGATAGGGCTTTCATATTTCACATGTGTATTCCTTGTGACAAGACCTTTCCATTGATACCAAAAGTTTTGACCTCGTGACCTTGACCTTGACCTTTGACCTACTTTTCAAAAACTTTAACATTGGGCTTAACTTTTGAATGGGAAGTGATAGGGCTTTCATATTTCACATGTGTATTTCTTGTGACAAGACTTTCCATTGATACCAAAATTTTTGACCTCGTGACCTTGACCTTTGACCTACTTTTCAAAAACTTTAACATTGGGCATAACTTTTGAATGGGAAGTGATAGGGCTTTCATATTTCATATGTGTATTCCTTGTGACAAGACCTTTCCATTGATACCAAAATTTTTGACCTCGTGACCTTGACCTTGACCTTTGACCTACTTTTTAAAAAACTTTAACATTGGGCATAACTTTTGAATGGGAAGTGATAGGGCTTTCATATTTCACATGTGTATTCCTTGTGACAAGACCTTTCCATTGATACCAAAATTTTTGACCTCGTGACCTTGACCTTGACCTTTGACCTACTTTTTAAAAACTTTAACATTGGGCATAACTTTTGACTGGGAAGTGATAGGGCTTTCATATTTCACATGTGTATTCCTTGTGACAAGACCTTTCCATTGATACCAAAATTTTTGACCTCGTGACCTTGACCTTGACCTTTGACCTACTTTTCAAAAACTTTAACATTGGGCATAACTTTTGAATGGTAAGTGATAGGGCTTTCATATTTCACATGTGTATTCCTTGTGACAAGACCTTTCCATTGATACCAAAATTTTTGACCTCGTGACCTTGACCTTGACCTTTGACCTACTTTCAAAAACTTTAACATTGGGCATAACTTTTGAATTGGAAGTGATAGGGCTTTCATATTTCACATGTGTATTCCTTGTGACAAGACCTTTCCATTGATACCAAAATGTTTGACCTCATGACCTTGACCTTCACCTTTGACCTACTTTTCACAAACTTTAACATTGGGCATAACTTTTGAATGGGAAGTGATAGGGCTTTAATATTTCATATGTGTATTCCTTGTGACAAGACCTTTCCATTGATACCAAAATTTTTGACCTCGTGACCTTGACCTTGACCTTTGACCTACTTTTTAAAAACTTTAACATTGGGCATAACTTTTGACTGGGAAGTGATAGGGCTTTCATATTTCACATGTGTATTCCTTGTGACAAGACCTTTCCATTGATACCAAAATTTTTGACCTCGTGACCTTGACCTTGACCTTTGACCTACTTTTCAAAAACTTTAACATTGGGCATAACTTTTGAATGGTAAGTGATAGGGCTTTCATATTTCACATGTGTATTCCTTGTGACAAGACCTTTCCATTGATACCGAAATTTTTGACCTCGTGACCTTGACCTTGACCTTTGACCTACTTTCAAAAACTTTAACATTGGGCATAACTTTTGAATTGGAAGTGATAGGGCTTTCATATTTCACATGTGTATTCCTTGTGACAAGACCTTTCCATTGATACCAAAATTTTTGACCTCATGACCTTGACCTTCACCTTTGACCTACTTTTCACAAACTTTAACATTGGGCATAACTTTTGAATGGGAAGTGATAGGGCTTTAATATTTCATATGTGTATTCCTTGTGACAAGACCTTTCCATTGATACCAAAATTTTTGACCTCGTGACCTTGACCTTTGACCTTTTAACCCAGTGACCTCACATACATGTACTTAACAGAAAATAGTGTTCATACTAACAAAGATGCCACCGGGGGCATTCGTGTTTCACAAACACAGGCTTTATTTTTATTGTTGAAAAAAATTAATGTCATAAATTTGATGCCTCTTTCCAAGATTTTAATTTATTATATCCCCCAGCTTATTTCTGAAAAGTAAAAACTTAAAGTCAGTAAATAAAACATTGTTTAATTCTTTATATTTGAATAAAGCTATGTCCGTATCGCAATACATGGGTCGCAATACGATACATGTATCGTAGGACATGTATGGGTCGTGATACGTATGATGCCTATTTTGTAGAACCTCGAGTTCAATAGTAAATATTATTGATATAATATTGTTAAAAGCCTAGTAGTGGCCTTATACCCCTTTTGTGACATCAAATCGTTTTGATATAAGGTAAATGAGCCTCTGATCTTGATGCAGACCTGCCTACTTTTACGATTTTGGCGTAATTTTTACGATTTTTGATCTTCAAATATGCTCTACGCTTTTGCTGCTCATTTTTATGCAAAGAACATATTTCAATAAGAATTAACCCCATTATTGGCCTTTAAAGTATTTAAAACAAACGGAAAGACTTGATTATTTAAATTCATTGTTAAAGTTGAGGGTTTGCAACCGTATAAGCATTTGTATAAATGATAAAAATTTGTAAAGTGTCAAAGTAGAGAAAAGACGATGCTTTTTTCTCTCAAAATTACAATCGTTCACATTACGCGTCACATCCCTAAATTACATTTTTGCATAATCGGAAGGGTCAGTAATGTAGAATATAAGTTTGATAAGCACTATATCATTTCATTAAGTATATATATAAGTCCAATTGACCCTTCCGAACGCGGTAAAAATTTGAGAAATTCCATGACGTCACAATGCAATTTCGATGTTTGACTGAGGTTCGAAGCTTGTTTGTCCGAGGTAAAAGCTTTGTGACGTCACGAAATTTTGCAATTTTTTCCCGCAATCAGAAGGGTCAATTCTATTAACAAAAATGATTAATATACAAATATGGACTTGGTCGAGGTCATTATGTCATTCGGCCTCGGTCAATATTACAAATCTCATCGGGTCATTATAATGACATAATGACCGAGGCCAAGTCCTTATTTGTTATATTATATAACGAATTGTAAGACTACATATGATTAAAATAATGATTCAAATCAATATGAACACATATATAATTTTTAATTAAGAACTTAATGATTAATTGCACTTTTTGTGAAAAGTGTATCTAAGCTTTTAAAATTAAACAAAATAACTATCTTCATTTTTAGCTCGACTGCACTTTAGTGCAAAAGAGCTATTGCAATACCCCTGGCGTCGGCGTCCGCGTCCGCGTCAGCGTCCGCGTCCGCGTCGTCCGAACTAGATGATAAGGTAAATGTTAAGATTACACATTTACCTTTCCTATATTCATATTCTGTTGGTTTTTAGTCCCCTACCGGCAACGCCGAAGGGGACTCTTAGTTTCCTCTCCGTCTGTCTGTCCGTCCGTCCGTCAGTCTGTCCGTCTGTCCGTCTGTCCCTCCGTCTGTCCGTCTGTCCGAATATCAGTTTTCCGGACTTTTTTCTGCAACGGATGGAGATATTGAGATGAAATTTGATACACAGCTTGGTCTTGGATAGTTACAGAGCAAGTTTGACTTTCGTCACGCTAAACCTATTTTTCGTGGAGTTATGCCCCTTGATGACTTGGAAGATTCTGTTTTGGTCCGTTTTCCGGACTTTTTTCTGCAACGGATGGAGATATTCAGATGAAATTTGATACACAGCTTGGTCGTGGATAGTTACAGAGCAAGTTTGACTTTCGTCGCGCTTGACCTATTTTTCGAGGAGTTATGCCCCTTGATGACTTGGAAAATTCTCTTTTGTTCAGTTTTCCGGACTTTTTTCTGCAACAGATGGAGATATTTAGATGAAATTTAATACACAGCTTGGTCTTGGATAGTTACAGAGCAAGTTTGACTTTCGTCACGCTTAATGTATTTTTCGTGGAGTTATGCCCCTTGATGACTTTGAAAATTCAGTTTTGGTCAGTTTTCCGGACTTTTTTCTGCAACAGATGGAGATATTCAGATGAAATTTAATACACAGCTTGGTCTTGGATAGTTACAGAGCAAGTTTGACTTTCGTCACGCTTAATGTATTTTTCGTGGAGTTATGCCCCTTGATGACTTTGAAAATTCAGTTTTGGTCAGTTTTCCGGACTTTTTTCTGCAACGAATGGAGATATTCAGATGAAATTTAATACACAGCTTGTTCTTGGATAGTTACAGAGCAATTTTGACAGTCGTCACCCTTTACCTTTTTCCGAGGAGTTATGTCCCTTGATGACTTGGAAAATTCAGTGTTTGTCAGTTTTCCGGTTTTTTGTCTGTGACATATAGAAATATTCAGGTGAAAATTTGATACATAGCTTGGTCTTGGATAGTTACAGAGCAAGTTTAACTTTCGTCACGCTTGACCTATTTTTCGAGGAGTTATGTCCGTTGATGACTTGGAAAATTCAATTTTGTCAGTTTTCCTGACTTCTTCCTGCAACAAAGATAGATATTCAGGTGAAATTTGATACTCAGCTTAGTCTTGAATAGTTACAGGGCAAGTTCGACTTTTGTCACGCTTGACCTATTTTTCGAAGAGTTATGCCCCTTGATGACTTGCACAAATCAGTTTTGTCAGTTTTCCAGACTTTTTTCTGCAACAAATAGTGATATTCAGGTAAAATTTGATACTCAGCTTAGTCTTGGATAGTAACAGAGCAAGTTCAACTTTCGTCACGCTTGACCTCTTTTTCGAATCGATAAAGCAGATAAAACCTCAGAACTGAGCTGCAATTAGACAGTAAGTTTAATTAAAACTCATGTTTAAGGTGGGTCCCTACTCAAAGAATTAACAGATGAAATTTGTATTTTAGGGTTTTTTCCTAAAAATTATGGTCCAAATGAGAAATAAAACACAGACATAGATATGTAATTTTTTTTTTCATCAAAGATACAGTACATTATAGTAAGGTACCCTTGCACATTAAGATTGAGGAATATCAAATATCCAGCATATGCTTTTGAACCCTCAAAATTCAGTTATGATAATAATATTTTTATTTGTTTTGTTTTATTTTATGATATCAAGTCATATAGAAGAAATGAAACACATAAAATAAAATTCAAACATATATCTGAGCATGATAAGTCTCCAAACATAAGGGTACCCCCTTATAATTTCATGACATTTTTTACCAATAATATATACTAAATCCAACATTTTGCAGAAAAAAAAACAGATGAATTTTTTTTCGTTTTGATATATTTCATATAATTATGTATGTAGATGAAGAAAAAATCACATACAGGTACACAGTTTTATAAATGATCAAGATACGGATCCAAGCATAAAGGTACCCTTTAATAATTTCATCGCAATTTCAACTAAGAATATATAGTATATCCCACTTTTTGCATATAATACCTGATGGAAGTTCTTCATTTTGCATTATTTCATATAATAATGTATATAGATTGTGAAAAAATGACATACAGGTATACAGCTTTGTAAATGACCAAGATATCGCTCCAAAGTTAAGGGTACCCTATTACAATTTCATCGCTTTTTCAACTAAGAATATACCAGTATACTATATCCATCTTTTTGCATAAAATACCTGATGAAAGTTGCTCATATTGCATTATTTCATAAGATGATGTCCATAGATGATAAAAAATCACATACAGGTATACATTTTTATAAATTATCAAGATATCGCTCGAAACATACTGCATAGAAGGAAAAACCTATAACGGTTCGAGTAGGGACCCACCTTAATTGAAGAGTAATTCATAGGCAGAGTTGCAGGACATAAATATATGCCGCCGGTAGGGGACTTATATCGCTCAGCGATCATAACATTTTTTTTGTTGCAAATGTTTAATTATACATCATTTAATATATCCAGATGAGGATATAGCCCCTGGGGTTGGGATTTTTGAAATTATTTCAAATGATAAGGCAAATGTTGAGATGATAAGGTAAATGTTAAGATAGCAATAAAGTCTTTAAAAGCCAATATTGAGCAAAGTATAAGTGCTACATGTACCAAACTTACATATTTGATGTATCTTTGATCAAACTTTCAAAAAATGACCTTGACCTACTTTTTTCCGCTTGAATGATTTTGCCTTTAAAAGCCAATATTGAGCAAAGTATAAGTGCTACATGTACCAAACTTACATATTTGATGTATCTTTGATCAAACTTTCAAAAAATGACCTTGACCTACTTTTTTCCGCTTGAATGATTTTGCCTTTAAAAGCCAATATTGAGCAAAGTATAAGTGCTACATGTACCAAACTTGCATATTGGATGTATCTTTGATCAAACTTTCATAAAATGACCTTGACCTACTTTTTTCCGCTTGAATGATTTTACCTTTAAAAGCCAATATTGAGCAAAGTATAAGTGCTACATGTACCAAACTTGCATATTGGATGTATCTTTGATCAAACTTTCATAAAATGACCTTGACCTACTTTTTTCCGCTTGAATGATTTTGCCTTTCAAAGCCAGTATTGAGCAAAGTATAAGTGCTACATGAACCAAACTTACATATTTGATGTATCTTTGATCAAACTTTTCAAAAAATGACCTTGACCTACTTTTTTCCGCTTGAATTATTTTGCCTTTAAAAGCCAATATTGAGCAAAGTATAAGTGCTACATGTACCAAACTTGCATATTGGATGTATCTTTGATCAAACTTTCATAAAATGACCTTGACCTACTTTTTCCGCTTGAATTATTTTACCTTTAAAAGCCAATATTGAGAAAAGTATAAGTGCTACATGCACCAGACTTGCATATTGGATGCATCTTGGGTTAGACTATTGAAATATGACCTTGACCTACTTTTTCCGCTTCAGTGATCTTGCTTTAAATTGGCAATATTGAGCTAACTATAAGTGCTACATGCACCAGACTTGCATATTGGATGCATCTTGGGTTTGACTATTGAAATCTGACCTTGACCTACTCTTTCTGCTTCAGTGATTTATGATGAGATATATGTTGTTGCCTGAGAAAGAGAGTTTAAATAAATTGGCTGTCATGAGAGATATTATGCTATGCAGTCGAGCATTAGGTGACTCTGGCAACTATTTTTATTGTAAATACTGAAATCAGGACATATACCACACCGAGTCATTATTTTCCGTCAGCGGTCATTATCGGAAAATAATGACTCGCGCTCCAGCCAATCAGAATCGACGTTACATCCTGGTTATATAATATTATTATATAAAATTGTTTCAGGAGAGAGAATGGTAAAAAGAGGGACAGCTATGGAGCACATGGTGGTGGAGGGTAGCCAGATTTGGAGGACCTAAGATGATGCTGTCTGAAGAACATACATGTAGATGTACATGAAGAAAGGCTCAGGGCATTGCCAGAAAATTGAAGATGGAGGAAGGCAAGAATGGCCAGAAGAACAAAGGAGGAGGAAGATGAGAGAATTGATATGTGAGAGGGTGTGAGGGTGTGTGAGAGATGTGAGAGAGAGGTAGTGAGAGTGAGAGATGCAGCAAAAAGAAATAGATAGAAGAACAAAAATGGTGGAAGGAATAAATAGAAGAATAAAAATGGTGGAAGGAACAAACAGATAGAAGAACTGAAATGGTGGAAGAAACAAACAAAAGAGCAAAAATGGTGGAAGGAACAAACAGAAGGACAAAAATGGTGGAAGAAACAAACAGAAGGACAAAAATGGTGGAAGGAACAATCAGAAGAACAAAAATGGTGGAAGGACCAATCAGAAGAACAAAAATGGTGGAAGGAGCAAAAAAACAAATAGAAGAATAAAAATGGCTGAAGGAATGAACAGAAGAACAAATTAATAGAAAAATGTAAATGGTGGAAGGAATTAACAGATGGAAGAACTGAATTGGTGGAAGGAAAAACAGAAGAACAAAAATGGTGGAAGGAACAAACAGAAGAACAAAAGTGGTGGAAGGAACAAACAGAAGAACAAAAATGGTGGAGGGAACAAACAGAAGGACAAAAATGGTGGAAGAAACAAACAGAAGGACAAAAATGGTGGAAGGAACAATCAGAAGAACAAAAATGGTGGAAGGAACAATCAGAAGAACAAAAATGGTGGAAGGAGCAAACAAATAGAAGAATAAAAATGGCTGAAGGAATGAACGGAAGAACAAATGGAAGGAATTAACCAAAGAACAGAAATAGTGGAAAGAACAAACAGATAGAAGAAACAAAATGATGGAAAGAATGAAGAGATAGAAGAACAAACAAGGTGGAAGGAATGAACAAAAGAACAAAAATGGTGGAAGGAACAAACAGAAGAGCAAAAATGGTGGAAAGAGCAAACAGAAGAATAGGAATTGCCAAGTGCCAGACCAAAGTCCAGTTCCCCGGAGACAAATCTTCAATATCTTTGTGTGATTTGGTGTGATAGAGACCTGGTAATGGTTCCAGGGATGGAATCAGAACGACTTTCATACTTGACCTTGATCAACAGGAAGCATCTTCCTCTCACCATGGAATGTCGGATATCAAGTTTGGGTACTCCAGCATTTGCGGCTCAAATCGTATCTTGCATGGAACATTCTCTGAGTTACCCCTTGGTCGTGTCAGTAGGTTGATCTTTGATGAGTAGTGGAGTGGGAAAGGGAAGCAAATGTTACAATCACTCAGCAACAGAACTTTGAAGGAAGAATCTAGGTTGGACAGACAATGAGGCGACTCAAACAGGATGAATCTGCAAAGACTTGATTCAAGAATTCAGAAATGACTGTACTTGCCTACATTATTAGGCCCGTTTTTCTTTATTTATTTATTATTTTGTTTTTTACAGGTGGGTCATTTTAGGTGAGTTTTTTCCCCTGCTAGTTCATTTTGGGTTAGGATTTTTAGGTTGTGGTGTGCTTGAGGTAGACTAATGTAGACAAGTACAGCCATTGGAATTCTTGAATCAAGTTGTAGATTCACCCTGTATGTGTTGTTTCACTGTCTGATCAATCTAGATTCCTCCTTTGAAGTTCTGCCACTAGGTGATTATAACACTTGACAAACTTTCCTGTTTCACTATACGCATCACTGACCAATTGAAATCAAGATCAAGGGGTAACTGTGGAAGAGAGTGTTCCATGCAAGATGCGGTTTGAGCCGTGAATATCGGAATGGCTGAACTTGACATTCTATCATTCCATGATGAGAGGAAAATGTCTGTCGATCAAGGTCAAATGTGAAGGTCGTTCTAATTCCTTCTGCTGCCCATTAACTTGTCTCGCTGTCCTTACCACAAAGATTATGAAGATGTCCTGAAGATGCCTGCCATGAGCTCCTCCAGTGTTCCACGAAGATTCCCTGAAGATGCCTGCCATGAGCTCCTCCAGTGTTCCACAAAGATTCCCTGAAGATGCCTGCCATGAGCTCCTCCAGTGTTCCACAAAGATTCCCTGAAGATGCCTGCCATGAGCTCCTCCAGTGTTCCACGAAGATTCCCTGAAGATGCCTGCCATGAGCTCCTCCAGTATTCCATGAAGATTCCCTGAAGATGCCTGCCATGAGCTCCTCCAGTATTCCATGAAGATTCCCTGAAGATGCCTGCCATGAGCTCCTCCAGTATTCCATGAAGATTCCCTGAAGATGCCTGCCATGAGCTCCTCCAGTATTCCATGAAGATTCCCTGAAGATGCCTGCCATGAGCTCCTCCAGTGTTCCATGAAGATTCCCTGAAGATGCCTGCCATGAGCTCCTCCAGTGTTCCACAAAGATTCCCTGAAGATGCCTGCCATGAGCTCCTCCAGTGTTCCACGAAGATTCCCTGAAGATGCCTGCCATGAGGTCTTCAAGTGTACAATGAAGATTTCCTGAAGACGCCTGTCATGAGGTCCTCCATTCCTTTAGTTGCCCAGGTTGTGAAAAGAAGATTAAGAAGATTCTGAATATATCTTTTTGAAGATTTCCTGAAGATATCCTTTATGCTGCATGTGTACCAACTTGTTAAAAGAAGATTATGAAGATTCCTGAAGGTGCCCTCCCTTAGGTCCTCCATTCCTCCAGTGTACCAACACACAAGTCACCCATAGAGCACAGCACAACCATCAGGGATTTGATGGGAATTGCCAAGTGTCTGACCAAAGTCAGCAGATCCAGTTGAAAAGGTAGGGTTTATACTGAATGTTAAGGGAACCAACTGAATTTTAATTTAGGTTGCATGTTTTTTTTAACAATATTTAGTTACATTAGCTGCAATCGAGAGCGAAATACATGGATTACATTGTCCCCTGTCTGTCTGTCTGGTAGTATGTCTATTTGTCTGGTAGTATGTCTGTTGTCTCACCATAAATAGCTATAACTTGATTGATATGCATTATACTTCCATCAAACACGCAAGGAAGTCAAGTACGAAGAGACTCAACAACCAATGGATGCCATGGTCCCCTGCAGGGTCAAGGTCACAACCAATGGGGCCATGGTCCCCTGCAGGGTCAAGGTCACAACCAATGGGAGTCATGGTCCCTTGCAGGGTCAAGGTCACAACCAATGGGAGTCATGGTCCCCTGCAGGGTCAAGGTCACAACCAATGGGTGCCATGGTCCCCTGCAGGGTCAAGGTCACAACCAGTGGGTGCCATAGTCCCCTGCAGGGTCAAGGTCATAACCAATGGGTGCCATGGTCCCATGCAGGGTCAAGGTCACTACCAATGGGGGTCAAGGTCCCCTGCAGGGTCAAGGTCACAGCCAATGGGTGCCATGGTCCCCTGCAGGGTCAAGGTCACAACCAATGGGTGCCGTGGTCCCGTGCAGGGTCAAGGTCACAACCAATGTGTGCCATAGTCCCCTGCAAAGTCAAGGTCACATATTTAGGGTCAAACAATTAACAGGCCACATACCTGTTCTTTAACAGTTCTTTATATTTTGTTATGCACCTGCAATGCAAGAGCGACATATTTTGATCACTCCATATGATGTCTGTATGTATGTCTGGTAGTCACTCTGTCGCATACCTTGATTGATATAAATAAAACTTCCACCAGACTTGCACCCAGTGACGCTCAAGGTCATATTTGACAGGTCACATATTTAGGCAGAGATTAATCTGCAATTTGATCTTAAAGGGTCCTCTGGACGCAATGAAACTTGGCCAATGGGTCCCCAGCCAAAACAATGGGTCCCAGCAGAAATCAGTGCGTCCCAATTTCTACAAACCTTCTTTTTTCGCGGCGTATTAAGTTTGCGAATACAAGTGAGCTGACCTGCTGGCGGCGTTTTATGTCCTTGAGATCGTTATATGTTCCTTTAAAACAAAACGTCGTCTAACTTTTAAACTTCAATTTAATTTTGCCGGATTAAGTATATTGATTGTTTTTTAGTTGTCGATACTTCGTACATGTGTTTATAAAGTAAAACGTTATCCAAACAAACCAATTCTAAACGGTTTACAAAGACGGTACGATGATGGTTTGAATTAAACGATTTCAATAGATTAATTGATTCATAATGTCATGTAAAGTTTACAGTGGAGGAATTTTTCATAAATATATATATCTGACTGTATCTGAATGATATAAATAAGTTAAACTCGCGTCGGACTGCATATTACTTTTAATTAAAAAAAAAGATGCTCCGCAATGATTTCTCATACGATCATGACGATACCACAGATCTTTTAGGTTTAAAAGAGCTGTCAAAATATAAACAAGAGACATTTACATGTTATACAGCTAAATAAATACTGTAAATACACTTTCTCGACTTTGAATGTTTAATATATGTAAACATGAACTAAAATGGACGCATTGTACAAAAGTGAACAATGCGCACTGTGGGACGCACCGATCGGAAATCAATGGGTCCTGGGCGAATTTTATGCGTCAGAGACGCAGGACGCAGAGGTAGATTAATCCCTGTTTAGGGTCAAATATGTGAGATGCAACATACCCGTTCTTGAACAGTTCTACTTTTGCAAATATTTACAGTTTAATTTAGTAAGGAAAAAACGTACTTATCATCACCTTGCAAGAAGGACCTGGATATATTTTTCCTTGTGTTGGTGATTTATAAACTATCCTCAAATCATAAAGCCCGACATTTATTTATATGACACTCTGAAAGGATTTCTTTGACCTTCCTACAAGGTGCTTGATTGTCAAGATTTTCCCATTCAATACATTTCTACATGCTGAGTTGTAAAACTTGTTCTAAGTTGTGTGTATTTTGTTTTTCAGCTGTGATGTTGCAAGGCATTTGGGTGCGGCATTTTAGGAAAGCAACGGAACAATTCAGCGACGGGGTGGACAAGGGACAGCAATGGGAGAAAAGTAAGTAAAACTTGAGCTTGCTGATCACTAATGCATGAGTTTTGTGCACGGTGTTTTAATTTGCATGTACTAACTGCCGCCTGTGGACCAGTTGCCCAGTACTCCAGCCCAGTGATGGTCAGTCTGATGGAGGATGAGAGAGGAGACATCACCATGGAGAAATGTTCAGGCATCAACTGGAATTGAGCCTTAAGGACCCTTGTTCACAAGTCCAGCACTGTACAGGCAAAGCTGCTGTACCAAGAAATGGAGAAGACTCTGCTTTACAAGGCACAGAGACTAAGGACACAAGACCATATGTGCATTCAGCACATCATGTGAAGGTACTGCTTGATAGAATACTGAACGTGTACTTATTTTAGCACAATCGAATTTTAGCGGAAACAGGGCAAAAGTATATGTGCTTTAGTATAATCATGAATTAGTGGACTTGAGACCTTTTCAATTATAATCTAGATTACAGATGAATCTTTGTATTGTAGTCTTAAATTAGTGCAATTATTAGACAGTCAGCAAAATCTGCTAAAATATGATTCCTACCAAAATAAGTACACGTACCATAGTACGCTATTATTATTATACATGATAATAGAGGATCTGGAGTGATTATCTATTTCCTACAGTATTTATGAAACCAGATGTATATTTTGACTTCCTAGGTTAAAGTTACACTGTGAGTTACCATAATTATACTGTTTGAAACGGGAAATCATTTGAGATTCTTTTTATCACATAAAATACCTTGCAATACACAATAGCTTTAGAATCGGAGAATTTGGATGACTGTAGGCGTTATTATGTTTACAATATTCAATATTGTACCGTTAGTTATTTAAACATGTTGAATAATTTTATCAGTTCCTTAATTGATTTAATTCTGGCTGAACACCAAGTATCTGATTTGTATTTGTTGACTGACTTGATTTACACTAAGACATCATAATTATTTGCCCATGAAACAATGCTTTGATTGGCTGTTTATTTATGACATCATATTGTAAAGCCTGCCAATAGTTGCAAAGATGATGACTTATATTGAATCTACATATACATATAGAAAATGTCACGGTTACTTTCATGTTAAACGTCTTCAAATAAAAAATTGGTTTTCAAGGTCAAATTTAGTGTTCAATTTCAAATTTCATGTTCAAGGTAACACCTTGTATAGACCTAATAGTCTGATCTCATTATATAATTGCACTTTATATATACGGCTTAATCTGTCCAAAATCTGTCAAAGGAATGCACACAGAGGTGAAGCATGTAGCAGATGGTGTTGTTCACCTTTATGTCAAGTTAAAGACGAGCTACAGTCAAATTATAGACGTACTGGCAGGACGCGGGGGGGGGGAGGGGAATTGGAATAGCATTGGATGGTCAAAAATTTGTGAATTGCTCAACATTTAATAACGCAGACAATCATAGACAGCACACATGGTACAGACACTGCAACTTGAAAAATGCTTGATAATCTGTGTTCTGGCAGTGATTAAAACTTGGGCGCTGGGGGAGACACGCTAAGACAGTAAAAAGTTTAGCCGTCTATCAAGAACATAGCATGGTCATCAGACGTGTTTTACGCATTAATCACAGGGAATAGCTAGTATGTGTTTTGCAGCTAGCTACTGTAAACATTGTTATTTTCGCTACAATAACATCAAGACATTACGTGTGGGGGAAATTTTCGCGATAAAAATGCCTTTCCCATAGTAAGAATGTAGCTGGTGTTTTTTTGCGTAGGGGACATTTTCGTGAACTCCCTAGATTTGCGAAAAATGCAAAAATTACCCCAGGCGAAAATACGTTCACAGTATTACAAATTTGCAAGCATAGTTTGAAACTTTAAACTAAGACGTGGTTGGACTCGGTTAGCTGTGCTTAGACAGTGTTTTAGTTGTGAAACAGCCAAATGAAAGATGGTCATACCCAGGAGTGTACAAAAGCACAGCCTCGCCAAAATTGAACAAAAATAACCACTTCAGACCACATCCACCAGCTTTTCATGCCTTTTTATGCCCCCCTTCGAAGAAGAGGGGACATATATAGGTTTGCCGCTGTCGGTCGGTCGGTCTGTCGGTCGGTCCGCAACATCAGTTTCCGTTCAATATCTCTGGAATGTATTCACATATTCAAATGAAATTTTGTATACAGACACATCAAACAAAAATCTAGGTCAAGTTCAAATTTTGGTCCTATCAAAAAAATTTTGACAGAGTTATGCCCCTTACATTTCGAAAAATACCAAAATTTCTGGGTTTCCGTTCAGTATCTCTTGAAGGGAGTTACATATTGAAATGAAATTTTGTATACAGACACATCAAATGAAAATCCAGGTCAAGTTCGTATGAAGGTCCAATCGAAAAAATTTTGACAGAGTTATGCCCCTTGCACTTCCAAAAAAAGCGAAATTTCAGGGTTTCCGTTCAATATCTCTTGAGTGGATTTACATATTGAAATGAAATTTTGTATACAGACACATCAAATGAAAATCTAGGTCAAGTGTATATTTGGGTCCGATCAACAAAATTTTGAAAGAATTCTGCCCCTTGCACTTCGAAAAAAACCAAAATTTCAGGGTTTCCGTTCAATATCTCTTGATTGGAGTTACATATTGAAATGAAATTTTGTATACGGATACATCAAATGACAATCTAGGTCAAGTTCTTATTTGGGTCCAATCAACAAAATTTTGACAGAGTAATGCCCCTTGCACTTAGAATAATACCAAAATTTCAGGGTTTCTGTTCAATATCTCTTGAGTGGAGTTACATATAGAAATGAAATTTTGTATACAGACACATCAAATGAAAATCCAGGTCAAGTTCGTATTAAGGTCCGATCGAAAAAATTTTGACAGAGTTATGCCCCTTGCATTTCGAAAAAAAACCCAAATTTCAGGGTTTCTGTTCAATATCTCTTGAGTGGAGTTACATATTGAAATAAAATTTTGTATACAGACACATCAAATGAAAATCTAGGTTAAGTGTATATTTGGGTCCGATCAACAAAATTTTGACAGAGTTATGCCCCTTGCACTTCGAAAAAAAACCAAATTTCAGGGTTTCTGTTCAATATCTCTTGAGTGGAGTTACATATTGAAATGAAATTTTGTATACGGATACATCAAATGACAATCTAGGTCAAGTTCTCATTTGGGTCCAATCAACAAAATTTTGACAGAGTTATGCCCCTTGCACAAAGAAAAATACCAAAATTTCAGTGTTTCCGTTCAATATCTCTTGAGTGGAGTTACATATAGAAATGAAATTTTGTATACAGACACATCAAATGAAAATCCAGGTCAAGTTCGTATTAAGGTCCGATCGAAAAAATTTGGACAGAGTTATGCCCCTTGCACTTTGAAAAATACCAAAATTTCAGGGTTTCTGTTCAATATCTCTTGAGTGGAGTTACATATTGAAATGAAATTTTGTATACAGACACATCAAATGAAAATCTAGGTCAAGTGTATATTTGGGTCCGATCAACAAAATTTTGACAGAGTTATGCCCCTTGCACTTCGAAAAAACCCAAATTTCAGGGTTTCTGTTCAATATCTCTTGAGTGGAGTTACATATTGAAATGAAATTTTGTATACGGATACATCAAATGACAATCTAGGCCAAGTTCTTATTTGGGTCCAATCAACAAAATTTTGACAGAGTAATGCCCCTTGCACTTAGAAAAATACCAAAATTTCAGGGTTTCTGTTCAATATCTCCTGAGTGGAGTTACATATAGAAATGAAATTTTGTATACAGACACATCAAATGAAAATCTAGGTCAAGTTCATATTTAGGTCTGAACAAAAAAATTTGGACAGAGTTATGCCCCTTGCACTTTGAAAAATACCAAAACTTAAGAGTTTCTGTTCAATATCTCTTGAGTGGAGTCACATATTGAAATGAAACTGTTACTTTATACCCCCATATGTTGTATCAATGCAAGTATAAAGTTGTGACGGACTTAAATCACAGAAGGGGTAGGGGGGCATTAATGTTTTACAAACATGACTTTTAACTTGTTGTACATAATTTAGATGTGGAGTGCAGTATGACCGGGGTTTCTAAGAAATAATGAAGTTTTCATTGATTTAAAATTACCTTGTTTGATCAACCCACATGCATACCAAATGTCTTAGAAAATGATTTGCTTGAAGCATCATTATGCCTTTTTCATCAAGTTTATCGTTACAATTTGTCACTACCTTTTTCAGCAAGGCACTGCATTCCTCAAGGAGTCAGAGAGACAGGAACAGCTGTATAATGCTGAAAGTAATGTGACCTCATGGACAGACGACAAGTCACCTACAAGGTTAAAGATAGCAGCTTTCAAAACAAATTTAGATACAATGAACGTATTGAAAATGTGCAAATGAGAAGTTTTGTACCAAAAAGGCAAAGGACTAGGGGGGAGGAAGTTACACTTAAATTGTCGGAGATGATTAGTTTGG
Organism: Pinctada imbricata; assembly: GCA_033119305.1. Taxonomy (NCBI): domain Eukaryota; kingdom Metazoa; phylum Mollusca; class Bivalvia; order Pterioida; family Pteriidae; genus Pinctada; species Pinctada imbricata. Next base: position 9,564,118 of record VSWD01000003.1, on the reverse strand, counting down.
TTTTAGGTAATAAGGATTTTTTATAAAAATTACATCATGTAGTCAAGGTCATGAACAAAGACTTGAGGTCAAGGTTACATTACAGGTTTTGAGATTATTTTGGTGCATTGAGGAAAAATATTCTAGAGAGGTCATGTACGATTGATCATTATAACTCAGCAAAATAGTTTGATTATATGAGTTTCTTGGCACAGGTACTACTCAAGATTGATTTAAAAGGTCAAGGTCATTTGTTATCTAACATTTAGGATACTGAAAATACTACTTTTAAAATATGCTTAATACCTCGTTTCATTAGAGTTTGATCAAACTTCACCAACAATTTTTCAAGATGTGGGCTTTTAATGTCATTTTAAGGTCAACTTGATTATACTCCCCACAAACAAGTTTGAGGGGGGGGGGGGATATAGGAATCACCCTGTCTGTCCGTCTGTCTGTCAATCACACCTTGACCGGAACATAACTCCTCCCCTTGTGGATGGATTTCAATAATATTTCATAAAAAATGTTGCTTGGGACCTAAGGGTGTGTCATGACCTTGAACCAAGGTCATAGGTCAAAGGTCAAGGTCACAATAGACATGATTAGTGAAACCTTGTCCAGAGCACAACTCCACCACCTGTCAATGGATTTCAATAATTTTTCACAGAAATGTTCCTTAGGACCTAATTGTGTGTCATGACCTTGAACAAAGGTCAAAGGTCAAGGTCACAATAGACATCATTAGTAAAACCTTGTCCGGAGCACAACTCCTCCCCCTGTCGATGAATTTCAATAATATTTCACAGAAATGTTCCTTAGGACCTAAGGGTGTGTCATTACCTTGGTTATAGGTCAAAGGTCAAGGTCACAATAGGTATCATTATTAAAACCTTGTCCAGAGCAAAACCCCTCTCCCTTCGGATGGATATCAATAATATTTTACAGAAATGTTCCTTAGGACCTAATTGTGTGTCATGACCTTGAACCAAGGTCAAAGGTCAAGGTCACAATAGACATCATTAGTAAAACCTTGTCAAGAGCAAAACTCCTTCCCCTTTGGATTGATTTCAATAATATTTCACAGAAATGTTACTTAGGACCTAAGGGTGTGTCATGACCTTGAACCAAAGTCAAGGTCACAATAGACACAATTAGTAAAACCTTGTCCAGAGCTTAATTCCTCCGCTTGTGGATTTATTTCAATAATATTTCAAAGAAGTGTTCCTTAGGACGTAAGGGTGTGTCCTGACTTTGAACCAATGTCGTTGTTCAAGGGTCAAGGTCACAATAGACATCATTAGTAAAACCTTGTCCAGAGCATAACTCTTTCCCCTGTGGATTGATTTCAATAATATTTCATAGAAATGTTCCTTAGGACCTTAAGGTGTGTGTTTGAACCAAGGTGGAAGCTCAAGGTCACTTTTGACATTTGCCCTTGATCCTAAGATAACTTTTCGAAATATATTGCTGCGGGGATATTTTTGTCCTGTTAGGGGCAAATTTTCATTAATGTGGACAACATTGGCAATTCGCAGTGATTTCTGAAAGGTCAACCCCTGTAATCAAATACAACTACTGGTATCAAAACAGCTGTGTACATGCAGTTTTGTTATACAAATGCAATACAAACATTTGGTCAAGGTCCATGTACACTTTGTAAAATCTTGTCTTGGCCATAATTTCTTTACCTCCGCACAGATTTCAACAATATTTCACAGAATTGTTGCTAAGGATCAAAGGATACCATTACCTTGAACATAACTCAAAGTTTAAGATCACAGTAAAAACATAACCTGACCATTACTCCTTAATCCCCCTTACATGGATCCCAATAAAGTTTCACAGAATGATTTACTGCATGGGACGGAGGGTGTGTGTGTTTGTGTCATGACTAGAAACAAGAACATTTAACTGTGGTAATTGAAAGAATTGTATTAGTTTTCAAGGTCAGACATCAAGGTAACAGTTAAGAATTGTATTCAGTTTTCAAAGTCGGACATCAAGGTCACAGCTAAGAATTGTATTAGTTTTCAAGGTCAGACATCACGGTCACATTTAAGAATTGTATTTAGTTCTCAAGGTCAGACACCAAGGTTACAGCTAAGAAATGTATCAGTTTTCAAGGTCAGACTAAAGGTCACAGCTCTAACTGGAATTCTGCTGTACATATATTTATATTAGCATAAACAGAAAAAAATCAGTTTATTGTCATGAATATATGCACAGCCACTGTAATTGCATGAGGTAAAGCTTTCAGGATGATTATGTCTCCCCCCCAACGGGGAGGAGACATATTGGTTTTGCCTTCGTCGTCCGTCTGTCTGTCTGTCTGTCTGTCCGTCTGTCCGTCTGTCACACATTGTGTCCGGGCTATATCTCTTGAACCGTTTGCCGGATCACTTTCATATTTTAGTATGTTTTTGCTTATGACCCAAAGATTTCACATCACCTTGACCCAAGGTCATGTGACCAAGGTCAAGGTCACTTAGTGCATTTTTAAAGAAATTGTGAATACATTCCTGTCCTGGCTATATCTCTTGAACCGTTTACTGGATCACTTTCATATTTTAGTATGTTGTTGCTTATGACCCAAAGATTTCACATCACCTTGACCAAAGGTCATGTGACCAAGGTCAAGGTCACTTTGTCAATTTTTAATGAAATTATGAATACATTCCTGTCCTGGCTAGATCTCTTGAACTGTTTGCCGGATCACTTTCATATTTTAGTATGTTGTTGCTTATGACCTGAAGGTTTTGCATCACCTTGACCCAAGGTCATGTGACCAAGGTCAAGGTCACTTAGTGCATTTTTAAAGAAATTATGACTACATTCCTGTCCGGGCTATATCTCTTGAACTGTTTGCCGGATCACTTTCATATTTTAGTATGATTTTGCTTATGACCCAAAGATTTCACATCACCTTGACCCAAGGTCATGTGACCAAGGTCAAGGTCACTTAGTGCATTTTTAATGAAATTATGCATACATTCATGTCCAGGCTAGATCTCTTGAACCGTTTGCCGGATCACTTTCATATTTTAGTATGTTGTTGCTTATGACCCGAAGGTTTTGCATCACCTTGACCCAAGACAAAGGTCAAGGTCATGTAGTACAATTTTAATGAAATTATACATGCATTCCTGTTCGGGCTATACCTCTTGAACTGTTTGCACGATCGCTTTATATTTTAGTATGTTGTTGCTTATGACCCGAAGGTTTCACATCAAGTTGACTCAAGATCATGTGACCAAGGTCAAGGTCAATTAGTATACATATATTTTAAATGAAATTGTATTTGTTATGTGTATTATGTCCAGGCTTAATCTTTTGAACTGTAATCGGATCATTTGATATTTTAGTATGACCGTGCTGATGACCCAAAGGTTTCACACCACCTTGATCCAAGGTCATATTACTAAGGTCAAGGTCAAATATTACATTTTTTAATGAAATTGTAAATACTATTGAGTCTGGACTATATCTGTGGAATCGTATACTGGATCGCTCTGATACTTTAGAATGCTGTTGCTCAGGATTGGAAGGTTTCTTATCATCTTGACCCAAGGTCATGTGCCCAGGTCAAGATCATTTAGTTCTTTTTAATGAAATTGTACGTACTAATCTTGTCTGGGCTATATCTGTCGAACCCTTCTTACAATTGTTTTCATATTTTAATACGTTGTTTCTCAGGACTAAATGTTTCTTATCACATTGTCCCAAGGTCACATGATTAAGGTCACTTCTTACTTTGGTAATGAAATTGTATATGCTAATCATGTCCAGGCTGAAATTGTTATGCTTATCATGTTTATATTTTGAATCGTGTATCCAATCACTTATTCAGTTTTTTGTTGCGCATGATCCATACAATGTATTTTTCAGATCACCTATATCCAAGGTCATGTGACCAAAGTCAATTTCACTAAATATGAAATTGTATATGCTAATCATGTTTGGGCTTTACCTCAAACAATACAATGAATCACTTTCATGTTTGAGTATGATGTTGCCCATGACTAAAAGGTTTCACATCATCTTGGCCCAAGGTCAAAGTAACTTAGAGGGAGGGGGGAGACATCTGTTTTTTTCTGAAAAACATTTGATTTAATTGTTATTGATTTCCGTATAAATGACAATGTGACATCATTAAGCGCGACATAGCGGATGAATTTGAATTGAATATCAACAAGTTTAAAATCCTTTCCTATGCAATGTAGAAAGTAGGAATAACATTTTATAAAAAGACAAATTCAATACTAAAATTATTCCCACTAAGTCCTTACCTCTTTCAGCAACTGTGTCTTGACAATTACAGAATACAACATCAGTAACAAGCGACAGAGGCAGGTGCAGCTACAATAGCTCTCTGTCGATTGATGTCACATCCTACACTCAACGGAATAATTTGAATGAAGATTTCTTGTCACGTTCAGCGTTGTTTGTGATAATTTCAAAATAGACCATACATAAACAGTACACAGTATAAGAAAAATCCATAAACTAACGCTGCCAACATTTCATGATTTCACCGCGCTGCAAGTGAGCATGATGTTGCCATGGGGACACTCCCGCTGTTCCTTTCTAAAATTAACTCCCCTCTACATTGGTGGATGGATTTGTTTAAAAAAAAAGAATTGGGATATTTCTTTGTTCTATTTTTGGCTTTGAAAGCGCATATATATAGAATAAGTGTCTAATTTTGTGTGTTTATGCAGAAATAAATTACAATGGCTGATGCATTTATTTGATAAAATGCGCTAACGGGCATTATATCAAAATAAATGCATCAGCCATTGTAATTTATTTCTGCATAAACACACAAAATAAGACACTTAATTATATAAATAAGTGAACTTGAATAATTATTTTCTTTTATAATTAAGAAATTAAAAGTTTCATGATTACAACAGCTCAAACTCCACTTAATTATCTCTCTGAAATATGTACAGACTGGTACAGTAAATAATGCTGTTTGATTTGCCAGATTGTCATTTATTTAGCCTCGAACTAGTAAGAACCAAATAGATTGTGTAATTCATGTTGCGTGCATGCCATCTAAATCTCTATAGAATACGTAGACAGTCAGTAAATCAGCCATGCCATGATTGCTGTATAAATGAATTTGCCTGTACAAGGAGTCTGGGAAATGATATTTTTCTCAGTAATATTCCATTTTGCCTGACTATTTCTAAGTGAAAGTCCTTTTTTCACAACAATTTTTTTAAAGATAAAATATTCTAGGCATTCAAGCATGGACTGTATAAGTAAGAGGGAATTGCAGTAGTGCCCCTATTGAAAAGTGTATGTAAACAAATGGCGAGCAGGTTTGCAAAGAAGACCGCCAAAGATAATGGTCCTTGACAAAATAAAACAGTTAAGCCACAGTAATTTAAAAAACATTTCGTTTTAATTCCCTATCGTGTACTTTTTAGGAAAGTTGCACTGTGAAAAACACACACAAACATGTATTTTTGCTCTCAAAAATTTCCAGAAATGAATTTCAAATGAAACTTAACTGTACATCTCAGTTAGTGTTAGTGATCTTGTATCATGTGTATACCAGAATATGCATCGACATCAGAAGATAATAGTGTCAGAAATATCCACCTCTTTTAAGAATTTTTTTTTTCATGTTTTCAATCTTCCTTTCCTAGTTCAGTCTTATCAGTAGTGTGTTTTTGTGTTTTCATACATAATCGGAGGGTACCTTTCAGAAAAAGTTCCAGACATAAAACAAAATCTTGAATTAATATGGCCTTACCTAAGGTTTGTTACTGACTGTCCAAAGAGATATGTCAGGTAGATCGATCAAGCCCACAAATTTTTGAAGACGGTCAGTAACAAATCTTATAATAAACTAATAATGTTGGACATCACACTTATTCAGGATTTTTGTTATACAGAGTTACTTCCCTTTCAGGACGGTATATGATGTAAACTTGATGTGACGTCATCAAATTTTATGGAAACCAATGTTAAATTCATGGAAATTACGCTACAAAGCTGATGTTTTTGTATAATTTTATTACGTCATAATGCTAATTTTACATCAGATACCGTCCCCAATTCAAACACAAGCATACACCAAAGAAAAGACAGAATTGGCTGACTGCTACGTAATGACTTCACAAGGAATGGTCGGTCAAAGCATTGTATGATCGATGCGGCACTATTGATTTTGATGTCTTAATGTAAAGTTTACAAGATATGTTATCAGATGTTATCATCTGGGAATACTTGATTATTCTTGAAGTGAAACCCCATGATGAAGAACTATTTGACTACAGATTAACTTAGTTAGAGTGACATAATTCAATTAACTTCAAATTTTTAGCCGAGTTGCAAAACTCGGCTCTTAATTTGATGTGAGACGGGCGGGCGGGCGGGCGTCTGGGCGGGCGGGCGGGCGGGAGGGCGTCAACAATTGGTTTCCGGACTATAAGTCAACTACGAAAGAGGCTATAACAATGAAACTTCATACACTTACTCACCATTAGTCAAGGATGAGCCCTATTGATTTTGGGGTCAAAAGGTCAAAGGTCAAGGTCACAGGACTCAGATGATTGAAAATGGTTTCCGGACCATATTTCAGCCTGTATTGCACCTATAATCATGAAACTTGCCAGAAATGTTTCCCTTGAATCAAGGATGAGCCCTATTGATTTTGGGGTCAAAAGGTCAAAGGTCAAGGTCACAGGACTCAGATGATTGAAAATGGTTTCCGGACCATATTTCAGCCTGTATTGCACCTATAATCATGAAACTTGCCAGAAATGTTTCCCTTGAATCAAGGATGAGGCCTATTGATTTTGGGGTCAAAAGGTCAAAGGTCAAGGTCACAGGACTTAGATGATTGAAAATGGTTTCCGGACCATATTTCAGCCTGTATTGCACCTATAATCATGAAACTTGCCAGAAATGTTTCCCTTGAATCAAGGATGAGGCCTATTGATTTTGGGGTCAAAAGGTCAAAGGTCAAGGTCACAGGACTCTGTTGATTGAAATTGGTTTTCGGACCATATTTCAGCCTGTATTGCACCTATAATCATGAAACTTGCCAGAAATGTTTCCTGTGAATAGAAAATGACCACTTTTGATTTTGGGGTCAAAAGGTCAAAGGTCAAGGTCACAGGACTCTGATGATTGAAAATGGTTTCCTGGCCATATTTTAGCCTGTATTGCACCTAAAGTCATGAAACTTGCCAATAATGATTCCCATGAATCAAGAATGACCCCTATTGATTTTGGGGTCAAAAGGTCAAAGGTCAAGGTCACAGGACTCCGATGATTGAAAGTGGTTTCCGGACCATATTTCAGCCTGTATTGCAATTATAATCATGAAGCTTGCCAGAAATGTTTCCCATGGATCAAGGATGACCACTATCAATTTTGGGGTTAAAAGGTCAAAGGTCAAGGTCATAGGACTCAGATGATTGAAAATGGTTTCTGCACCACATTAGAGCCTGTATTGCACCTATGATCATGAAACTTTCCAGAAATATTTCTAATGAATCAAGGATGACCCCTTTTGATTTATGGGTCCAAAGGTCAAGGTCACTGAACTATGATGATTGAAAATGGTTTCCAGACCATATTAGAGCCTGCGTAGCACCTATAATCATGAAACTTGCCAGAAATGCTTTCCATGAATCAAGGATGATCCCTATCACTGATGATTGAAAATGGTTTCCAGATAATATTTGAGCTTGTATTGCATCTATGATCATGAAATGTTCCGGAAATGTTTCCCATAAATCAAGTATGACCCCGTGTGATTTTTGCATCCAAAGGTCAAGGTCATAGGATTCTGATAATTGAAAATAGTTTCGGGACTATATTTGGGCATGTATTGCACCTTTAATCATGAAACTTGTCAGAAATGTTTTCCATGAATCAAGGATGACCCCTATTGATTTTGGGATCAAAAGAGCAAAGGTCAAATTCATAGGACTTGGGTAATTGATTTGGTTTCTGAATTATATATGAATGTGTATCAACCTGAAACGTGTCTGTGATGCTTCCCATCTGTCGAGACCATTCAAGTTTTGCAACTCGGCACTTTGCATCTTTGATGCATTTTAAGCTTATTAGATCTGTGTTTTCATTGTTGTAGAATTAATGAAAAAAAGAAGCAAATTCCAAGAAACAGAATTAAAGAAAGAAGCAAAGTTAAAAAAGAAAACAGAAGTGATGGCTTTAGAGTCAATGGTAAGAAAATTCAAAGTGAAGACTAAATTACTTATAATACCTCCCCCACCAACAAAGTTTGGGGGATATATAGGAATCCCTCTGTCTGTCTGTCTGTCCTTCACACCTTGTCCAGAGCATAAATCCCCCCCCCCCCTTTGTGGATGGATTTCAATAATATTTCACAGAAATGTTCCTTAGAACATCAGGGTGTGTCATGACCTTGAACCAAGGTCAATGTCACAATAGCCTGACTTTTATTAAAGATAACTTTTCAAAGAATATTGCTGTGGGGTATTTTTGTCCCGTTAGGATCAAAGTCTAGTTTTGTCTCAAAGAAGTAGGTGCGGTAACCTGCCATATCAGCCCTATTTTCAAAGTTGTTCATATATCCATAATATTCTAGTTTTTAAAATGTCGAATGTATGGTGAATCCATATCAGGAAAGCTTATTTTGATTCTACAGTTTTATACTGAATAACACGTCTCTAAAAAGTTGAAATCATTGAAAATATCAATAAATGAGCAAAATTTCGAAAGAAATTTATGAAAATAAGTCTCGATCCTGGCCTTGCCCATGACAGTTTTTGTACCAATTGATGGATTTCTAATCCGCCTTTAAATTTGCATAAGAAATATTGTGGGCGACATCTGGATCATGGATGAATTTTGAAGATTTGTATGTAAGATGCAATGATTTTCCTTTGTTTTGCATCATTCAGGGTAAATGACATCAGAACATGACGTCATACATCATGTGTGTGATGTTAGGAGGGCTAAGAATTACACCCCGTCCGGCTTTAGTGTTACCTTTCGTTGATCGAGACATTTAAATATTACATCATACAGGCGCGTGTTTACATAGACGTCAGTTCAAAACAAACGCCTAATTACACCGTGAGTTGTATTCAGATTGTCTCAGTGGGGAAATACCCACTGTACGAATTTGATAAAAAAGACCTATACATATACGATAAAACAATTACATGTATCAATTTTGACTTCGTTCTTGGACTATAAGAACTTTGCTTTCTTTGAGGAGGGGGGGGGGGGGTTCGCTATTTTCAAGAAAAAAGTGAAGATTGTAATTTAAATAAAGCATGCCGATTGGTTGAAATACTTTTGAAAATATTATTTTTAGATAAATCGTAGCATATTTTTCTATTGATGTAAGTAAGAAGTGTGTGAATGATGGAGGATAAGAGAGGAGTAGTTAAAGGGGGATTCGCTCCTCCTGCGATCCAGTTTAATACCCTTTTCAACTGTGAAGAAAGATTAATAAAAATTATAAAATATATTTTACTTTAACATCAGTCTAGCATTATGATCTTGTCGTACTTTGTCATGCTTGGTACACTTCGTTTACTTCGTTTCTCTTTGAAGTTTGAATTTTCACCTTATGAGGACAATCTCACCTCAATGAACATTTTTACTATCATAGTAAATTTTATCCAATCAAAATCGATCCTAGTTGTTGCGACATGCTTTGTGCACACCGGCATCACGTGGGTTACCTTTCATAGCTGTCTGGTTTGGCTGAGTTGAACTCTAATCACCCCTCTGTCTGACGTAATTTCTAATCGCTACGATCGACGAAAGGTAACACTAAAGCCGGACGGGGTGTATGATGCCATATTTTCTCAAACGTTCAACATTGCAAAAAGTGATGATTAATTGTTTGTTTATCAAAAGAATTTTTCGTCGAAATTATAGGGCCGATATAAGGGGTTAGCGCACCTAGTCCTTTGTGGATATAGTCATGTCTACAATTTAGTGAGGTTGTGAATTATTTCCATATGAGGGTTTTCATTGTATAAAATCTTGAAACTGTCTGTTGAAGTTATTGAATCTTTTTAAACTTTTAATTTGTACAACTCTATAGGGACCTTGACCTTGGACTTTGACCTGCTTTCCAAAAGCTCTAACCACTGGCTTACCTCTTCTACTATCAGGTTTAGGGCTTTGATATTTCACATGTAGATACTTCGTGATGAGACCTTTCATTTGATACTTAGACCTAGTGACTTAATTTTAATTTGGACTTTGACCTACTTTTAAAAATCTTAAACCTTGGCTATTCCACTGTAACTATAACTGGAAGGGCTTTGCTATTTCACACGTTGATTCCTTGTGCTGAGACCTTTTTATTTACATGACCTTTTACCAAATGACCTTGACCTTGAATTCCGACCTACTTTTGAAACTATATTAGTATAGGGGAAGGAATTTTATGTTTCATGCAAGTTTTGATTACTACCGAGTCCTTTCATTTGAGACAATGACCATTAATGTAGTGACCTTGACCTTAAGCTTTAACCTACTTTTTAGCAGAGTTGCAAAACACGGCTCTTAATTTGATGTGAGACGACGGTTTGGCGGACGTCCTGGCGGAAGTCAACAATGGGTTTCTGGACTGTAAGTCAAGCATGATACGTGCTAGTGCAATGAAACTTCATACACTTGCTCACCTTGAGTCAAGGATGACCCCTATTGATTTTGAGGTCAAAGGTCAAGGTCACAGGACTCTGATTATTGAAAATGGTTTCCAGATCATATTAGAGCCTGTATTGCACCTATGATCATGAAACTTGCCAAAAATCTTTCCCATGATTCAAGGATGACCCCTATTGATTTTGAAGTCCAAAGGTCAAGGTCATAGCACTCAAATGATTGAAAATGGTTTCTAGACTATATTAGAGCCTGAATTGCACCTATGATCATGAAGCTTGCCAGAAATCTTTTCCATGAATCAAGGATAACTCCTATTGATTTTGGGATCCAAAGGTCAAGGTCACAGGACTCTGATGATTGAAAATGGTTTCTGCGCCATATTTGAGCATGTATTGCACCAATGATCATGAAACTTGCCAGAAATGTTTCCGAAGAATCAAGGTTGACCCCTATTGATTTTGGGATCAAAAGGTCATAGTTCAAGGTCATAGGACTCTGATGATTAAAAATGGTTTCTGGACCATATTTGAGCCTGTATTGCACCTATGATGATTGATCATGAAACTTGCCAGAAATGCTTCCCATGAATCAAGGATGACTTCTAATGATTTTGTGATAAAAAGATCAAATGTCAAATTCAGATAATTGAAAATGGTATCTGAACTATAAATGAATGTGTTTCAACCTGAAATGCACAAGTAGCTATAATAGTATTTCCCATCTGTCAAGAGCATATAGTTATACAGTACCTGTATATTTTAAGTCTGCATATTCATACTTACATTCCAGTTTTGCAACTCGGCACTTAATTTGCATCAAAGATGCATTTTTTAAAGCTTATTAAATTATGCTTACTCTGGTTGACTGTTTTTAGCTTTCTAAGGGATAGGACTATTATTATTAAATGCATAGACTCCCCATGACAATACTTTTAGGATTTTTTATGTTATTTGACTTTTTGACAAAAACCTGCTATGGCAGGCTATGTTATCTTTGATTACCCTATGTTTGTAAGGGGGCTCAACCAAGAGAGCCATCAAATGCAGCCTCTCTGAAAGTGGCTTAGGCCATGACACAGAGTTTGGTGTGTGTGTATGTTGCCTGTTAGCAGTTACTATTCATATCAACCCCTCCCTGATGAATGGCATTTTAGAAATAGTTCATAAATACACAGCATTTGTTAGTTTCATCCCTGCAAATAACATTTTATGTGCAAATAATTAAACTTTATATATCAGATGAAAATCCATGCAGACAAAAGTTTCCAGCTTCAAAGAAAAAATTGTTCAAGTGTGTAATCTTGTAGAAAAAAGTCTAAAATTTTGAAGAAAAAGAAGAAGAAAAATTGTGAAATTTTGAAAAAAAGAAGTGTGAAATATTGAATGAAGAAACAATGTGGAAAAAAAGAAGAAAAGGTGTGAAATTTCGAAGAAAGAGGAAAAGTGTGAAATTTTGAAGAAAAAGAATAAATGTGAAATTTTGAAGAAAAAAAAGAAGAAAATGTGTGAAATTTTGAAGAAGAAAAATGAAGAAAAAAAGAAGTGAGAAATTTTGAAGAAAAACAGAAGAAAAAATGTGAGATTTTGAAAAAAAAGAAGTGTGAAATTTCAAAGAAAAAAAGAAGAAGAAAAAGGGTGAAATTTTGATGAAAAAAGAAGTAAAGGTGAAATTTTGAAGAGAAAAGAGGAAGAAAAAGTGTAAAATTTTGAAGAAAAAAGAAGAAGTGTGAAATTTTGAAGAAAAAGAGAAGAAAATGTGTAAAATTATGAAGAAAAAAGAAGAAGTGTGAAATTTTGAAGAAAAAAAGAAGTGTGAAATTTCGAAGAAAAAAAAAGAAGAAAATGTGTGAAATTCTAAAGGAAAAGGAAGAAGAAAAATTGTAAAATTATGAAGAAAAAACAAGAAGAAGAAATGTGAAATTTTGAAGAAAAATTCAAGTGAATAGAGAAAAACTGTAATTGATGAAAAAAATTGAAGTTACTGAATATGACAAAGGACTACAAGAAAATTTTGAGAGAAAATATGAGAATTGTAGCTGATATTACTTCGTACATGATTTCAAAAGCATGTGAAGAGAGGTTAGAGGTCCTTAGAACATTACATTTGTAAAGTGTTGGACACAGAGAAGAGATGGGAAATGATAACTACAATGAAAGAGAACAAATAGATGAAAGCAAAACGAGGCTTAAATGTACCAAAGGTATACATTTTTATTGTTCTTTTTAGATGTAAAAATAATACTGTGGTTATTTTTGCTGGGGGAAAATTTCTCAGAATGATCATTGTAACAGTATGTGTAGTGTTGATTTTCATGAAATTGGGAGTTCATGTATACCCTTTGAGTTTTATATACTGGTTGTAATTTTCATGCAGGGGTAGATTTCGTGATAATAATATAATGGTGAAAAACGCGAAAATTACCCCCACTCGAAAATTTCTACATTTACAGTAATATGATGTATGATGATGCTTTGACCTTTAACCAACTGACAAAGAGCTACTTTAAGTTTCTTTAAGCTTGGCTATATTTCTTCAACTATAAGGGGTGTGGCAATATTATAGATTCCCTCTGACAAGACCTTTCAAATTCGAAACCATGACCTTTGACCTCTTGACCTTGGACTTTTACCTACTGTCTAACCACTTAGTCAGAAATGCACATTTTTGCACTATTTCTTTAACAAATATTCTCCATGGGGAGAGAATGAAGCCTATTGATTTTCAAGGTCAAAGGTCAATATCACAGTGGACTATAATAAGCTTAAAATTATTTCGCTGATTGCAAAGAAGATGCAATTGCAAGGGGATGCAATGCTTGCGTTGCCTTTTGCACCAGTCATTGATATTCCTTATGACAAGACCTTTCACATGTATGATCTTTGACCTATTGACCTTGACCTTGGACCTACTTTTAAAAAACATGAACCTGTGCTATATTTCTATAACTATAAGGGACTTTGATATTTCACATGTACATATACTTGTCCTAAGACCTTTCATTGGCAACCTTGACCTAAGACTCATTGACCATGATCTAAATACTCATTGACCTTGACCTAAGACTCGTTGAGTTTGACCTAAGACTTTTGCCTAGGATAAAAAAATTTAATCTGGATTATTTCTCTTCATTCATGAGAAGTAGAACAGAGATTCCTTATGATAAGACCTTTAATATATTAGACAATGACCTTAGACCTTTAGTGACCTTGGACTTTGACTTACTTATTCAAATTTTTATCCTGGACTATATTATCTCTTCAACTTTAAGGGGCAGGGCTTTTTCAGTCTTTTTACATGAAACCATGAACTTATACTATTGAGCTGTAATAAAAATGAAATGATTTTAGGATGAACAGAAAATGCATATAATGCTACCACAAAATGAGTGCTTTAAATTTTAATTCTTGTTTCAGTTTCCCTTGATACAAAGGCTGGAAGAAATGAAAGAAAAAGAATGTACCTGAAAGAGTAGAATCAAGACCAAAGATAGCATAAATTACATTATCAAAGGTAAATCATTAAGACTGCACCAGTTTTATGTCCCTGATCTACCAATGGGGGATTACAGTGTTTGGCTTATATGTCTGTCATTCCGTCCCACTTAAAAATGTATACCTCCAATAAAGGGCTATAACTTTGTTACTATTTGTGAAACATGTGAAGGGGCTTTTGTATTTCCCATGTGTATTACTCGTTAGCAGACATTCTTTATTGATACCAAACATTTTTATGCTCCCGTAATAGTGGGCATATAGTTTTTGTCCAGTCCGTTTGTCTGTTTGTCCACAAAAACCTTGGCCCATAACTTTTGAATGATAAGGGAAAGGGGTTTGATATTTCACATGTGTATTCCTTGTGACAAGACCTTTGCATGGATACCCAAATTTTGATCTTGTGACCTTGACCTTAGAGTTTAGCCTACCTTTGAAAAACTTTAACCTTGGCCATAACATTTAAATGGTAAAGCTGGGCTTCCACTGTCGCGAATGCAGAGGCGATAGAGCTACGATTAGGTGATTTTGTTTAATCGTAGCGCATTCCCCTCTCAATCGCGGGCATTCTTGTCTTATCACGTTATGTTTTCCTGCATTCTCCTCTGTTCGCGGCACCGACGCGAATTCTTCAAACTGTTTAAAACATTTGCGTCTGAATTCTTATTCACCTCACACTCGCAGCACATTTGCGTTGCATTCTCCTCCATTCGCAGCACGTTCTCCTCACATTCGCTTGCATTCTTGTTCCCAAGGTGGAGGAGAATGAGCCACGATAGAGCCCTGATAGAGCCCCGAAAAGAAAGAATCTGACACGAATGTGATGCCAATGCGCGGAGAATGAGACGCGAATGGAAAAATCAACGGGAATCAGCTGCGATCTTGACACGATATTGCCATGATAGTACTACATACACACACGACAGTGACAATAAGTGTGCGGATCAATATTTTGAAAACTTTGACAATGCCTTTCAAGAGAAAACAACCTGGAAAGAGGTCAAAGGGTATTGATGCTCCTGGATATGTCAAATGATTTTGAATTTGCTCATGTCCCATTCTTGTCGTGATCGCAGCGCTATCGGGTTAAAGTTGTGTCTCAATCTCCTGCATCGCAGCACTATCGGGTTAAAGTCGTGTCTCAATCTCCTGCATTCACCTCTCATTCGCCTCAGTGTCTATTTATCGTAGCACATTCATGTCACATTCTTCTCTATTTTTATCACACTCGCCTCACTATCATAGCGGACGCGTAGCATATTCTTTTGGCATTCGCGGCGCTATCGTGTGCCTATCGCGCCAAGAAATACTTCATGAGAACAGACAAGAATGTGACACGATTGTTCGTTCGCCTCTGATCGTAGCTCATTCTCCTCTACATTCGCGACAGTGGAAGCCCGGCTTAAGGGAAAGGGCTTTGATATTTCCCATGTTTCACATGGCAAGACCTTTCCATGGATACCAAAATATTTGACCTTGTGACCTTGACCTTGGAGTTTGACCATTATACAATTTCTACTGACAAAGATGCGGAAGGTGGCATTCGTGTTTCACAAACACGTTTTTTTATTTTACATATTGTACATCACAATAAGTGATATTTTGTTACTCGTTTATAAAAGCAATTTTCATCGAAGTTATAGGTTTGCGCACCTAAAGTCCTTCTACACAGGTAGAAAATTAAGATTGAGACAAGCTTTAGAATTCACAAATTCTGTTTTTGATTGAAGCAGATGATGATGCTTTCAGGAAAGAACAGTCTAGAGAAAGAACAGTCTAGAGAAAGACAGTGAAGAGAAAGAAGAAGAGTTTAACTTAAAGGAAAATTAGAGGAGACCGTGAAAGATTTCAGAAGGAAAAAGATTTTAGAAGATTCTAGGAACCTGTGCAAGAAAGAAGTGCAAATTGGTGTATGTGTTTGTGTTGTTCTTTGTTTGTGTTTTTTTCTTTGTTTGTGTTTTTTCTTTGTTTGTGTTTTTTCTTTGTTTTGGTGTTTTTCTTTTCGGATTCGGTGTTTTACTTTTCGGTTTCGGAATTTAAACTTTAAAAATATTTAAAAAAAAAAACATAAACAAAAAATAATTAAATTAAAACATAATAAGATAAACAAAAACAAAATTAAAAGATAAAACAAAATTAAAAGATAAAACAAAATTAAAAGATAAAACAAAACAATATTAAAACAAAACAATATTAAAACAAAACAATATTAAAACAAAAAGTAAATAAATTCTAAATATAACAATTCTTTAAAAAAAAAAAATTAATTGGTTGAAATAGAAAAAAAGAAAAAATATCTTAACAGTAAATTAATGGTGGAGTTGGATGGCTGAAGGGGAGGAAGGAGGCCATTAAAATTAAAATAATCATTATTTTTAAAAAGCGATGAAAAATTGAAATCTTGAAAAAAATTCTGTGTTTCAGCACTGAAGTATTAATGACATTTTAATGTTATAAAGATGGATGCTTGAAGGGAAAGTAGGTCGAGACCATAAAAAACGTGAGGATGATAATGAACCATGAAAACAATGCTTGAATTGGTAACGACTATTAAGCATTAAAGAACTATACAGTAAATAGTAGATGGTGGAGCTTTAGGCCATATTATATACTTAATAACATTATTAAGGTCACATTTTACAGGCTCTATTTGCTTTAAATTTTTCCTACATTTTGTCTCCAGTTTTGAGTCATGTCGATCACTCTTGTTATACTGTGGTATTACAATTGGAACATGTTGAATAGAAATCTTACTATAATGCATACAAATCATGAATATTGGTTGATGGTTATAAGCAGCGGTATCGGCTAAGCATGAAACAGATCTTAGGGCATGATGGATGGATATTCTAGGGCAGGAAGGAGGCCATTGAAATATTAGTTAAATTAATAATTTAAAGAAATAAAAAAAAAAAGAATGAAGATGAGGATTATATCCATCACAGAATACATGTATACTTGAATTCATGTATAAAACTAACAGCACTATACACATAAGATAAATGGTGGAGTAACGTTGGATGGCTGAAGGGGAGGAAGGAGGCCATAATATAACTAAACCTTAAACTAAAAAATTTGAAATAAATGAAAATAAATCAAATTAAAAAAAGGTTAAAGATGAGAATAATTTAGTATTCTTCGCATGACACTAATAAGTGTGCATTTAATTTAATCTAAACTGATTAAAATTTCATCGTCTCATGTGTTCCAAGAACATTCCATGACTAGTATATTGTATCGTACGTCTCATGTACTCCAAGAACATTCCATGACTTGTATATTGTATTGTCTCATGTACTCCAAGAACATTCCATGACTAGTATATTGTATCGTCTCATGTACTCCAAGAACATTCCATGACTTGTATATTGTATCGTCTCATGTACTCCAAGAACATTCCCTGACTTAGTATATTGTATCGTCTCATGTACTCCAAGAACATTCCATGACAAGTATATTGTATCGTCTCATGTACTCCAAGAACATTCCATGACTAGTATATTGTATCGTCTCTTGTATTCCCAGAACATTCCATGACTATTATATTGTATCGTCTCTTGTACTCCAAGAACATTCCATGACTAGTATTGTATTGTCTCTTAGAATAAAGTATATGTATCGTCCCATGAAAAAATCATCCTAATATTGGTACTATATGTATGAATTATTTATCATAACATGAAGGTATATCTTAAATTTATCTTTCAAATTGGTTGACTATTCAGTGTGTATGCTTAATGTTATGTTCATATTAATGTATATAAAGATATAATTATGCGACTCAAAGAAAACAAAACAAAACAAGAAATAAAACGAAACAAAATAAAATAAAACAAATAGAATTAAAAAAAAAAACTTCAAAATATCCCTTTCCTCAATATAAAAATTTTAAAATGAAACAAAATTAAGAAAAAAAAAACCACACAATTTAAAGAAAGAAAAAAGTTACGTATGAATTGAAAAGCAGAATAAAATGAAACAGTAAATAATGTTTTATGATGGAGCTGGGTGGCTCTATGTTGGAGCTAGGTCATGTTTAGCCATGGTCAAATTGTATTCATGAAATACTCCTGGTTTTAATCTTGTTGATAAGAAAATTCAAGTTTGATTATTAAAATATGAACAAAATGTTATTCTTGTCTTTAATTAAACTAATGCTGGGATAAATCTGGAATATTGTTTTGTTTTGAACAATTTATTATGATATGGTTTGAGGCAGCTGAGCACACTATAATGGTAAATTTATAATAATTAAGCCTTGCGTATGATAAGAAACAATATTATGTCTTGGCGAATTGCAGAATTGTCAAGATTAATCCAGAAAAATAAGCATTGGATTTTCCACCAAACCATGCAGAAAGAATTAGATCTGTATAATTGAAGGGGGAGGACAGGGGATTAGCTCTCTCCCCCACCCATCCCCTTACCTCCCACCTCCTGCTCCCTCCTCCCTCTCCTTTTCACCGTTCCCTTACCTCCCTTTTCTCCCTCCTCCCTCCTTTCACCCTTGTCCATCCTCTCATTGAAATAATGAATAGTGAACTGATGGAAATCACCAAGTTTGATATTCATGTATACAGTAGTAATAAGCTGTCTGTCAATAAAAAAACAATGCTTATAAAAACTCTTTTGAAAAAGGATAATAAACAGAAAGCAACCATGATCATCCATGCATGTATCAAATAAAAGTGAGTTCCTGTAAGGGGAGTGAGATCAGGTGCCCGTGGAGTGAGATCAGGTGTCTGGGGAGTGAGATCAGGTGTCCGGGGAGTGAGATCAGGTGCCTGGAGAGTGAGATCAGGTGCCCAGGGAGTGAGATCAGGTGCCCGGGGAGTGAGATCAGGTGCCCAGAGAGTGAGATCAGGTGCCTGGGGAGTGAAATCATGTGCCTGGGGAACGAGATCAGGTACCCGGGGAGTGAGATCAGGTGCCCGGGGAGTGAGATCAGGTGCCCGGGGAGTGAGATCAGGTGCCCGGGGAGTGAGATCAGGTGCCCGAGGAGTGAGAAAAGGTGCCCGGGGAGTGAGATCAGGTGCCTTGGGAGAGTAAGCATCTCCTGTTTGCTAGTAACATCCGTGATCACTATCAAAGGACAATGTCAATTCAAAAGATTCCGACATTCCAAGGTTAAACAACGTAGTAAACGAAAGTTAATACTTATAAACGGAAGTCAATACATGTATATACTTAAAAAAGGGAAGACTGCACATGGAGCTGATTTCTAATGACCATCAGCTGCATTCATAATGTGTAGATATCCGGATTACGTGCACACAGGGCTCATAAATATCCAGATACACGCAGATCCATGTATCCAATCAGGTTTTTGGAAGTAATTTGTGGCTTCTAGTGCTTTCTGTAATGATTAACTTTGTCCCATGACCTTGAAAAATCATATGAAAGCGATGTCCTAGCAACATGGGTAACTGGCAATGGCGAAGCACAAGTGTGTCCACGATGTAAAAGATGCGCAAATCACAGGAGCCTGACACACTGTTCATAGATCACCATGGGTCTTTGCAAGTGTTTGACTCTCGAGGGGGTCATGTAATGCACGGGGATCAATGAATAATGTGTCAGACTCCTGTGGCGCACATATACACTTCTTTATCACATCGGATTACCCCGCCATGAAGTTGAGGATCGCGAACGTCCAAAGTAACCTATTACATCAGGAGTATAGTCCAATGTTTGGCAAGCCAATGTATACAAAAATAGATATTTTCTAATATTGAAAATTCACTCATTTTCTAATATATTAGAGATTCATTTTCTTATATTAGATTTCATTTTCTAATAATTGAAATTCATTTTCTAATTGAAAATAGAATGAAATTTCTAATATTTGAAAATGAATTTCTTATATTAGAAAATTAGGGTTTACCATGCGTGTGTTTTACAAAAACTAACAGGGTATCGGCGAATCCTCTGTCAGAAATTGAGTTTTACCGCGAGACATGACCCGATACCCTGTCAGTTTTTGTAATTTTAATATCAGTATGGTAACCCTATTCTAATAATGCGCTAGAAAACGTCTGCTTTTAACGACGTCGCCATGGGAACGTACGACGTTATAGCAAACACTGAAGTGAAACGTGAATCCCCTTGCAGTATTTTCATCGCTCAACCAAGCAAAATGCGCGTTACAAACAGATTGCATTTGAATACCTATTTATGTCTACATCGGCTTGCCATAGTTATGATCCTTCCTTTTGATCACTGACGTTTAAACAATATATCCTCTCACCAAGACCATGATAATCATACTAAGGTCATTGACCTTGACTTAAATGGGCCACCTTGAATCGTGAATATCAATTTAGATTCACAGTTTATTTCATCGTTTTATTCATACAATCGATATGAGTCCTCAGGATCTGGAAGCATAAATCAAAGGCTAGAAACAACTCATCCCAAATGAAATGTGAACCTCCAAGCTCCCCTGGGAACATACCAGGGTAAACGACAGCGAGACGATGAGAAATTAATTCAGGGTAAGTAAATATTATTTTAAAAATGTAAATGACTAATCCCAGGTCGCGATAAACCTGGCATCCAACGAAATCAAGTAAAAACAATAAGAGCCCGACACTAAAATAATCTAGGTCGCGATAAACCTGGAAACATTGGATCACAATTTGGTTTAGACAGGGTCATTTGATTTCAAGCGAAAAATGACTTCATCAGTCACGTTGCAATTGGTCACGTAGTTATGAGACTAGTGACGCAATACGTCACGTCGTTGATCATGTGACGTCCTGAGTCGAGTGGTTTGTCATGTGACCAGTGACGTCATAGTTCACGTGGCTGGTCATGTGACCACTGACGTCAGGTCATGTGACCAGTGACGTCACCAGTCACGTGCTTGGTCATGTGATCAGTGACATCACCAGTCACGTGCTTGGTCATCTGATATGTGACGTCATAGGTCACGTGGTTGGTCATGTGATCAGTGACGTCATAGGTCACGTGGTTGGTCATGTGATCAGTGACGTCATAGGTCACGTGGTTGGTCATGTGACCAGTGACGTCACCAATCGCGTGATTGGTCATGTGATCAGTGACGTCATAGGTCACGTGCTTGGTCATGTGATCAATGACGTCATAGGTCACGTGGTTGGTCATGTGACCAGTGACGTCATAGATCACGTGGTATGTCATGTGATCAATGACGTCATAGGTCACGTGGTTGGTCATGTGACCATTGACGTCATAGATCACGTGGTTGGTCATGTGACCAGTGACGTCATAGGTCACGTGCTTGGTCATGTGACCAGTGACGTCACCAATCACGTGGTTGGTCATGTGATCAGTGACGTCATAGGTCACGTGCTTGGTCATGTGATCAATGACGTCATAGGTCACGTGGTTGGTCATGTGACCAGTGACGTCATAGATCACGTGGTTGGTCATGTGACCAGTGACGTCATAGGTCACGTGCTTGGTCATGTGACCAGTGACGTCACCAATCACGTGGTTGGTCATGTGATCAGTGACGTCATAGGTCACGTGCTTGGTCATGTGATCAATGAAGTCATAGGTCACGTGGTTGGTCATGTGACCAGTGACGTCATAGATCACGTGGTATGTCATGTGATCAATGACGTCACAGGTCACATGGTTGGTCATGTGACCAGTGACGTCATAGATCACGTGGTTGGTCATGTGACCAGTGACGTCATAGGTCACGTGCTTGGTCATGTGACTAGTGACGTCACCAATCACGTGGTTGGTCATGTGATCAGTGACGTCATAGGTCACGTGCTTGGTCATGTGATCAATGACGTCATAGGTCACGTGCTTGGTCATGTGACCAGTGACGTCACCAATCACGTGGTTGGTCATGTGATCAGTGACGTCATAGGTCACGTGTTTGGTCAAGTGATCAATGACGTCATAGGTCACGTGGTTTGTGATGTGACCAGTGACGTCATAGGTCACGTGCTTGGTCATGTGACCAGTGACGTCATAGGTCACGTGCTTGGTCATGTGACCAGTGACGTCACCAAGCACGTGGTTGGTCATGTGATCAGTGACGTCATAGGTCACGTGCTTGGTCATGTGATCAATGACGTCATAGGTCACGTGGTTGGTCATGTGACCAGTGACGTCATAGATCACGTGGTATGTCATGTGATCAATGACGTCATAGGTCACGTGGTTGGTCATGTGACCATTGACGTCATAGATCACGTGGTTGGTCATGTGACCAGTGACGTCATAGGTCACGTGCTTGGTCATGTGACCAGTGACGTCACCAATCACGTGGTTGGTCATGTGATCAGTGACGTCATAGGTCACGTGCTTGGTCATGTGATCAATGACGTCATAGGTCACGTGGTTGGTCATGTGACCAGTGACGTCATAGATCACGTGGTATGTCATGTGATCAATGACGTCACAGGTCACGTGGTTGGTCATGTGACCAGTGACGTCATAGATCACGTGGTTGGTCATGTGACCAGTGACGTCATAGGTCACGTGCTTGGTCATGTGACTAGTGACGTCACCAATCACGTGGTTGGTCATGTGATCAGTGACGTCATAGGTCACGTGCTTGGTCATGTGATCAATGACGTCATAGGTCACGTGCTTGGTCATGTGACCAGTGACGTCACCAATCACGTGGTTGGTCATGTGATCAGTGACGTCATAGGTCACGTGTTTGGTCAAGTGATCAATGACGTCATAGGTCACGTGGTTTGTCATGTGACCAGTGACGTCATAGGTCACGTGCTTGGTCATGTGACCAGTGACGTCATAGGTCACGTGCTTGGTCATGTGACCAGTGACGTCACCAAGCACGTGGTTGGTCATGTGATCAGTGACGTCATAGGTCACGTGCTTGGTCATGTGATCAATGACGTCATAGGTCACGTGGTTGGTCATGTGACCAGTGACGTCATAGATCACGTGGTTGGTCATGTGATCAGTGACGTCATAGGTCACGTGGTTGGTCATGTGACCATTGACGTCATAGATCACGTGGTTGGTCATGTGACCAGTGACGTCATAGGTCACGTGCTTGGTCATGTGACCAGTGACGTCACCAATCACGTGGTTGGTCATGTGATCAGTGACGTCATAGGTCACGTGCTTGGTCATGTGATCAATGACGTCATAGGTCACGTGGTTGGTCATGTGACCAGTGACGTCATAGATCACGTGGTTGGTCATGTGATCAATGACGTCATAGGTCACGTGGTTGGTCATGTGACCAGTGATGTCATAGGTCACGTGGTTGGTCATGTGACCAGTGACGTCATAGGTCACCTGGTTGATCATGTGACCAGTGACATCATCAGTCACGCGGTTGGTCATGTGACTTAAACGGTCGCTTTGTTCGCCATGTGGCCAGTGACGTTTACGGTCCGAATTTGGTTATCTGTTACGTCGTTGGTCGTGTGACCTGTAACGTCATCAGTCACGTGGTTCTTCATGGAGCAGTGACGTCATCGGTCCGTTGTTGTTCATGTGACGTCATCTGTCACATTGGTCTTCATTTGACTGGTGACGTCATAATTTACGTGGTCACATGTCGTGTCATATTCTTGTTTATTCTCATGAAGTTTTTCTTTGTGAATGTATCAAGATAAAAAGACGCTGAGGAGAGTAGGAGGCGAATGCAGGAGATTAAGATTATGCCTCGATCTGTATCAAGACATTTATTGATTTTCTGGGGGGAGGCTGTTTTTCGATATTTTCCATAAAAACACAAAATATGTCCTATAAGCCATGGTTTTGCTTTACTTTCAACTGTTACATACTTATTCTGACAAAAACTAAAATATCAGCGTCAAACCAGTAATATATAAGTTCTATAAGGGACAAAAATGAAATCTATCGGAAACGTATATTTTAGCTGCATTTTCCGGGTTATTTTGTATGTTACTTCTTTCTTATTAAAAGAGCCATTGTTTTGAACCAACATTAACTCCATCGTATCCATATCGACTGAGTTCTCACTGTAGAGCTAGATAGTTGGTAACATATCTGTTGCTGTCTAAACATCCAAAGGCCGATTTTAAATACTCCTGATGAAACAGGTTATAAAATTATCGTTTGCTAGATGAGTCAAAGGACTCTGTTTGCTGATAGTATCCATTTATACGTTTTCTTTTCTACTCGATGATTTACAATATGCCATTATTGTCCAATATTTTTTAGCAGCTTGAAGTGTATTAACGCGTGTTAAACGTCTGTTCACCTTCAAAATGACATCAGAGTATTTCTTAATTAAAAAAAAACATTTCTCATATGGAAAAAGTTTTAGTCCTTATGTAAAACTAATAATTTGGGTATTCAACTGGGAGTAAAAAGGACACTGATTATACATTTCTTTACTGTATTTCCTACATAAAAAAATGTAGTATTGTGCACCGGACATGTCAATTCACTCAGAATTGATTCTTTCTGGAAAAGGAACCACGAATTTTGCTTAGTTAACCATTAATTGGGGAAGACGGGGCGGACAAGGGTACCTCTCTCCCCCTCCCACCCCCTTACCGTCCCGTCTCGCCCATTCCCCCTCTCCCTCCTTTTCGCCCTGCCCTCAACTCCCCCTCCCGTCATACTCCCATCCTTTCCTCCCTCTTCCCACCCTTTCATCCTGTCCACCACCTCATTTAAATATGTCTGTACAGACCGCGGACGCGCAAATATAGTAATTTAACACTTCAACGGAGACTGTACGTCATGTGCAACACAGAACTAGAAGAAATGGGTCGATCACTTTCTGCTTAGATGCCACTGCCTGACTTGTACTCGAACCACGTTCCTGGACAAGATTGAGAATCCTGCTTAACAAAGCCTTTAAAAGTGTTGCACAACTCACGGAGGATACCGTAATTCAAATTATTCATGACGTCGCCCCTCCCTCAACAGTTCCATTGGTTCTACAAGATGACGACACCAAGCATGAAGTGGAATCCAATGTAGCAAGGGGATTATGCTCTACGTTTCATAGTGCTAGAATGATGGCATAATTAACTTGAAGGTTATTTGGTCATAATTCAAGCCCCTAATCCTTATAAAACACATTATAGATAAATGTTGGATACATCATAGGTCATTCATTTTCCTAGATTTTTGCCCCATATTCTGACAAGATGCATTTTTCCTGTAAACCGATCGGGATAAAATTTCACTTCTGTTACTATAATAAAATAATGCGTAATGCTGGATATCTAGTTGATATTAAAAAGCACAACTTGAAATGGAAATTTTTCCCTTTCCTCTATCTTAACATTGATTACCTGTCATCACAGGGAAGTTCTGCTGTGGACCCTGAGCTGTGCCGGTCGGGTCAAAGACTTGAGGTCCGCTATGGTAGCCGGATTGGTAGAACCAGTATGTTCGGAAATGGTTTGGGACAGATCTACCAACACACATGTACTCATTCCCAGAAATCTCACGATTACTTAAACCTATAAATGCCACAGGCTGCTATCCACTGTACATATGCCCTATCAAAATGTGTATTTCCAATGTAAATTTGCTTGTTATTTCCTCCCCTGGTGCTCCTACCATCCGTTCCACAACTAAGAAATTCTAGCTATTATTAGTTCATCACAACCCTTAGTAGTTGTTCTCACTGTAAATTTGTTATGGACCACAATGCACTCAACATTTTTTGTCTTTTAAAACTTTGTAACGTATACTTTGAATACTTTTTATAAAATTGAGTAAGAAATAGGATGGTGCTCCTGAAGTTAAGTTTTAAATCAGTACACACAGTTTTACTTTTTAAATCAAAACAGTACTCCAAGAAGTGGATGAATCTATCATCACCCAACCAACCACCTCCCCCCCCCCCCCCCCAACAATATTAACCGGAACTCAATCCCTTTACCAGTGTGTTTCTTGAGAATTATAGTTTCAAAAGCAGGTCTAATTAGACCATTTTGTTAAAAAACTCGGAGAAAAAATTATGCTAGCAAGTATGATTGGTATTTTCTTTACTGCTATTTGAACAAGTAAGACTAAATTTCATTTCATGTTACTCCCTTAGATGAAACTATTGAAAGGAACGTGTTGCATTCCAGAATGACGTCACAATGCATAAGATCTAAAGAAACATGCCGCAAGGGCTGTTCTAACCTGTAAACTGAACCAGATGTTACCAACGGTGACTTAAACTTTAACGTCACCTTTTTACCTAGAAAACGTGATAATCATTTCAGAAAACAAATTTAACGTAGGCAATGACAGATAACAAAGCCCAGGCCATCTCATGGGAGCAAATATCAATTTAAACATATTTCCAAGTACATGTAAGAAAATCACTTGAGCGGAAAACAGTAGGTCAAGGTCATTCTATGATGGTTTGATCAAAGGTACATCACATAGGCAAGTTTGGACCACGTAGCACTCATATACTTTGCTCCATATTGGCTTTTAAAAGTAAAACCACTCAAGAGGAAAAAAGTAGGTCAAGGTCATTCTATGAGAGTTTTTGATCAAAGATACATCCAATATGCAAGTTTGGAACATGCAGCACTTCTACTTTGCTCAATATTGGCTTTTAAAAGTAAAACCACTCAAGAGGAAAAAAGTAGGTCAAGGTCATTCTATGAGAGTTTTTGATCAAAGATACATCCAATATGCAAGTTTGAAACATGCAGCACTTCTACTTTGCTCAAATTGGCTTTTAAAAGCAAAATCACTCAAGAGGAAAAAAGTACGGTAGTTCAAGGTCATTTTCTGAAAGTTTGATCAAAGATGCATCCAATATATATACCCATTACAAAACACAAATTAAGACACTTATTCTCTATCTAAAAGTAAAGAAAAGATTTACTAGCTACTGTATAATTGATCATTCTCTTTTTGAATTGAAATTAGTAATGATTATTAAATGAATTATTTCATCCAAATAATTAAGCAGTTTATATAATTTTTATGCATCTCTCAAACAAAACCCAATATAAAAAAAATATGAGCATTATGGGCAAATATGTAAAGAGTTACACAATTTATATCAAGAATGCTAAAAAGCAATATATTGCAATATATCACAACATAGTAAACAAAATATTGCAATAAATGTATATATATCACAAAACGCTTTTGTCTTACTATTTCACCCTCATCAAAACCTGTAGATTTTTTCTAATTTTTCGAAGTCTTCATATATAATCAGAGTGATATTGATAATTTAAAAAATGCACCCATAAAGTTAACAATTCTTTCAATACTGTTTATAATTTATTGTATATACTTAACATTTATGTAATTATAGCAACATCAGAGTTCTTGAAAACTTTCATAAAATGATGAACATTTAGGGATATATTTACAAGTCCGAATCATAGATATAAAGTGAGTTTTTATTTGACCAAACAAATTTAAATCGGAAAATCCGATTAAACCGATACTTTTCAGGAACTCTGCAACAGAAGAAAAACCAATGCCCAGCATTTGCAAATTCACATCCTACATATATGCATATGTATATAATCATTACTGAAAATATCATAATTCACTTTTTTCCTTCTTCTTCATGAGTCCCACGGGGCATGACACGCCCGTCCCTCCAAGTCCACAATACCCATTGGGGTTCTTATGTAAATACTGCTGGTGATAGTCCTCCGCATAGTAAAATTCCGATGCCGGTAAAATCTCTGTCGTAATATTTCCGTAACCTTTTTCTGTGAGTTTTTTCTGGAACATCTCCTTCGAGGATTCTGCTTGACTTTTCTGGTCATCGCTGTAGTAGTAGATACCAGAACGATATTGTGTACCGACATCATTACCCTGTCTCATGCCTTGTGTAGGGTTGTGATTCTCCCAAAATGTCTGAAACGATAAAATGTCTAGAGAGGCAAAAAGGAAACACAACAGCATGTGTGGTAAATGATAAATCGTGCAAATAAAACTTATAAATAAATGGTAAAAAGTGAGCCTGGTATAACTTGTGCCTTTCGGTGACCTCGATAAATCATTTGAAAGAAAAAATTACAAGGCAATATTTACAATTTGCAGTCAGACACCCTATGTTAAACATCCTTAGCGAATTGTATAATTCTAGTTGCCTATTGTGATGTCACGGTTCTATTTTGAAAGTAGAATTTAATTTCCATTAGTCATATACTACATATGATGTTATAATAGGCAATATGTGGTTTAAACATATCAACTATGACAAAATGAATTGTACAAATGAATGTATACATACACATTCATGAGTGATATGGCTGTGATAATCTTTCTTTGTCATTAATTCATGGGCTTTAAAATCTCTGGTTTGATACACGCAAAATTTGTGATTTACATGTGCCCAGCCAGAATCATACACACTATTATACAGCCATAAATAGCCATAGTAAGGAAGTCATTTCTTAAATAATAAATTGAAGACATGGTCAAACTCTATACTACTTCATACCCACTGAATCGCATCCTCACCTTTAACATTTCCGCGTAGCTAGTTTTTTTAGGGTCAAACACCACTCTCACTACTTCGTTATGTCCGGTATGCCCTGTACACACTTCTTTGTAGGTAGGATTTGGGCTGTAACCAGCTGAGTAACCAACCTATAGGAAGAAAACAAAGTCACACATAATTATTCAGTATTTTTCGAAAACTAGATTTACTTCCCCTTTGGAACGGTATCTGACGTACATGTAGGCTAATTGAGACGTCATCAAATTCTATGAAAATGTTCATTAAACGCTGTGAAGTAACGTAACCATACTGTTACCATACCATTAACATGTGTTACAGTGTGTGATATCGACAATTGAAGTCTTATAGACATTCCGTCTACAGTGATTTTAGATCCTCTAGATCACAGCAATTTACTGTAGACCAAAATAAAAATAACCCCTTTTAAGCATTTTATTGGATAAAACAAATTTACTTTTTTCAAAAATAGAATCATAGACATTGATTCAAAATCCATAGAAACACTGGGACGTATATGTTTTATATTTTATATACTGATAGATTTTATGTGACTTTTATGCTGTAAATTCCTATAGAAAAGTTGGTTTATGACTTTTCAATTGCTATAGACCAATCCAGTTTACTTTAGAAATTGGCCATTAGGCCACTATTAATTTCGCACACTGACGTTACCATACCATATTCATGACGTCACAATGGTTTTATATCAGATACCGTCTCAAACGGGAAATAATTCTGAATACATTGTTGAATGTGACACCATGATGATGCAGCATTTAAAAATAATACCTTCAGTCTAATGTCATGAATATGGAACATTTTATAAGTTCTGTACTCCCACAAGTTGGAAAGATAATGATGTTGTGTGAAAACAAATAAATTATTCACATAACCTATTCTAGGTTCATTTATGGAATAAAATCAATGATTTACTTTTTTGACACAGTCTCTTCGAAGTGTGATATCTTCAGGTAGAGCATCCCTCAGGTCTCAGATGCTCATACATGTATTTCCAAATTAACATCTTTTACAATATTTTCATTTCCATATATTCAAAGATTATGTTAGACCCGATTAAAAACAAAATATAATTTGTGGTTTCATGATTATTCCGAGAACTTAAGCCGTTTGAACTTTAACATTGGACCCTATGGGAAAAGTAAGAAAACTCCCTTTTTAGAGGTGATAAAATGTAATTGTAAAAGTTTCTTTTCCCAAAACCATTTTAGTTTGATAATCTGAACAATATTCTGAAGAGAAAAAATAGGGTATCCAGGCAAAAAATTACAAGCAATTCTGACCTGAGGGATACTCTACCTTCAGTGTTAAGTCTGCGAACATGAAAAATGTCTCATAATTAAGGACAATGATCATAGTACAATACCTGAGTAGAGAAAACGCCATCAGTTTTCCAAAATTTCCTCTCTGCTCCCCAAAAGCATCCCATTCCTGCAGTAAGCATAGATAAAAATCTTAAATAATTTCTTTTTCATTCAGTACTTTCAAATAACTTATGCAGATTTATTTCCTTGATACAACATAATATTAAGGATGTCTACTAAATTCATGACAACTAAAGTACTAAGAGTTATCCTTCTTTGTCCGCAATAATTTACAAATTACAGTTCAAATCAGATTTGATTTGACTTTGTGCGCCAAAGGTGAATCTTAATATATTGCAATATTTTATTAGCTGTAACTATATTGCGATATTTTATTAGCTCTATTGCGATATATTACAATATATTGTTTCTTCTCATTTTGATAATTTTTTATGTAAAATCTGATTTCTCTTTTTGTTTGTCCATACTGTACCATGGGTCGCTTGTTTTCAATTAAACTGATTAAAATCAAAGTGATTCAATGATGTAATCATATAATTTATAAGGGTGCGATATATTGTGATATGCATTTCTTACTGTGATACAATACAAATTTATCAAATATTGCAATATATCGATATATTGTTACAGCCACATTAAATACCAAAAAAGAAAATACAGGAAAAGGAAAAATATTGGAAATGTTTATTCTTAAAAATATAGGAATTTATTGGAAATTTGACAAAACATCGGAACTGCCAAATTTACAGGATCTGAGCAGCATGCTTGCCAATTTAGATATTTTCAATACTATCTTATGTTTTATGTCTTGATGACTTCGACTGTATAAAGAAAGTTGGCAGGTTTACCCAATGGAGAGATAAATCCAATATTTAACATTTTTCAATAAATGATAAATATATGTCTACATTTATTATGATAAATATTTTGTTATACAGTATATACCAGCTACCGAAATTCACACTTGTTGTATTTTGACAGTAACTGTAAGTACAGTACTAGAAGAAGAAGAACTATTTCACATCATGATATTTACTGTGTCTTTCTTACCAAACATTGCCATTTCCATGAGATCTGGGATTTTTATGGAAGGATTTCATACCAAACATTGCCATTTCCATGTGATCTGGATTCTTTACTGTAGGATTTCTTACCAAACATTGCCATTTCCATGTGATCTGGGAACTTTATGGTAGGATTTCTTACCAAACATTGCCATTTCCATGTGATCTGGGAACTTTACTGTAGGATTTCTTACCAAACATTGCCATTTCCATGTGATCTGGGAACTTTACTGTATGATTTCATACCAAACATTGCCATTTCTATGTGATCTGGGAACTTTACTGTAGGATTTCTTACCAAACATTGTCATTTCTATGTGATCTGGGAACTTTACTGTAGGATTTCATACCAAACATTGCCATTTCCATGTGATCTGGGAACTTTACTGTAGGATTTCTTACCAAACATTGCCATTTCCATGTGATCTGGGAACTTTACTGTAGGATTTCTTACCAAACAATGCCATTTCCATGTGATCTGGGAACTTTACTGTAGGATTTCTTACCAAACATTGCCATCTCTATGTGATCTGGGAACTTTACTGTAGGATTTCATACCAAACATTGCCATTTCCATGTGATCTGGGAACTTTACTGTAGGATTTCATACCAAACATTGCCATTTCTATGTGATCTGGGAACTTTACTGTAGGATTTCTTACCAAACATTGCCATTTCCATGTGATCTGGGAACTTTACTGTAGGATTTCTTACCAAACATTATCATTTCCATGTGATCTGGGAACTTAAATTTACAGTAGGATTTCTTACCAAACATTGCCATTTCCATGTGATCTGGGAACTTTACTATAGGATTTCTTACCAAACATTGCCATTTCCATGTGATCTGGGAACTTTACTGTAGGATTTCTCACCAAACATTGCCATTTCCATGAGATCTGGGAACTTTACTGTAGGATTTCTTACCAAACATTGCCATTTCCATGTGATATGGGAACTTTACTGTAGGATTTCTTACCAAACATTGCCATTTCCATGTGATATGGGAACTTTACTGTAGGATTTCTTACCAAACATTGCCATTTCCATGTGATATGGGAACTTTACAGTAGGATTTCTTACCAAACATTGCCATTTCCATGTGATCTGGGAACTTTACAGTAGGATTTCTTACCAAACATTGCCATTTCCATGTGATCTGGGAACTTTACTGTAGGATTTCTTACCAAACATTGCCATTTCCATGTGATCTGGGAACTTTACGGTAGGATTTCCATTCACAGCATGTTTGTCAGATACCACTATTCTATCAGAACGTCCTAAAATTACAACAGGGAAATTGTTATACATGTTCATTTTTGCGATTGCATCGAAATTAATATTAAATAAAAATATCCCTAAGAAGTGTGATAATATTATTTAATATATTTCAATGGCAACTACAACAGAGTTGCTCAAAAAAGAGAACTTAAATTTATGTATCCACAGTAACCGAGCAATCTTTATCAAATATATGATAGATATCTGTAACTTGTAACTTGAGTGGTGAGTAAAAAAAAATTAGAGATATATCTCAAGTTTTTTTTTTAATATCTGATATCATTGATATCATTTGATTTTTAAGACATAAAATTCAAAATAACCTTATTAACTTAATAACTCCATCTGCGAAGTACTAAGTGAAGTACATGGGTACTTAAAATTGAAAAATTGCATGACATTTATAAATTATTCAAAGAAGAACAAATTCTCCATCAAATCCAGAGAGAGGCTGAAGTTTGCAGTATGATACAATTTACCTGTAAGTAGTTACAGTGGAAACAGGAAAATAATAGGTTACCATGGTAACCAGACCTACCTGGCAAGGCATCCTCTTTGTCCGGCATAACAGTTTTTGACCCCATGTCGCCCATAGCCCAGAAAGAGGCTGACGTTTGTAAACGAGGGAGGATGTTCACTAGAATTAATACCCTGGTAGATCGCTGTATCAACCTGTAAAGTTTGAGAGGACGATTCTGAAACATTTATAATTTAGTAACTCAAAGTTTATGGAATACTAGTCTTGAAACTTATAAATTTGTATGATCTCGAAACTTAAGGCATCTTGCTAATAAAAGCATGCAACTGTTCACCATGTTCAGTGTTTGATCAGCCATCTGATGCTAATTGTTATACAAACATTGTCAAGTGTAAATAATTAAATGAGCTGATACCAGGCAGGTAGTGTAACCGAAAACTTCTACACAAAAAAGTTCACTGCGGTGAATCGTTACACACCCCTTTGTTAACAAATATTAATTCATTGTACATCAGATGCACTAGAACATGTTTCTTTATACCCTGCCATCGCACTGAGATCAGGAGCCAAAAAATACTCTTATCCTAAGTATATAGTACACTGGGATTTGGAGATGCATTAAGGCTCTTGAAAGTGTTTAACCACGGATGTACATGTATGTATACTTCCTGTTTTAAAGCATCTCCTCTTTCCATCAATATATAAGTTACTACATGTACTATCAACATCAAATGTTGAGTCATTCATTTACGAAATAACAACTAGCTAGCCGTGGTTTATTGTCCAGTAATTCCACGAGTCGCATGAACCAATCAAATTATCACCGAGAGGCGAAGCCGGCGAGGTGATAATTTGATTGGTTCATGTGACGAGTGGAATTACTTGACAATGAATCACGGCTAGCTAGTTGTTATTTCTATTCTAATATAGCACGTGAATGGGCGGAGCTTAGCACACTGGAAGTTTGTTTGAGATTTTACACCTTGAAGCGAGTTCTAATATTGGTACATATAGGGAGAAAATTTCAAGTCATATTAGAATTGATAATAAATGTACAAAGGTAGAGTCTAAAAGCTTATTACAAAAAGACGAAGAGAATTATTGAAAATATTTACCTCTTGTACATGTATTTATAGTCATCGAAAATACATTAGGGGGTGAATACCTGTTTAATTATGCTGCTTGCAGAAATTTTAAATAGTGAAGTAGCTCTTTCCACTTACACTACACA
>VSWD01000003.1:8902910-8929700 GCA_033119305.1 Pinctada imbricata | reverse complement strand
AATTTCAATAAACAACAATATCTCTACCCTTAACAGTAAGAAAACAATTTTTGAAAATAGCAAAAATGGGGCCAAAAACGACAGATTTTGCCCCTACCCCTTTTATGGAAATAGACTTGAGACAGATAGTGCAAAATCAATATTACCATACCAGTTATAGGACGTCATAATGGTCGTACCTCAGATACTATCTCAAATTAGAAATAATTCTATATTAAAAAACATCAAAGAAAATAAGCTATCGTGTGTTTGTTGTATTCCCTTTTTGTATGCAGTCCCCCACCTCCATGAAAGTCACATTACGGCAGCTGCAGGAAGGAGAGAACATGGACTTACAAGAAGTACTTGAAATGGAGTACCGCCTTAGTCAACGGTGTATAGAAGACAAAGATTTTTATGAGGGAGTCCGTGCAGGTATATTGTCATCCATTATATTGTGTATGAGCAATATTTCACATACTGCAAAATCGTTATATTTCGTGGGGGCTCAATTTCGTGTTTTTCATAGATAGTTAATTGCTTTTAATTGCAATGTTTGTCAACACTGTTTATACAACTGTTTGTCACAAGTCAACCTTGTAAAACCCACTTTAATTAGGTCACATTTCAGCGACATCTTGGCGTGAGTGGCAATTAGCTATTTGTGTTTTGAGTGTTTTTCTTTCAAAGAATCCGTTCGATGTGTGGTAAAAATGTCAGAGTAAATTTTCTTCTTTTCTGTATGTGATGTAATGCCAAGTACTTCATTTACATACAGGACGATAATATCGTTCTTTGAATGGGCAGCATCCATGAAATTATGTTCCCATGAAAATACTGAATCTCACGAATCCATGAAATTGGGCCCCAAGAAAATAAATGATATCAGAGTATTGCCTTACCGGTAGTTGTTGGACAGAAATCTGACCTATTGACTTGTATTGTAATAGTAGTGGAAAATACAAATGGCCAGACTGGGAATTGCAGTGATGCCAATTATATTGCTGATGAACTAAAACATTACGATACCTTAGTCAAAAAGCCCGTCAGACTACAGTATGTGTACTTATTTTAGCTGTGTAAGTGCTGTTATGAGTGTCCAAATTCGAGAGTATGCTAGATTATTTATCTGTAATAAATTATGAAGGATTTAAGTGAGTTTAAAGTATGTTTTCTTAATTCATGATTTAGAGTGTCATTTTGATTAATATATCATTCTTTTTTTTTTGTGGCTAAAATTTGGTTGCATCAAAATAAGTGCTCATACAGTATTATAGTTTTAAAATGTGTATATCTTGCATACAGTATTTCTACATGTACATGTAGATGTGGCTAAAAGCAGTCAGTGATCCATCAGTTGAACCAAAGACAGACATTTTATTTCCTTGGCATTATAATTTAAGTGAATAATTAACTTGTTCGCTGAGCTAGATGTATATCCAAATCGATGCCCATTGTGTTCTTGACCAAGTTTCTTTTACGCTTTTCAGTATTAGTCGACAAAGACCAAAATCCAAAATGGCAGCCACCAACGATAGAGGGGGTGACCCCACAACATGTAGACTGGTATTTCTCACCTCTTCCTGCCGAGAGAGAACTCAAGTTATGATGATTTGTGATCCATATTCTAAAGATGAATTATTTTTATGATATTGAATGATTTTGTAAACTGCCAAAAATCCAAAATCATGAGACAATTTTTAGCTGTAATAGTATACATAGTATATAAGCCATACGTAGTTTAATTTATTCAATGACTTGTCCTCTTAAATTTGGTTAACATGATCTTTGCACTCTTGACATTTATTTCAATTATCATGTACTACAACATTTTTAGCTCACCTGAGCGAAGCTCAAGTGAGCTATTGTCATAGCGCGCCGTCCGTCGTCCGTCCGTCCGTCCGTCGTCGTCGTCGTCCGTCCGTCCGTCTGGCGTAAACTTTTAACATTTTCAACATCTCCTCTGCAACCGCTTCACAGAATTTCACGAAACTTCACAGGAAGCAAGTACTCAATGCCCTCTACCAAGTTTGTGTTTTTCGAGCCGATCTGAAATCAAAGATGGCCGCCACAGGCTCTGATTGGCTGACACATTTTCGACATCTCCTCTGCAACCGCAGCACAGAATTTCATGAAACTTTACAGGAAGGAAGTACTCAAGGTCCTCTACCAAGTTTGTGTTTTTCGTGCCGATCGGTCAACAAATATGGCCGCCGAGGGCTCTGATTGGCTGACACATTTTGGACATCTCCTCTGCAACCGCTGCACAGAATTTCATGAAACTTTACATGAAGGAAGTACTCAAGGTCCTCAACCAAGTTTGTGTTTTTCGAGGTGATCGTTCAACAAATATGGCCGCCAAGGGCTCTGATTGGCTGACACATTTTCGACATCTCCTTTGCAACTGCAGCACAGAATTTCATGAAACTTCACAGGAAGGAAGTACTCAAGGTCCTCTACCAAGTTTGTGTTTTTTGTGCCGATCGGTCAACAAATATGGCCGCCGAGGGCTCTGATTGGCTGACACATTTTGGACATCTCCTCTGCAACCGCTGCACAGAATGTCATGAAACTTTACAGGAAGGAAGTACTCAAGGTCCTCTACCAAGTTTGTGTTTTTCGTGCCGATCGTTCAACAAATATGGCCGCCAAGGGCTCTGATTGGCTGACACATTTTCGACATCTCCTCTGCAACCACCGCACAGAATTTCATGAAACTTTACAGAAAGGAAGTATTCAAAGTCCTCCAACAAGTTTGTGTTTTTCGTGCTGATTGGTCAACAAATATGGCCGCCGAGGGCTCTGATTGGCTAACACATTTTCAACATCTTCTCTGCAAAAAAACCACTGCACAGAATTTCATGAAACTTTACAGGAAGAAAGTACTCAAGATCCTCTACCAAGATTGTGTATTTTGTGCTGATCGGTCTACAAATATGGCCGCTGAGGACTCTGATTGGCTGACACATTTTCGAAATCTCCTCTGCAACCATTGCACAGAATTTCACGAAACCTTGCAGCAAGCAAGTACTCAAGGTCCTCTGCCAAGTTTGTGTTTTTCTTGTCGATAGGTCAACAAATATGGATGTCAAGGGCTTTGATCTGTAGAAGTATTTTTGTGACTTTTAACCCTTTGTCTGCAACTCAGGTGAGCGATGTGGCCCCCTTGGGCCTCTTGTTTTCACATTTATATGGAGTTGGGCATTTCATTTTGTTAAACTTTTGGAAGAATTGATAGGAAAGGTACATGAGAATTTATAGAAAATGTACATGTTAATTTATAGAAAATGTACATGTATTTTTTAAATGCATGTAACTAGTCCATAGTTTCTCCTCTTTTAAATATTTGTATAATCATGAAAATCTACTCAGAAACTGAGTTGTCTTAAAACTTGAGTTTATATCTAAGCCTTGATCCCCATCAGTTTTTGGGACAAGAGCTCATGGTCTTTCTCAGATGTACATTCATGTTGATACAACAGGCAGTTGATGTATGAAAATGAAATGTAGACTACATGAAGTTTGGTTTTATATCGAAAGAATTCCGTCAATTTTGTTGTTCATTGCTCTGGGAATGTTAATACTAAAAGTGTCCTCACTGTTGCTTGGAAACTATCTGTTTCTGTTTTCACTGAGAGCGTGGTAATTGAGCTGTAGAGAATTGAGGTCAAAATCCCACTGTTCAACAGAAATTAATCATGGTGCATCGAGGCTCAAATACCAGAATATTGATGATAAATGTCTGAAGGTGTCTTTCTACAAATCACTTTTCTAGTCTTTATACTCCAGGGTTGCTGAATGTTTTGAACTTTTCATAAATATGTTTAAAGCATGTCAATATGAATTATATTTACTTGGTCGTGAAAACTTTTTTCTGAATTTGCTAATAATGAAATTGTGAAGCATAAAAGTAATCATATTGAGTCACTGATTTGTTGAATTGTATGATTTATATGTGTTGATTTATGATTAAAGATGAATGTTTTCAAGATAAAATTTTCTGGATTTTTTTTTTGGTATGAAACTTGAGATTACTAAGAGTTATCTTTCTTTGTCTACAAGAGTGTATTTGCACATTCTGCTAGCTTGGCTCTTCTAAAGTCGTACTGTTTTGTTTGGATGAAACAGAACAAAAATGTGCAAGATTTGGATAGAAATTATGTAATTCTTCATTTGTTTTTGCAAAACTGCTATGAATAACATGAAATTTGAACTTTTCTGTAAATATGGGAAAAGATCATTTTCTAGGTCTATTCTTTTGTACAGAACATATTTCTAGAACATAGCTGTGTATGGTGCCATCTACAGATTTTCAAGTGCTCCATTACATCTTACTTTGTTAAGTGTGTTATACCTTACTTACCCATGTTGGTAATTGTGTTCACAAGTTTTCACTCAAATTTTGTCTGCCAGTGAAAATACAATATTGAATACTCTCATCATAGTTAAGTTCACCAATTAAAACTCATTAAAGATGCATTTAAAAGTTACAAGATCCCTCAAGGTTACGGCAAGTATTACATGCTCTAGTCACAAGAGGATCATTACACAGTAGAATTCCTAGAACACATAGGTATCTTTCATGTAAAAATGAAAGTTTAGTATAGGGTTTGAAGGTCAAGATCTATGTAATGTCAACATCATGGTGTCTCAAGATGGCATTTGTAGAGAATGTCAATATATTACAAGACAGCATTTGTAGAGAACATCAATATACATTACAAGACAGCATTTGTAGAGAACATCAATATATATATTACAAGACAGCATTTGTAGAGAACATCAATATTTTACAATACAAGGTTTAGCTAAAGGTCGTACATGTATTTCAAGGTCGTCTCTATCAGAATAAAGATACATGTACTAGTGTTCAATTTGCGCTACGCATCAGAAAATGCGTTTCTAGAAAATAGCTTTGGGATCATATGGACCGTACATTTTATGTCGCCCTTCCACATATTTGGCTTTAACTTAATTGATAATTATCAGACTTCTTGCAAACTTGCAGGGATGGCAAAGCACGACTCACCTCACAATGTAGGTCAAGGTCACATTTTTAGAGTCAAACGATCTTGAACAGTTTTGTTTTTTTTTTCGAAATTGGAGCTTACAAAGGTCAGATCCATGGCATGAATTCCTCTTTCAATTGAAATACACCATTTAGTGTGGTTCAATATTAGCAATTTATTATGCTTACTACAAAGCAAAAGTGACATATAGATCACCGTCTGTATGTCCACTTTAATTCTATAGATGGCTATAACCTCATTATATACATGTACCTCCATCAAACTTGTAGGGATGGCTGTGCAAGCAGGGGATGCCTACTCTTCCTGGGCACCTGTTTTCACTCCCTTATTGGGAGTTTTCTTCTACTTCTATGGTGGAATTATTTGTGTTTGCTTCAATTCTTGTTTTGTCACAACTTTGTATGCCCTTCGGATAATGATTTTCAAATGTTCCATTTTGTTCTCTGTATTGGAATATGGTTCTTGTCCGCATTTGTCATGATTGGAGTTGACACCCAATGAGGGTCAAGGTCAAATTTGGGTTCAAACATGTTTTTTGCTTTCTCTCCATACTTAACCATAGACCAGAAGTGATTTTGTTGAGCGAAAAACACAAATACACGATACTTTATTTTTAGTTCATTTTATTTCTTTCATTCTTTAAAAAATAAATACCGTATATAAATACGATGTCATCAGCAACAAAGCTAATGAAAATTGATTGTAAAAATAATTCATTAATATGCATTTCATTAGAAGACTGGAGATTCTATTTTAATCTCTTTTTTTCATCTGAATTAAAGAAAAGAATACATCATTGTTCGTTTACAAATATATATTCACATGTAAAGTTGAAATCAGAGTTTCATTCATGTTTATTTTATTGGAAAACTAAAATCTCAATATATGTAAAACATTACACTATTCAGTGGAAGTTAAAAAGGAATACAAATAAAATGGTGGCATCTGTAGACAAGTTTAACATAGGAAAAGCACTAATATTTTGCAACAACTTTTGACCTATCAACATGATCAAGTAAAATCTTAAACAAAATACACGTTTACAGATCTAAATAAATCGTTCAGACATTGGGCTTCAGTCTTTGATTTAAAGCAAGAGGAAATGGGGGGATTTAAATTTATTGGACAAAAAACTGAGTTTTGAGGGGTTCCGAGATGTGGGATTTATTTTAAAATATTTTTCATGCTTACGATTTCAATTTTGATCCAAATTATTTTATTGAGTTCCACGAGTACTGATCAATGATTCAATATTACCATAGAGAAGATAGGGTACAGACAAACCTGTGGATAGGTCATTATGGTGTTATAAATACTTGGGTTAGGGTTTAGTGAAAAGTCTAAACCAAATATTATGCATAAATAAAAATACAACAAACTGAGAGGGAAAATTATATTGAAGACATTTTCAAATAATATTAGTGAGAATATATTAAAATTAAATTAAAAAAAAAATTCAATAATACACAAGTAATTGAACACATTTTATCACAATGGTAGAGTGACTAGTGATAAACGAATTTAGCTCACTCGAGGTGGTGGTTCACAACATTTGAAAAAAAAGATACAAATTGGAGCAGTCAATTTTAGCAACTGGCAATCTAATACATGTATGTGTACTATGGATTGTATATCTTGGGAATGTAATACTGTGATACAATGCTAAATATCGACTCTCAGATTTTTCCTCCAATTCATCCTTTCGTTTTTCTTTTTGAAATTTTTTACAGAAAAAAATTGCAACATATCAATAATGAATAAGTACAATGGGTATTATGCAGTATATGTACACATGAGAAATGGCAACAAAACATGAGGATGTCAAAATGGAGTATGACTAAGATTTTGGTGAATTTTGAAATAAATAAAAAATTTTTTTTGATCCATTCTTATTTTGCTAACTCGTTTTTATTTTGTTTTATTCATTTTTTTTTCATGTCTTTTTTTATACATATATCTTTCTTTTTTTTTTTTTAATTTATTTGATTTTTTTAACATTATATGTCTTGTATTTATGGTAGCTACTATTTTGTTTTCATCTCTAAGTTCTATTTTATTACAAAAATACTGATAACAAAATCTTAATATCAATTTAAAATCAGACATTGCAATAAAACTAACAGCTATAAAGAAAAACATAAATAAATGACTACACTAAATAACTAAACTATTCACATCAAACACGAGTCCTTTTGGATTTTCCCTTTTTTACGATGGGTGAGTTTGAACTTGCACTCCAGGCGGAATCATTAAGAGAACTTTTACTGCTGAGATTCGAGGAATTTGGAGATTCATTAAGAACCGTAAACTCTGATTTACATTTCCCACCGGGACTTGACAAAGTGAGATTCTGGTGAAGAAGTGACTTGGTCTCTTTTCCATTGTCAGAGTTAGTTTCATCTCTACGACAGCACGGACATATACTCTTGAAGAGGGAAATGACCTTGCAAATGACCCTGTCGTAGGGCTCGAGGGAACGGAGAAATTCTGGCAGAAATTCCCAGCTCTGGAGGAACTTTGGCAGTTTGTCCTTACATTTTCTTTGAAGAACGTTCAAAATGATTATAACAGAAACAAGAGTTGTGGCAATGGCTACGGCAATTATCACAGCAATTTTTCCCGCCAGGCTGAGCGAGAATACCATCAGAGGTAGAACAAGGAACATTAAAATGAGGTAGACTATACAGAACCATCTATATTTAGCAGTAATGCGACCCAAAAATTTTGCGGCACGCAATGGAAGTCTACGCAGGGCTGGAATGGGGTAGAAGATCATGATACCAATGATGTTGAAGAATAAATGGCAAAGAGCAATCTGTAATGCCACGCCTAGTTTATTTCTCGATGCAGCCAGTGCAGCTAAAATACCGGTCATAGTGGTACCAATGTTGGAGCCTAGAGTTAGCGGATACATTCTCTCGATCTCAATCAAACCAACACCTACAAGCGGAGTAAGGGTGGACGTGAAGACAGATGAACTCTGGACAACAATCGTTAAAACAGCTCCCAAGAAAATGGCTACATAGCCGGTCAAGTGACGGAAGCAGCCAGGAAATTCAGCATTCACCATTTTCTTGATCCAGCCGCAGATTTTGGACTTCATCATGGACTGAAGGAGTTTTACAATACATACAAGGCAGACGCAGAGTAACATAAGGGAGGCAATTAGGAGAATGATACCAGATGTTGTGTCGTCTACATCCAGAATGCTGAATAAAGATCCCGTAACTGAAAATGAAATTAATTTTTTCATTATACATGATCCAAACACATAAAATTTCTACATTATGATACCTTCAAATGCACGCAAGAATTACTAATGCATGTGTAACAGTAATGTAATTCTTTTTATCATGCAATACCTTTAAATACATTTTCCCTCACCTGCTAATCTGTCAAAATTTTCATCTTGTAAAATTTGTAAATTGAAACATGATCAAATTTATATATGTAATTGAAAATATGACAATTCTAACGTGTTACAAAATAATTAATATCTTGATTTTTATCTTCACTAATTTCATAAAAGACGGAAGGAAATGCATGTATTTCCTACAGAGATTTATACAACATGCCCCTTGCATGCCCTTACATTTTGATCCGAGTTTGCTCGATGTACCATTTT
The DNA here is from genome assembly GCA_033119305.1 of Pinctada imbricata. Classification (NCBI taxonomy): domain Eukaryota; kingdom Metazoa; phylum Mollusca; class Bivalvia; order Pterioida; family Pteriidae; genus Pinctada; species Pinctada imbricata. Next base: position 8,921,066 of record VSWD01000003.1, on the reverse strand, counting down.
CAGCGAGCGTCTCATTCATCTGTACAAGTCCTGCCGGCGATAAAGTTGACGCTACTCCTTCCATCGTACTGGTGGGCCAGTTTACCTGCTGACTGGCGATCCTGACACCCACACCATTGTTAGATTGGTCAGCAAAAACAACTTCCTGACCGGCTATTTTAAGAACATCGGCAGTGGAAGGAACAGTGGGTGTAGAAGAGATGGAGATTGGCATTGATGTTGTGGCCTTACTCTCTTTTACACTGTTGTAACGCTACAAAAAATATTTTTTTTAATCATTATTACTTTGTTTTACTTTGAATTTATCTCAATTAGACTTTGGAAAATAAAGTACACGGAAAACGGAAAAGTTTTTTTTTAACACCACAACTTTCATAATTACCTTACCTTGATCATGCTTTTTCCCAAGTATTTTTCATCTCCCAAAGCGAGCCCTTTCAAAACTTTCTTGTCCAACTGTAATAAAAGTGTATCGAATTGAAGTAACCTATATCTGACAGTATGCAAGAGGTTACTTTATCTTATTACAGAGTAATTTTGAGTACTACTAGACAGACAAATGTATGATAATGCACATTAATTTCCTGCAGATTGCATCAATTTCCTTGTTTGATATCCTTGTCAAAAAATTGTTTCCCCCTTTGATCTTTCATGCATCACATACATGTATTTGATTTTTCATAAAAAAATTATCTTTTAAATCTGAAGAAAACATCTTAATTTTGTAAAACACATACATGTAAATCTCCTTCACATTAAAATTTTGCTCCTTTTTACCTGTACAATCCGTGAAGTTAGGGGTTTGGTGATGACTTTAAGTAGATCTTGTTTCCTGTACTTCCCAGCAGCCAGGTCTGGACTGGACACCAGAACTGAAGTCAATCTGTACAGAGCACCTGTACATAAAATATAGACTTACATTAAAATTTATTGAAACAAACTCAATACAAGTTAACATCTCAGCAATTTAGACTGTAAATTTCCACTCTTTCTCTGAAATATATGAAAGCAAAGTTGTCTTTTTTTTTTAAAACGTAACTCCAAACTTCTAACATGAGCTTCATGTGGGTTCTCAAAATAGAAATTTACAAACATGGAGTTTGCACTTGAAACATTTATTTTGTTCCATCTTTAACATGTTTAGACATTAAAAATTAAACAACTTAAAGTCTCCAGAACTTTTTGTATAATCAATAAACATTCGCAAAAATCGCTACATACCAGTAGTAACTTCTAAGGGTAGAAGAACTATGACCGTGAGCCAGTTAAACATATCATGGACAGTAGCTCCGGCAAATGCTCGTTCGAACACCTCCCTGTCGGCAGCCTGGGTCATGGATACTAGCGTATTTGTCACGCTTGTTCCTACATTGGCACCCATTATGATTGGAATGGCAACTTTGACGTCAACAACTGGAAGGAGATTTTATTCAAAGTAAGAACTTGTGCCTTTATAAATGAGTTGCACTAAGAATAAGTACAGATACTTTTTTCTTTTCAATGAAGAAATTTGTTTAAAATCTTGATTTTTTCATAAAATTTGAACACTTGAAATGTAAAAATTTTCTTTGAAAACAGCATTAAAACTAATGAAGAACATTTCAGATTCATCTTGGAAATGACCTTGACCTACTGTGCATCTACCGCACTTTGAAGTTCAATATAAAGTTTCATCAAAATTAAGCTATTACTTGGTTGCATTTATCTGCCCTAAACTTTTTCATAATGCATTATAAACTGCAGATCAAATAATTGTTCTAAAATCGCTTACTTCCAGATGCTACCATGGTAACCACAATGGAGGTCGAGGTACTTGAACTTTGAACCAGAACTGTTGCTAGGACACCAACCATCAGCCCGGCAACAGGGTTACTTAATATCTCAGACTGGCTGAATATTGACCCTGAAAAATAAAAAAAATTATCATCCTTGTGCACATTTATAATTTCGATTCCTAAAGTAGTTCTATTTAAAAAAAAAATTAAAAAAAAAAAAAAAAAAAAAAAAACCTGAAAATTAAAAATTAAAATTTAAGGTCAACCCTTACGGTTGTGTTTTTCTGATACATTTTGTTTTAATTATGGAGTTATCCCTCTTCATATACAGTAGTATAACAATGTTACTTGAAATCTCTAATAAATGAAGATCATAAAAGTTTGAGACCCAGTAATGTTCTTCACTTTGAATAGTATATATGATTAAGTTCTTTAAAATGGGACTGAAATTTACCTGTATATTTTCCGCTAAGTAGTTTGAAAGCAGTACTCATCAAGTCCAAGGAGCAGACAAAGAAGTAGAGAAGCAATAGTAACCCTACGACTTTAAACACTCCCTTAAGGACCGATTTTATCCCCCATCGTCCATTTCTACATTCTGTTTCTGAAAAATAAATAAAATTCTAATGTATATTTGTACATAAATAATGAATATCAGAAAGTATTTCAAGTATTTTGTACAAAGTTAAATTGCACATAAAATTTTAACATAAAATTTAATCCAATCAACATTAACCATGTATGCAAATTTAGCACATAATTACTGATTAATTCAAGCTTTTTAAAATACAATGTCCAAAATCTTTCTATCTGCGGTACATACTAACATTGTAAGCATGCAATTGTACAAAATTTCCTTGATAAACATGATAAATTTAAAAATCTTTTTATCTAATCCGAAATATTTTTTCCTTAATATATATTAACACTTACCTTATTGCTGAAATAAAGAAAGCATGTTTCAACACATTAGACAAAATAGTAAAATGGGAAGGCATAGTTTGTGCAACCAAATGCTCAAGCTATCCCTTCCAAAATATGTGAGCCCATAGGGTACGCACCAATCGAGGAATTATCGAGCGAGGGCTGGCTGCCTCCACTTTCTACATCGTCATCGTTCTTTGTCAGGGGCTCAATAAATGGTTGACGGACGGCGTCGTCGTCCGATTTCAACTGACCATCGATGGGGACACAACTCGCACCTCCCAATGTAGGCGGCGCCACCTGGTATGGACAGTGTTTTCTCAATACAAGATCATTCACAATACAATGAATGGTCATCTGATCAGTAGACTAAATGTGCTACATGTATACAAGACGGATAAATAAATAACAATGTAGCTAATGTGCGCTGTATCCCCTCTTCAAGCTCAGTTCAAATTAATCACTGAACAAGCGAGGTCGGTAAACAAGTTGTTTATTCCAAAATTTTCTTTTTCAGTAAAAAGAAAAAAAAAAAAAAAGAAGAAAAAAATAGGAAAAAATAAATCCAAAGTGATTTAAATTAAAAATTCAAGCAAAGTATTGTTCATTCAAAATCTAAATGATCGATTAGGTCAACAAAGACCAAGTGATCACCAAGTTGCTGAGGTGACCGCCAAAATTCTTCACTAAGGGGATTGGCAGCTCATTGTAATTTTATCGATCCGTCTCGTGTACTGTTCTCTAAATTTATATGAGAAACTAAAAAATCAAATAGTGAGATACTTACCTCCGTAATATTCTCTCGCTGTTCCCCCATTCCTGCAAATTCTGTTTCCATGGCGATGTCTATTTCACCACGTTTTCCTTCCTTGTCAGAAACGCATGTTGTCTGTACGGCGACCATTGTAATAATGCCGGTTAAAGACACGTGGTGATTCACATAAATTGGAGGTCATATTACTACGCCGTCGCGATGTCGGAACAGCGCGCACTGATCCAGATCAAACTGGTTAGTCTATGACGCAAATCTCATTTATTTCAATAAAAACGAAGAAATTGTCCATGATGGCATGAATAAAAATATGCATAGATTTAACATATATATCTGTAAAAATAATTTAGACAGAAAAAAGAGATATGGTTTACCGACTGCTTCACGCTATTTAGTCTAATTGTACAAAATTGTTACATTTTTGTCACTTGTGTACTATTGTAACAAAATCTGTTACACTTGTTAAAATACTGTCACACGGTAATAGTTTGTTCTTTTGTTTGCTTAGAGTATGAAAATATGTAGTGAGTACAGAAATAAGAGGAAATAATTTGAAAATGGATAGAGAGGACCCATCCAATTTATGACGGAGAATGTAAGTATAAAAATTGACCATGTCATTCTCAGTATCTTTCTAATCTTCAAACTTAATTAGGAATGATTTGATTTTGTATAATTTACAGCATATTTTATTTTGTTTTCAACTTCAGTTACACTACTTTTTATTGCAAATTCCCCATAATGTACCTCTTGAATAAATTGTTAAATCATCTGGATTAGAATTTCCCTTTCTACGACAATATATTTAATATATTTACTCCGATTTATAAGTATTTCAAAATATCTTATATTTATAATAGAATCTATGTTAATCATTCATCAATAAGAGTACCATTTCATGAAACATGTTGCACTTATTTCCTCCTCGTAAGTATCTCATTTACATATTAAAATTAGTTGCTATTCAGCCAATTACACAGTGTACACTGAAATCTTCACTCGTGATCGGTAACTGATAGCAACAGATTTCCGGCTTTCTCAGAAAAGGCGCAAATTTTCGAATGTTTTGTTTACTATACCTTATCACAAGAACTATATTTTTACCCCCTTTTTTTTACAGAGAAATTAGAAAAATAAAGTAGATAAAAAGGCGCAAGATTTTGTCAATTACCACATCTCACTTACTACAAAAAAAGGCGCATTTTTTTTATATATATGTTTACTTCCTGCATTCTTGTTGAGAGTTGCTAGAAACTACAGAATGGAAAGAAATGCAATCAATGATGATATGCGGGGGGGGGGGGGGGGGGGGGGTTAAGTCAAAATGGACTGACCAGTGGAGATCATAATTTTAATAGGAAACTAGTCTAGTAGATCTCGGCGCAGTGGCGGATCCAGCGCCCCCTTTGCCTGGGGGTCAAGGGACGAATTTTGCCGATTTTGACTGAAAAAGGGCCAAAATATACATGTTTTGAGAAAATTTTGGGTCAGTGCCGGGGGGGGGGGGGCGGGCGCCCCCTCCGCACCCCCATGAATCCGCCACTGCGGCGGTTGGGTAGAGGGTTGGATCGGGACGGTGGCCTACTCTGAATTGATGGAATATATGGGACGTAAAGGGGGAGTGTATCATTATACTTTGAATGTATTTTATATATATTTATTTACCTTTTAGGGAGGGGGTTCACCTCACGAGTCTTTCTACTTCGATCGTTAAAATTTGATTATTACTATTTATGATATATGAATGCAACTGCATCTGTGGGGGTAGGGTGGGTTGAGTGTGAGAATACTTTTGATTCATATATCAAGTGTGGATCTAGAGGGGTTTCGGGGTAAGGACCCCTTGGAATTTGCCAAATAGGGTTGGAGTGGAGGTCAGAAAAACACCCCCGGAATCCCCCCCCCCCAACCCCTTTTGTTTTCCTTTTTTTTCATTATCAAAGGCTGAGAATCCCCCCTCCCCTTGAGCATTCCTTCCCTATGAACATATTCGGTATTTTCTTGTGATTTTATTTCGAATAAATATTTCGGAGTGATTGTTTGATGTTTGGGTTGTATGTACATTGTAAGCCCCAGGGAGACAGGAAAATCTTCCATAGGTAACAATATGTCGATCCTTAGAAAAAGGAAATACCCGGAACTCTTTTTTGTATCATTTATTTAAAAAGATAAAATAATTTGAAATATACTAACACTCCTGATAGATACTGAATGAAACATCCGTCAATGGTTATAAAAGTTGTATTGCTTCCATTTGAGGATTTATGGAATATGTTTTTGTGGGTGGGGATGGGGGAAGGAAGAAGGTTGATGTGCCATTCTGTATTGTGAGAGAGGGATCAATCAAAACTGTGTGAGATATCCCAATAGGCTACTTTTTCACTTATCGCTATCTATTGTAAATGTATGTACGAAACTTCGACACCGGAAGGGGGGGGGGGGGTGTCCCTGAACTGTCCTTTTTCTCTGGTCTGAGGACATTGTCGTCATGAATTAAAGCATCTGTCGATCAGTATATATACAAATTGATAAAAATCGATCACTTATCGATACACATCAAAGTAATGTACGTATATTCGCCTAGGCTAGCAATCATATCTAAACCATGAGTGTATAGTATACATGAATCCAAATCCGATCATACGATCAAAGTTGTTATGTCATTATACTAAGCAGAGCTATACAAACTGTGTAAAATATTCAATTGTTCGAAAGCATTTAAATTCTCAAATATTCAGACGTAGATGCCGGGGAAGGGAAGAGGCGGGGGGGGGGAAAGGGGGGGGGAAGGGGGGGGGGTTAGTAACCTCATTAGCTACATTCAATTTCTCCTAGAAGTCCAGCCATTAATAAAGGGTCTTTTTTGAAATTTCAGAACAAAAAAAAAAAAAAAAAAATAAAAAAAAAAATAAATAAATAAATACCCCCCCCCCGTTTTTGACTAACATATAACCCATTCATCCATGTGTCCCATGTATCCAACCCACCCCATTTCTTTTCCTGTTTTCGCTAGACATGGTTCATGAACTTACGAAATCCATTGCTTATCATGTTTATAGTTGACTGACGAAGATGTATAGAAATTAATGAATGGAATTATAAATTCTATATGTGAATTATTTCGTGTATGTAAACAATACATAAACATTAAATCAATTTCATAGTGATCTAGAAGCAAGACAAGTTCAAGTGTAAATTAGTAAGAGGAGAAACTCATGGGATTGCTTAATCTTTCATCGAACAATTGATTGATAGAATTTAATTAAGAAGGTTTACGGTGGCCACACATGTAAAATACATTTTACATACGCATTTATTCTATAGTAGTGATGAAGGTCAATTCATATAAAGCCGAAACGCGTAAATGAAAGAAAAAAAAATAGAATTGCAAAATACACGAGTAAGAACAAATGTTATATGAACAATAAGCAAATAAATAAATAAATAAATAAATGAATAAATAAATAAATAGATAAAATTCTTGGGTTTTGAAAATGAAGGACATTATGTCCTTTTGAACTTGGGACAACATAAATAAATAAATAAATAAATAAATGAAATCCTTGGGTTTTGACAGTGAAGGACGTTCCATCCTTTTAAACTTGGGACAACTTTTAAAATCAACTCACAGAAGCAAACAACTTGTTTTGATGATAAAATACATCATGTTTAAATGTAGCTGGCTTCTCTCCATACTGCACTCAAGTGAAAGGTTGGATAAAGGTTATATTTGCTTTTCAGCACAAGTGAAATGCATGCGCTGTATAAAATATACATATTTTTTTAATTTTTGTTTAAATGAAAATATCATTTATCAAAATTGGTAGGATTGACTATTCTAAGACGGGTTTGTTACCTTCCCTGTTTCTTTTATTATAGATAAAAAGTCTAGAGTCGATCTCGAGCATAAAAGCTAAATTTTGGCAGTACTGAAAGGCCAGGTGGTGATAATACTTACCTGTGACGTAAACTCTAGCTTTTTCTGTATTTTTTTTTTATTTGTGTGTAGGCTAGATAAGCATACTGCAGCTAGCCTTGAGCTTCTGATATATAGATATCAATATCGGTATAGGATTTTAAAAACTGATAGACCTATTTACAAGTACCATTGCAAGCTTAATTATCAGTATCATTCACTTTTTTTTTCAGGAAAAAATGGGGGGGGGGGCTGTTTACAGAAAATTATTTTATTGATGTCTCATGTGATATGTACATGTTTGATTCGTTATTTTGGGAGGTCGTGCTTGTTTTCAAAAGTCTCCTCTATAATAAAGAAGGTGCGAGAATGCAGCGAGATATAATTATATTAGTCAATCATATACCTGTTTTGAATGGAACATCACATGGAAATATTAAAAATACTGCCAAACGACGATTTTTATTTGATTGCAAAATTGCCCTTGTCTATATGAAGGTAGTGCACGTGTGGCTCTATAGACATGAGGGGGGGGGGGGGGGGGTAAGGAATCCTGGATCGATGGCCATGCAGGACCCTCCTTACCCAGGAGCACGAAAGTACGCATGTGCTTTTCCACATAGTTATAATGAAAATAAAAATGAAATAGAAAAAATAAAACCAGGGAGAGAAAGAGAGAAAGAGCCACGACAGCCATCATTCTTTTTTCGTAGTTTTAACTAAAGATTATGTTGCTTTATCGTAGTTTTCACTATAGATTATGTTGCTTTGTCGTCTGCATGTTAGCTTATATATGGAGTAAAATTTATTGACTAAATGGACAGTCACTCAGATTGCCATTTCTAACGTATAAAATTTCCCTGTAAATGTGTAAAATTCACTAGCTGAACCCCTTCCATGGTTTCGTCCTGTACCTACAGCGGCCTCAAAGCGGCACCGAAACAGCCTGCCTAAAAAGTACTTCCACTTGAAAAGTACTCTGGCTACGTGTCTAAATTTCTAACTTAACCCCCCCCCCCCTCCCCTTGTATTTTGACAAAGAGTTTTCCATCTTATATCTTCTTATACGTATAATTTTCTCAAAATCGCTCACTAAACCCCTGACGGAACTGTTTGAAAGCTGTTTGAAATCTATCCTCCCTCTTTGAAAAAAAAAAAAAAAAACATATATAATTCGCATGTCAATCCAGCACTAACCTCTATTTTGCAGACAATAGAATGTGTTTAAATAGATGATTTGTTACTACAGTCTGTCGTCAATGGTTCGATCATTAGTTGAATGTGCATATTTTGAAATGTCTGTGCTTTTGGGTGCAACGCCTTTTCAATAGCCTTTTAATAGTAAATTCGGCTATCTGCGAATCTAGAAACTTATTTCAGTGTGTATAGTTGGGGAGGGGGCGGGGTTCCAGGCGTGAGAAAAGCATACGCATGAAGTAAATATTTCAGAAAGTGTACTTATCTACCCGAAGCTCTTGTCCAGATCCGCGTATGAAGTGAATTAATTTAAAATTCATTAAAAAAAAATCAGTCCGAAAGGCTTTGATGTGCAGATATGAAGTCAAATTTTTAAGCCGAAGGTAGATGAATAAAAAAAAAAAATCAAGATATTTATGCGTATTCCGAGTTAGGTTAGATGCATGGTCAAATCCACCGTCAATCATTACTATTCAAAAATTAAGTTATTTCACGAGTTTACACATTTCCCGTACTGAAAATATATACATGTAGACGCATATTTAAAAAAAAAAATCATATTAAAATTACAGGTGGGACCGTGAGAGGCGTTGATGTACAAGGTCTTCAAATTTGCTACATCGTAACCAGTTCATCATGTTTCATCACTTTATAAATAACGCGAAAATAGATTAATGTACAAATATACCACAGTGATGTTTGATGTCAATAACACCTGAAACTATGTCAATAAAATAGAATCTGATGTTTATGCACGTGTTTGTCATTTCTTGCAGTTTGTTGTGGGTCATGTATTATTTTAGTTTTACTTTATGTGTAGGTACACATGTACTTAATCATGTTATTTAATGATTTCATAATAATTCTTTCTAGATTTTACTATGTCATGTTTATTTCATTATAGAATATTCCAGTATGTTCTTTGTTACATCATTATCATCACATGACTGATTTCTAGAATTTACTCTATTGTTAATCATGTGTAATGAGTCATTGTTCTAGAAGCTTCTGGTTAATTCATTGGTATTAAGTATAAATACCTCTGAGGAACTGTGTTAAGAGAGGCATTCGTACACATTCGTAGACACGATTCATTCATCTATTCTGATATACTGGGACACTTTATTTGTTGAGACTTTAATCCATTTAGCATCGTTTGGACACTGATCTTTCGAGAACGTTTGTGATTACCGGAAACCATACATTCGATAGACTTTGTGGACCGTAACGGACACTTTGATCCGGACATTGTATTGTAAGTTGTAATCATTTGAAATATATATATTTTGTACATAATTAAACTTGTAAATTTATATTCTGTCTTTGTCTGATTTTTGCTGGCATTTTAGGGTACTCTGACCCATAACAGAATTGGGGGCTCGTCCGGGATAGTAATCTCTGCATATTTGCATTTTTACGTAAAGTTCGTTTTTTGAAAAAAGGAAAATTCTCAAAACTTTTGCCAGCAGAAATCAATCATGGTATTTTCGGTCACTGAATTTTTGAAATCGCCGACTGTAGATGAGTTCGAATCACTGAAAAAAGATGATTTGATTGGTTTAGGTCTTCACTTGAAGTTAGATGTAAAATCTTCTATGAGAAAACAAGAAATTAGAAATATTGTGGCTAAAAAGCTTTTAGCTGAGGAAATCTTTTCGTCATACGATTTTCCTGTTGAACCTGTTTCAAGCGAAACCAAAATGTCAAAATTTGAGTTTGAATTAGAGAGAATGAAAATACAATTACAATTTGAAAAAGAAGAAAAAGAAAGACAATTTCAAATTGAAAAAGACGAAAAAGAAAGACAATTTCAAATTGAAAGAGAAGAAAAAGAAAGAAAATTTGAAAAAGAAGAAAAAGAAAGACAATTAGAAAGAGAGAAACAGGAACGTATGCACGAGAGAGAACTCCAGTTTGAGCTAGAAAAGTTAAAGTTAGAGAAAGGCGCTAAGGAAAATCCTGCTCCTTCGCCTGTCAAGTCTGAATTCGATGCCGCGAAAAACATCAGATTAGTTCCAAAATTTCAAGAAAAGTCCGTGGACAAATATTTTCCACATTTTGAGAAAATCGCGGCCAATCTGAAGTGGCCACGTGATTTTTGGCCAACTTTGTTACAAAGCGTACTTATTGGCAAAGCGGCTGAAGTGTACTCGGCGCTCAGTATTGCTGAGAGTTCAGACTATGACAAGGTCAAGGACACGATTTTGAGAGCATATCAGTTAGTACCTGAAGCGTACAGACAAAAGTTTAGAAAGTACAAAAAGTTCGAAAATCAAACATATGTTGAATTTGCTCGAGAAAAAGAAGATTTATTTGATCAGTGGTTTCGATCTAAGAAAATTCCCAATTCATTTGACAATTTGCGTCAGATCATTCTGATAGAAGAGTTCAAAGAGTGTGTACATCAAGATTTAAGAACTCATTTGGAAGACAAAAATGTTAAAACTCTTGAAGAAGCCGCTGTTTTGTCTGATACGTATGCTCTCACTCATAAGAAAAATTTTGTGTCAAAACTCAATCTAGCGATAGCGCAAAAACTTAAGATTTTCCAAAGAAAAATTTACAAGAGTCTCAGTCGTCCATTAGTTCCCAGTCACCATCTCAAGGTGGTTCTACGTCCGGACCTAGGTCCGAGCGTTCTGAGGCATCCCCAGGGGTGGGGTCGCTTCCTACATGCAATTATTGTAAGAAAAAAGGTCATGTTATTGGTGAGTGTTTGAAGCTTAAGAAGAAAAAAGAACTTAAGTCACAGGCCTGTGCGTCTGTTAGAAATGATAGGAATGCCTTAGATTCGATTTGTTCTGACACTCCTGAGATTCAGGGTTCTAAGTCCAGTTCTGATGATTTTGTGGAGGATCATTATAAGCCCTTTTTGTCACAGGGATTTGTTTCACTCAGTGATTCTAGCGAAGCGTTGCCTGTTCAGATTTTGAGAGATACTGGTGCTGCCCAGACTTTATTGTTAGAGGGTTCATTGCCTTTGTCTGAGCACACTTTTACTGGTAGGTCAGTTTTATTACAGGGTGTGGAGCTAGGCGTCATTGATGTTCCCCTTCATAAAATTTATTTGAAGTCAGACTTAATTACTGGACCTGTTATCGTAGGTGTTCGACCTACTCTTCCCGTTCAAGGCGTTTCCTTGTTGCTTGGCAACGATTTAGCTGGCGGCAAAGTTGTAGCCGATCCGATTGTTTGTGAGAAAATCACGTCCGATGTCGTGTCCGATGATGAAGACGACGACTTGTATCCAGCCTGCGCTGTTACCAGGGCGATGGCCAGGAACAGACTGAAAGAGGCTGAGAGTACTTCTGCACTTAACGAGGACCATCCCTCCGAAGATATAGACCTTTCTGACACATTCATGTCTACCATTGATGACAACGTACCTGAAACGTCAGTACCACTTCATGTAGACAAGTCTCCGGCAGTACCTGGTGATGATTCCCATCCGCCATTAGACAGGGGTACAGATGCCTTAAGCCGTGAGCAGCTCCTCTCCGAGCAAACTAAAGATCCGGAGATCATCCGACTAAGCAAGAGGGCCCTTCCCCGAGAAGAAGCGGACAAAGTCGGAGAGTGCTTCTACATACAAGATGGCATCCTCATGCGGAAATGGAGACCACCCGATGCACCCCCTAATGACGTGTGGCGGGTCGTTCACCAGATAGTGGTTCCAGTAGCGTATCGCGGGGACATCATGAGTTTAGCTCACGACACACCCATGGCAGGTCATTTAGGTGTCAATAAGACTTATAATAGGATTTTAAGTCACTTTTACTGGCCTAAGTTGAGAAAAGATGTGTCTGAGTTTTGTAAGTCTTGTCATAGTTGTCAGATGGTAGGTAAACCCAATCAAGTTATACCACCTGCTCCCCTCCAACCCATTCCAGCCTTTGAGGAACCTTTTAGTAGGGTGTTAGTTGATTGTGTAGGTCCTTTGCCTAGGACTAGGTCAGGGAATCAGTACTTACTGACAATTATGTGTACTTCGACTAGGTTTCCTGAAGCCATACCTCTTAGGAATATTAAGGCAAAGACCATAGTTAAGGCCCTTACAAAGTTTTTCAGTTTCGTAGGTGCTCCCAAGGCTATTCAGTCAGATCAGGGTTCGAATTTTATGTCAGGATTGTTACAGCAGGTTATGCATGAGCTAGGTATCAGGCAGTATAAGTCTTCTGCGTACCATCCTGAGTCCCAGGGGGCACTTGAACGCTTTCATCAAACCCTTAAAACAATGATGAAAACATATTGTCACCAGTATGAAAAGACTGGGATGAAGGGGTTCACCTCGTGTTGTTTGCGGCACGAGAAGCGGTTCAGGAGTACCTGGGGTTCAGTCCCTTTGAGCTAGTTTTTGGGCATACGGTCAGGGGGCCATTGAAGTTATTGAAGGAAAAATGGTTGACTGAGACTAGCGATTTGAATCTCTTAGACTACGTGTCTAATTTCAAAGAGAAATTATATAATGCTTGCAAATTGGCTCAAGAAAATCTCAAAACCTCACAAATGAAAATGAAAACATGGTATGACAAAGATGCTAGAAACAGAGTTTTTAAACCAGGCGATAAAGTTCTTGTATTTTTGCCTATCCCTGGTCATCCTTTGCAAGCTAGATATTTCGGTCCTTATGAGATTGAGAGTAAAATTAGTGATGTTAACTATGTGGTTAAGACACCAGGTCGGCGAAAAGAAAAAAGAGTGTGTCATGTTAACATGTTGAAAGAGTATTTTGATAGAAGTGACCGAAATTTTGTAAAACCAGTTTCCACTTTGGCCAATGTAAATACATTAGAAAATTGTGTTGAACCTGAATGTAATGAAGAGACTGTCGAAAAAGACTTCGCTCAAAGTGTCCGTTTGAAGAATTCCGAAATTCTGACAAATCCGGAAGTGAAACTCGGACATTTGACCGTGCATCAAAAAGAGGAAGTGCACCAATTAATGCGGGAATATACGACCATCTTTCCGGACGTTCCTAAAAAGACGAATGCATCTCATCATGACGTCATTGTGGGTGATGCGTCACCTATCAAACAGCATCCCTATCGGTTAAACCCGATAAAACTTCAATACATGCGGAAAGAAATTCAATACATGCTTGAAAATGACATTATTGAACCCAGCAATAGTGATTGGAGTTCCCCATGTATTCTTGTTCCGAAGCCAGACGGAACTTACCGATTGTGTACGGACTTTAGAAAAGTCAATTCAGTCACCAAAACCGACTCTTATCCGATCCCACGAATCGATGACTGTATAGATAAAATTGGCAGTGCAAAATTTGTCAGTAAATTTGACTTGCTTAAAGGCTATTGGCAGGTCCCGCTTACCGAGAGAGCCAGAGAAATATCGGCATTTGCGACTCCAGATGGGCTGTACCAATATAAAGTAATGCCCTTTGGTATGAAAAACGCACCAGCCACATTCCAGAGGATGATTCATTCGCTCCTAAATCATCTCGAAGGATGCGAGGCGTACATCGATGACGTCATCATCTACAGCGACACCTGGGATGATCATCTCCGAATCATGCGTACCTTCTTCGACATACTGGCGAAAGCAAACCTCACAGTGAACCTTGCGAAAAGTGAATTTTGTCATGCGACTGTAGAATATTTGGGTCACAAAGTAGGTCAAGGTTTTGTTACTCCTATCATTGCCAAGGTGGAAGCTATTTCAAAGTTCCCGATTCCTACCAATAAGAAAGAGATAATGAGATTCTTGGGAATGGCAGGATTTTACAGAAAATTTTGTCCAAATTTCTCGTCAGTTGTTGGTCCACTTACCAATCTGTTACAAAAGAGAGTGAATTTTGCATGGACCAATGACTGTGACGAATCTTTTAAGAAATCAAATGTGTTCTTATGAATAGTCCTGTCCTGTCAGCTCCAAATTTTGATAAGCAATTTAAGCTTACTGTTGATGCCAGTGACGTAGGAATCGGGGCTGCTTTGTTTCAAGAAAATGATAATGGTGTAGATAGAGTTGTTTGTTATTTTTCAAAGAAATTGACAAAATGTCAAAAGAATTACTCTACTATTGAAAAAGAGTGTCTTGCATTATTGTTAGCTTTACAACATTTTGATGTTTATTTGAATGTTACTTTACATCCCATTCTTGTATATACTGACCACAACCCTCTCACATTTTTGCACAAAATGTCAAACAAGAATCAAAGACTTACAAGGTGGAGTTTATTGTTGCAAGAGTACGATATCATTATTAACCATATCAAGGGCAAAGACAATGTGATTGCAGATGCACTATCGAGAGTTTCATGAGTGATTTTTGAAGAATTTACCACCTAAGTTTTCATTGACATTCAAACTTTTTTTAAGAGGGGAGGTGTTGTGGGTCATGTATTATTTTAGTTTTACTTTATGTGTAGGTACACATGTACTTAATCATGTTATTTAATGATTTCATAATAATTCTTTCTAGATTTTACTATGTCATGTTTATTTCATTATAGAATATTCCAGTATGTTCTTTGTTACATCATTATCATCACATGACTGATTTCTAGAATTTACTCTATTGTTAATCATGTGTAATGAGTCATTGTTCTAGAAGCTTCTGGTTAATTCATTGGTATTAAGTATAAATACCTCTGAGGAACTGTGTTAAGAGAGGCATTCGTACACATTCGTAGACACGATTCATTCATCTATTCTGATATACTGGGACACTTTATTTGTTGAGACTTTAATCCATTTAGCATCGTTTGGACACTGATCTTTCGAGAACGTTTGTGATTACCGGAAACCATACATTCGATAGACTTTGTGGACCGTAACGGACACTTTGATCCGGACATTGTATTGTAAGTTGTAATCATTTGAAATATATATATTTTGTACATAATTAAACTTGTAAATTTATATTCTGTCTTTGTCTGATTTTTGCTGGCGTTTTAGGGTACTCTGACCCATAACAAGTTGGTATATACAAATAAATGAACATCCGACAAGACATGATTTCGACCTCCTGTGGTCAATAAATATAGGATCTCAAATGAATTTTCATTTCATACGATGTATTATGAAACGAGTTGTGAGTTTTATATCCCCGAGCCTTGGCGACTTTCATAATACATCGTATGAAATGAAAATTCATTTGAGATTCTTTTAATCACATGATATTGCCAAAAAATGTGTATTTCTAACGTGAAATCAACGTTTCCGAGAACTACAGAGGCCAATCACGCCGTGATCTAGAAGTCGTTTGCTACGCCATGAGAAGTAGTTTCCCCATCGTATAGATATTCTGTGCGTAAGAGAAAAGTATTTCAGTTTTGAATAGTATTTTAATGCAAGAATTAATTCAACAACAACAATTCTAATCATTGATGTTGACTCCGGGTCTGAATTTAACAGTTGACCGATATTTGAAAGGTCACATTTGTCAAGGTTCATGTGATTAGGTTCCAAACTTGACCAATCGCATTCAAGCAGAGCGATATGTAACGTGTTATCATATCATATATTTATGAAATGGCTTTATGAAACTGCATAACGGGTGTATCATGTGATAAAGGTATTTACGATATATTGTTTTCTAAATGTCTCTCGTTTTTCTAAATCTTATTTCGTTTATTATATCTTGTCCCCATTCTACAATTTATACTCATTCCGACGAGGCTGCGTGAGCTTAGATGCTTTATCCTTCTTGGCGCATTCATTTGCGTCCGCTTCATGTCTCCGTTCGCGTCCGCTTTCAAGTCTCCGTTCGCGTCCGCTTCATGTCTCCGTTCGCGTACGCTTTCAAGTCTCCGTTCGCGTCCGCTTTCAAGTTCCGTTCGCTTTTAAGTCCGTTCGCTTCTGCCTCCGTGTACGTGTCTCCGTGAGCGTCCGTGTACATGTCTGGTAAAGAGCTGAGTATACTTAGGATATTCGAGTAAAACAGATGCCAAATTAAGTCAATCGTCCATGGGTACCACGATGGACCATGCATGTATATATAGCAAAAGGAAAGAAACTCCTTTTTATTTATTAAATTATCGATGTCAGAGGTCAAGGCCGAAGTCATGCACAGTTCTGATCTGACGGGCGAATTTGTGTGATCTTGTCAATAATAATTATTATTATGTATGTTGACTTGGCTTACAAAATGATCTGCGCTCATAGGATTTTTTTGCAACTTTTAACAAGTCATCAAACACGCATCCGCTTTACGGCGTATTTGTGTGGTTAAACATCAATTTCCTTTTAATTTGTTATCAAACATAGTAAAAACAATGTGTCAGAAGTGGATCTAGGAAAAAGTACGGAAGGTATCCAACTCTATACCGTCTTGAAGTAAAAAATTAAAACCAATTTTCATGCACCACACTCGTGTTTCGTAAATCCTACTCAGTGATGCTGGTAGTGCTTTTTATAAGCCACCAAAATTCATTTCACTAGCGCCCTCTGGTTTTATATTTAGAATTAACAATTTTGCTATAATGCTATATAGGACCCAGGTGTTAGAAATTGAGAAAATTTTGTAAACAATAATCTTCAAATGCGTTTGAAGAAACGACCAACCGAAATTGATCGAACTTGGCTACATGTGTCCTCGCGGACTCCTGGTCCACCAGCAGCGACACTCACCACGGGGTACAAATGGTTCAAAATCATTAGCATCATTTTAGAGCAGATAAATGTACAGCATGGACCAGACTTGCACGTTTCGGGTATTTGATATTCACGTTTTTACTTATATTTTTTTTTCAAAGTACTGGAATCAGGACCCTAATGACCGACTGGAAACCCCTAGAAAATCTAGATCCACACACGGGACAGGAGACCATGACCATCCACGCGTTCTTTCAAAACAGTATATATATCTGCAATATAATAGCTGATGCATAATAATATAACGGATTTTTAGAAAGGATGGGCACATACCATACACAAGTCATAGGCTGATCTAGAATATGTTTTAAAAGAGGGATTCTAGCCTATAATTTGAAAGAAATTATACGAGAAACAGAAGAAATCATTTTTTTTCCTTTGAATTCCAAAGTGCAGTCCTTCCCGCTCCACTAGATCCGCGTTTGTACAGGACTATCGTATGGTAGTGTCAGATCTTACGCACGTATAACGGATGAAAAAATTGCCAAAATCTATCCGTTTGTAAGAATCGACACTACTTCTGCTTGAAACTCTATCGACTACTATGGAACGGATACGTTCTTTTATCTTATACGTATAATTTTCTCAATATCGCTCATTGAACCCTGACCAAACTGTTAATTAAAGCTGTTGAAATCTATCACCCCTCTTTAAAAAAAATTCGCATTATATCGGTTACTATACTGTCCTATGACAAATTCGAAATATTGAAAATATTTGAATTTGCTTAATGACTACAGTCATTAAGCAAATTCAAATATTTTCAATATTTCGAATTTGTCATAGGACAATACATTTAATGCAGCAATGACCTCTATTTCGCAGATAATAGAATGTGTTTTTTAAAAGATGATTTGTTACTACAGTCTGTCGTCAATGATTCGATTATTAGTTGAATGAGCATATTTTAAAATGTCTGTGCTAATAGATGCAGCACCTTTCAGAAGCATTTCATAA